>CM062819.1:1731588207-1732173870 GCA_031772625.1 Pinus tabuliformis
TAATCAAAAAATGTTGAAAATGTACCCTGAAAAAAAAGACGTTATTCATTATAACAAAGGGTGGGGTGACCCTTGACATTCCCTTTTTTCACACTTTGACTTCCTCATGACTCTTCAACTTCTTTACAAGTAACTCATTACATGACATGATGACTTTTCAGATTCCACTAATGACACTTGGAATTTCACTTACAACATATTCACAAATAATATTACATTTTCCACATGTATCCATGTAAGACAAAATAGACTAGAGGCAGCCTAGCAATACGAAACACTATGAATCCAACATTTGGGGAATGAGCAACTCGACAACCTCCACTTGGTGCTTCTCAGTCACATATTGATGCCAATATTGGTACTGCATGATGGTGTCACCAAATATCTTGATGATGTCTTTCTAAAAGTAGACTCTTGCCTCCATGGCATCTGGGTAGATGGTCTTGGAACTTGTATGCAACTCATTCTAAAACATGTGAAACATGGTGTTAACCTTGAAAGTACCATCGATGTAGTTATGCATGTTGTGTGCATTCAACTCCAAGTCTTCCCTAGTGGCCTCTCGTCTTAGCTACTCCATGTACTCATCGATTTCAAGCCAGACATGGTTCTTCGGTTTAGGCTCAGTGAGGGAACCAATTGATGGGATCATATGCTTTTTCACCATGAAATCCAAACTGTTGTACAACCACATGTATGAGGCATGTACGTTGTTGATGAATCGGGCAAGCTGCTCATCATTCTGAATCAACATCTGGAACTTTTCTTTCTCCAGACCTTCTTGTGCCTTCATCTCCTTAACTAAGTCAAGCGAGGCCCCCTTTGTATTGTTAGCCCATGAAATTGTTGAACTTAATACACCTTTTTATTCATATGATGCCATAATTATTCCCTTGTTTTACCAGTTTATGAACCCTTTCTACATTATTTTAATGCAATAACGAAGATTTACAATTGATTTGTATTTTATATAAGAATACCTTCATTATATGCATTTCTAGGATGAGTGTTCATTAAAATATTGTTAATGTAGATTATCTTATTTTTGCATTGCATAGAGATCCTGCACTAGGCATATATGGGCTACTTCATCATTCAAGATTTTTGATGATAGCTAAGCTACTTGGATGCAGCAAAGATACATATTTACATAATTCCTGCGTGGACCTATGGGTTATGGGCCCACTTATACATCAGAAGCCTTCAAATCAGCGAACTTCACAAAAAACCTAACCAATCACTGTCACTCCTTCTTTGGCTTCTCCTTTTATCAAGCGCTTCAATCCGCATTGTCAATCTCACTTCTCCAGATTCAACAGATATTGCATCGTCCTCACATCAACTAACTTGGACGATCTCTACTATCAATCTATTCCGTCCGATCCAAAGGCTGTCACGCAATCTCATGCTCCAACTAGCATGATTTTTAATACTCCAAAGGCACGCAAGAAAAGTTATTTTCCCATGCTACGTGTCAACCACTAAGGTTAATCGCGTAGAATTTAGAAATATTGCTTCCCATCTTTAGGGTGCGAGAGATACCACTTCCCGTCTTTGGAAACTGCCCACATGTTCACTATGGAATTTAAAGAAACTCGGCTTAATAAAGGGTTAGCGCTTAATCTCGATTTAATCCTTCAATGCTAATCAAATGTCATTATTATTAAAACACATAAATAATACATGAACCAAAATACGTAAAAATACATCAATTTCATTAATATTTTGAGCTTGATTACAATGATGTGGCCTCGATGGGCATAGACTTGACCTGGTATTACATTGAATTGGCCTCTCATCACAACACGCAGGTTCATACTTTAGAGGAATAACTACAGAATCATGGATCATTCTAGATCCATGTTCTTCTCCTAAGATCGTTCACATCTCTAAAAATTTGCGTAAAATAAAAAATTACAAACAAACTCAATTAGATTTGGAGGAAATCTCATCCTCGTGCCATGCTTCCTCTTTTCGCATCTTTTGATTCCGATTTTAATGAAGGGTACTCGGATGCTCCTGCATTAGACTCCCGAGGTACAAAAATTTATTACCTCCTAGCCATAAGCTTCTGGTCTTTCTAACAGTTTTAACTTGTGAGATGCAATCAACCTCTATAGTAACAAGTCTCCTTCTTACTAAACACACCTCACTAAGCTTCTCTCCTATGAGCTCAGCCTTTCGACATCTCTCTAGTTCTCTCCTCTGGAACCATATGAGCACTCCTAGCTCTAGGTTGTTACAATCTTCTCACCTTCTTTTGCTGCTACCTGCACGAAAATTATAAAGACCATACGCTTACCAATCATCAACATACTTGCACCTCCTTTTGCATGCATAATCTTATTCTGCTCTGATACCAAAAACGATGACAGCTAAGCTACCTAGATGCAGCAAAGATGCATATTTACATAATTCGTGTGTGGACCTGTGGGTTATGGGCCCATTTATACATCAGAATCCTTCAAATCAGTAGACATCACAACAAACCTTACCAATCACTGTTGGTCCTTCTTTGACTTCTCCTTTTATCAAGTGCTTCAATCCACGCCATTAATCTCACTTCTCCATATCCAATGGATATCGTATCGTCCACTCATCAACTAATCCAGATGATCACTACCATTGACCTGCTCTGTCCAATCCAATGGTTCTCGTGCAATCTCATGCTCCAACTAGCGCGATGGTTAATAGTCTGAAAGCATGCGAGAAAAGTTGTTTTCCCATGCTACATGTCAACCACTAAGGTTAATCGTGTAGAATTTAGAAATACCGCTTCCCACCTTTAGGGCATGCAAGATACCACTTCCCATCTTTGGAAACTACCCACGTGCTCAATACAGAATTTAAAGAAGCTTGGCTTAATAAAGGGTTAGCGCTTAATCTCAATTTAATCCTTCAACGTTAATCGACTATGATTATCAGTAAAACACATAAATAATAAATGAACTAGAATACATAAAAATACATCTATTTCATTAATATTTCGAGCTCGATTACAAAGATGTGGATTTTATGGGCACACACTTTGCCTGGTATTACATTGAATCAACCTCTCATCACAACACACAGGTTCACAATTTATAGGAATAACTACAGAATCATGGATCATTCTAGATCCATGATTGTCTCCTAAGATAATTCACATCTCTCAAAATATATGTAAAATAACAAGTTACAAACAAACTCGATCAGATTTGGAGGAAATCTCTTGCTCATGCCATGCTTCCTCTTTTCGCAGCATTGGATTCTGATTTTAATGAAGGGTGCTCGGATGCTCCTGGATCAATTTCCATATAGGAAAATGCTAGTTGGTAGTATTAAAATGCATCTAGAATTATCTTGGATGCTTTTTGAAAGTCAAAAGTGGAGTTATCTTTAATTGACTCATCCATGCATTAAAGAACAACATTCTTACAATAGAGAGAAACCAATTTGGGGTTTTCATACATCAACACATTTTCAGGAATTCTTTTGCTAAAAATATTGTTCGAACAACTCCACATCATTCAAAATGTGCCCAAGGTGTACAGATCATATTTTAGAGAATAATTAATGCTTCAGTCCAAAATTTTATAGTTTTCAAATTGCCAAAATTTTGCTCGATTTTATTGCATATGAAGTTGAATATGAAAATTCTGGGACATGGGGTTTTTATGCTGGTATAGGAAATTGAATATTGTGTCGGTGGTTTTCCCAAATTCTCCACTACTTGTGATATCTGAACAGGTCATTGAGGTGTATTTGTAGGAAATCAAGTAAAACTGAGAATTGCAAAAGTATCCAAACAATCCATTTTTCTCATCGCATCCTTCATATTCATGTTTGTCTAGATTCCTTTCTACTTGTCATGCAATTGAATGGTGTGTATCATGTGCATAACCAAGTCTTATATAGAAAATATCTACAAGTTAAGCTGTTGGTACGTGAATTTGAAACCATTACATTCAGTCATGTTCCTAGAGCACAAAATAACTATGTAGATTCCATTGCAAATAACATTCTAGATTGGAATTTATCACATGTATACCATAGAAGACAACCATAAACAAAACAAATGGTGAGCCGTCATTGTCATATAAAATGCATAATCATATTATGTATCATACAAGTGTTTGGAGCCCGTAGCTCTAAATACATCCAGTGCACCCATAGCATACTGGGGGGGCACATAGACCCCCACATCTCCTTATCATCCTTTGGAGGATCTCGTCCCAAGTTGGGTTGAGATGCTTGGATCCATTTTTTGAGCACTCGAAACAGAATGGCACTCCAAAAACTCCTCCTAATAGGGGGTATCATTCCCACCTTTTCATACATCACATATGCTTGTGGAAAGTATCCCATGCTTGGGGGCATGATGGTTTTCCCCTACCCATCTTCTCAATTAAGTGTTGGCCTAGATCCCACTTAATCTCGGTATGGTTGATTATCCTCCCATTCCTTGGATATTTTATCCTACCAGCTTCTCCAATTAGCCATATGCACATCCCATATCATAGACATTTGATACCATATCTTCAAATATTCTACTCTATGTCCACATAGTCCTCATGTTTGACTTTGTGGGTGAGGATGATTCTATACCTCCTCTAGTAGTTCATTCCCATTTTCCTCTTCCCTTAATTCTTCACCAGGAACCATCGTTCCAAGAATCATTAAGGTCATATTTAGAAAAGTATGGCCACTTGCCTAAAAGTCACAAATACCGATTCCAATGGTCTATTTTTCCACTACGATATCCATAAGATTTAGGGCCTTCTCCTCCTCTCAAATTGGCAAGAAAACACCCTTTCATAGAGAAATCCACAATTTTTTTGTCACCCTTTGTGACCAAACCATAGCTTAGTTTGATGAACATTTAGTACCATTGGAATGCTCTCACCGAACTCTATAATGGGTCTTCCTCAGTTTTCGATGATGTGACACTTCATTAGGAAGCCATTTTTCTAAGAAAGGTCACTTCGTCACATCTCAAAATCGAATTTCATCATAAAGAGACACTTATAATTTGAGGAACACCTCCTCATAATACTTTTCGTACCATATGTTGACTTTCGTCATGAGTAGCCATCATTCACTCATGATTTGATGGTCCCCATCAGGCCTAGTTTGTGTGGCACATCATCGAGTCACCCTTATTCAAAGCATCCGTTATGAGTCACCCTTGCTTTTTTGGAGTCTATTTCATGTCCCATTATATCATGTCACAGTATTCCATCCATATTTTCATATCGTTCATCCTATGTTTCCCATTTTGGCCTCCAATCATACTGTCCCCATCCCCTCTAGAGTTGAGTCAGTTGCTTCCAAGTCAACCAGGCACTATATTCTCTGACAAGGTAAGTCATGTGTTTGTCCCTCAGTCCCATTTTCCCCATTATCCCTGGTGTCAGTCCATCAATCACATTAATCTTTTCCCTCGTGCTTTAGTTGAGGATCCCCATTTCCTCATCTATCACAGGCCCTATTCTGTCAACATCAGCTCATTTATTCCAGAAGAACGATCTAGAGGGAAGTGTATCTTGGTTCCATATTCCATTCTTGTTTGGTGCCTTAGATCAAGAAAAGGGTCTCATTATTGCCCTTTGACTTGGTCTTTCATGTTCGTCATCCATACACTTGATGGTCCAGTGATACAATAGATTATACCATTGATTCCCGGGTGTGTCTGAGATGTTTCAAACCTCATGAGGGGGTGGCTCTTCAGGTAGCCCCCCACATGCCCGAATGCATACCTGCTATGCTACATACTTAGAATCAGTTCCACAGAGTTGATGGGTTCAATTGCTACCGATCATAGTGTTCATGGCATGAATGTCTCCTCCAGATGATCCATTCAGTTTTGCAGAGCCCTTCCTTGTTTAGTAGGGTTTCTCTGGTTGTTCTACGGTCCTTCCCATCCATTTTTTGAGGGAAGGGGCTTTGTATCTAATGTACTCATATATTAATGTATTCAATCATGGCTCATGTTTTTCTAGGTGCATTATATATATGCAACACGTTGTATTATTTTCTGGCTCCATTATGCCAACTTGTCATGTCCCATTCAACATGTACTTCATTGATTAGTTTTATATTTCTGGGCGAACCATTATTTTTGTCCTAAGTTATCATGGTGGGTACAGGTATGCCTCCCTTGCCTTATTGACATCTGGTACCACAACATACGATGAGCCTCATTATTGGGTAATTATATGGGCCTTAATTCACCTCCTAGCTCAGCCAAACCAACTCTTCTCACAACTTATTACATGTTTCGATTATATTTTGTTTAATGAGATGAGTTAAAGTGAGATATTATGCCTAGTGAACTAATATGCATTTAATGCAGGTTAGGAAGAGAAAATCAAGGAATTTAGGAAAGACTAAGGTTTGAAACTTGAATGGGACAAGGCAGAGAGGTTGTAGAAGGTAAGTCCTCCTCATTTACTCCTCCCCCATTCAAATATTCCTCCATTAATCCCACCATCTCGGAGTGCAAGAAGCCAAGTCATGAAGATCAAACGGAAACCGAGTAAGTGATAGATAAAGAGTTAGTTCATCTCGAGTTTGGGAGCCAAGCCTTCCTAAATTTAAGGAAGTCATTGGGGACTTCAGTTGTATAAGTATAGAGGCCTAGACCCTCATTAGGATTCGATTTTTTTTGTAAAAACTCTAGTTATTTTCGAGCTGCAGACTTGTGGAAGACTTTGATGTAATTTTCTGTTTTGGTAATAAGAATGAGCTTTTTCTTGATCCAATACTGAGTTGAATTCGGAGGGCTGAAGCTCTTGGGTTAGGGCCTGACCCTAGCAGAAAATTCTCATCTTCTTGTATTTGTATGCTTATCTTAGTTTCATAAATTCATGGTTAAGTTGTCTTTAGAAGTATTTCATTGCAAGTAGTGTAGATTTGTTTACTTGTTTATTAGTTTGCTTCCATTTGTGCCCTACCTCAATAGTAGGTTAGAAGGGATAAAAGAAGCATCACAAAGCTACCAGTAGGTGTCCTAGCCTCACTTCTTCCTTCTAGGATCATGATTTGAGGAAAAGACCCTTATGCAGCCCTAAAAAGATAGATTCCTATTTCTTTTATAAGATTTAGATTTTGTTGTACTTAAACTAGAACTTTATCATTTTTGCAAGTGTAGGGCTTTATTGCCATCTCTTTTATCTTCATTCTTGCAGTAGATCTCATCTATGATTCAATTTTATTTAGCAATTTCCTCATGCATAAGATAGATAGTTAGTTCATTAAATTCTACTTTTCTAGCTCATGAAAATTCTTCTTGTTTACACATGTTTGATGCAGAGCAGGTGTTTTAGAAGTAGAAATAGGTATCATATCAAGAAACCACCTTCCAATTTCAGCCACCCATAGGCATTCCTTGTTTTCATCAAAACCTTCACCAATTTCATCATTTTACATAGAAATTTCCCCAAGCATGGTGAGCAAATCCAACCATATGCTACACATGGTTTTGGGTTCTGAGTGATCCTAGACCTTTTCTCACTCCATTCCACCCATCAACCACCTTCCCTAAGCCTTCCATCACCTCCAACACCCATTGCTTTGCTCATGACTGTATCTTGTAGAAATACAGGTAATCCTATAGGTTTCTAATACATCCTATGGGTTTTCCTGTAGTGGTTTGTTTTGAGGCCGGATTGAGGAAAAACCTCTAGGAAGCCTCCTAAGGTCACCCAAGGGTATCCCAAACCTTCCAACCATCTCCTGAACCTTCCAGCCATCCACCAACATCGCTAAACCACTTGCCACATCACCAAAAGAGATTAGCTTACACACTTGATTTTCCATGAAAAGCATAAAAAGACAAAACATATTTATTTCAGTCCTTTACATGTGTAACAATGATTTTTGATGTTTTAAACTTCCTTGATTAGGACAGTAGCATTTTGTTCATGTTAATTTAGCATTATTGCAAAGCATATATCTTAGCAATTAATTAGGAAATGGTGTGCCTTAGCATTGAATTTCATTCTTTTTCATTATTGCAGTAGATTAGTTCTCTCTTAGAGTATATTTCTATTTCTTTCATCAAGGAACAAAGCTACTTCTAAATCCATATAAGTTTGGCTTGAAAACCCTAGCGGTCTCTCGCCAGCTGAATAGTGACAAAAGGCAGAACCATCACTTTTACTTGTGTATACAGGACTATCACCACCAAGTTTGTACGAACCTCGGGTTGATAAAGTAAAGATGGTAGCCAAGGAGTTGCAGAATTCTTGCTGCAATACTAGTGCTCATCACTTTTTGGCACTGTTTCCAGGGAGGTGTCTGAGTAATATGTGATTACTGCTTTTTTTCTTCTATTTCTTGTTTCTAATATTTTTCCATTAGTTTCATTTCTACAAAATTAGTTTAGTTTGCTTCGTTTTCATTCTGCATTCTTTGGTTTCCTTTCAATTCTGCAAGTTAGATTTTAATTAAGTAGTTAATCTTTTCATTTAGTTAGTAGTTTTTCATTCAATCTGCAATTTCAATTTTGCAATCACTTCCAAAGTTTAAAAAAATCACAAAACCGAACCAAAAACATTTCCTTTCATGCCTCATAGGAATAGGGATAGCTTAGGGAAATTCTTTCCAAATACCCCCACTGTATCAAACAGCCAACCTTTCGTCTTCTTTGACGGTTGTGAATTGGAAGAACCCTTAGGTGAGAAACCAGACATATTTGAAGAACCTACAGAGGAAGAAGAGGAAGAAGAAGAACCCATTCCTACCGAGCCAATGGTTGAAAACATTAATGACAAAGGAAATAGAGAGAGAGAGTTGAAAGTACCTTCGCCATCAAGGAAACGAATGGGGACACTAAGATGAAAAATATAAGCTCCTCTGACCTTCCTCATTTCCATGGCTTGACCACGGAAGATCACGACACTTTCCTATTTGAGTTTTCTATTATAGGACGAACCTATGACTACATAAATGATGAGCATAAGTTGAAACTATTTCCATCTACCCTCAAGGATGCAGCTTTGCGTTGGTTCATGGGTTTGCCTAGGGATAGCATCACAACTTGGGCTCAGATGTAGCAAGCCTTCAACAACAAGCATCGAGACTACTATAGGTTTAAGAATACTAAAGAGGATTTTTTTAGGATGACCATAAGTAATGATGAATCCCTAAAGGATTATGAAGAAAGATTCCAGCTTAGTTAAAAAAGGGATAGGTGCACACTTGACCTTGAGTCACTGAAGTTGGTCTTGCTTAAAGGAGTAAGGGAAGACCTTTTGGATACCCTACACGTGTTAGCAGGAGGAGATATATACCAGTTACCCTATGAGGATATCAAGACTATCTTCAGAAACCATTCTAGGGTAGCTAGGAAAAAGGGTAGGGGAAGTCAACCTATGGTAAGTACATCCTCCTCCAATTCATCCATCGAGGGTGAAATTGGAAACATATTGGAAGATTTCAAGAGTGAGATGCTGCAAACCCTTGCCTTACAGATGGACACTATGTATATTAGGAGAAATGAGGAGGAAGTAGAGAGATCCTTAGCCATTTTCTATCCTAGATGCACCAGGAGTCACCTTAGGAATGAATTTCCATTGAATTCTATTGAAATTTGCTTAGTTTATGAAGAAAAACACTCCATAGAAAAGTGCCCTTCTTTGCTTGGACTGAAAGTTGTATATCAAGGAGCTAAAGGGGTCATTGAGTAACTCTCCTACATGAACCAAAGGAGACCTCATGGGCCTAGGCCATACTAGGAGGGTATGCAAGGGTCATCCCATGCATATTGCAACCCAAACCAGACCACATCCATGTCTTCTTGGAGACCACCTGCTCATTCTTCCTTGTTGTTATGAAATCAGCACAAGAAAAAGATAGAAAATATAGATCAACACCTTAAAATTTAGCCTCTTCGAGGGGGCAACCTCCTTTACATTACATAAATGAACAATTCTTCAATGATTCAAATGACAAAACCTTCTTTCTATATATAGGAATATAAGGAGTCACAATATAACCTAGCTGACCTAACAATAATAATATAAAGCCACAAAAATAACAATAAAGGGATTCTATGGGGCATAGTAATAACAATATGGGGATAATAGGGGCACAACAATATTAATAAGGGGTACAGCTACAATAGTAATGGGGTAATCACTAGTATTATAGGGACCCAACATGCCCCTATACTTCAAAAAAGTGTTGTCCTCAACGCTTGAGTAGTTCTGGATGCTTCTGTATAAAATTGTCATCCTCCCATGTGGAATCTTCAACGGATAATTTCTTCCACTTAATAAGATAGTTCGAAATTGATCAATTTCATAGCTGTCGAGTTCTTGTTTCTATGACTGCTTCTGGTTCCAATATAATTTTTCCTTCCTCATCAAGTTCTAGCAATATTGTTTGAATTGGGAACTTGTCACCTATAACCTTCTTTAAACATGAAACATGGAAAACTGGGTGCAATCGAGAAGCTGCAGGAAGCTCCAATTTGTATGCCATAGTACCAATCTTTTGCAACACCTTGTACGAACCATAATACTTTGGTGATAATTTATTATCCTTCTTAGCTTGCTTGAGGGACATTTGCTTATATGGTTGTAGCCATAGGAATACCCAATCACCTACATCAAAACTTCTTTCGCTGCAATGTTGATCTGCCTATTGTTTCATTCTATTCTGTGCCAACACGAGGTTATCCTTTAAGAGTTGGAGGACTTGTTGTTGATGTTCGATGTGATTTTCCATTGCTTGAACCTTATAATTTTCTCTTAAATATGATGTGATGGATGGTAGCTGATACCCATAAAGTGCCATAAATGGGGTCATTTTTGTTGTTGTATGGAAGGAAGTGTTATACCACCATTCAGCCAGAGGCAACCATTTGACCCATTGTGTCTGTTTATCAGATATAAAGCAATGAATATATCCTTCCAAACATTTGTTTACTATCTCAGTTTGCCCATCATATTGAGGATGATAAGATGAGCTATGAGCTAACTGAGTACCAAGACAAGAAAATAATTCTATCCAAAAATTTCCAGTGAAAATGGGATCTTTGTCACTTACAATAATCTTTTGGTTTCCATGTAGCTTTTGAATTGTTTCCATAAATGCAGTAGAAATTGTACTGGCTTTAAATGGATGTGATAATGCACAAAAGTGTGCAGACTTGGTAAGTCTATCAACTACAACCATGATGACACTGTTTCCCTCATACTTGGGTAAACTTGTGATAAAATCCATTGAAACCTCATCCCAACATTGGCTTGGAATGGATAAATGTTGTAATAGACCCGGTGTCTTAATTGTTTCAACTTTATTTTGTTGGCAAACCAAACATTCCACCACAAACTTTTGAATATCTGATTTAAGGCCATCCCAAAAAATTTCCTTCTTAACCCTGTGATAAGTTCTTAAAAATCCTGAGTGCCCTCCTAAGGGAGAAGTGTGCAATTCCATAAGAATATTTTGTTTTAGCTGGGAATTCTTATAGAGGTATAAGTGATCTTTGTACCATAACGAATCATTTTGCCAGCTAAATGTATCAGACGTACTGGAATCTTGTTGTAACTTTCGAATAAGTTCCCACACTTCTTTGTCATTCTTCCATTCCTTCCTTGCTTCGTTTATCCAATCTAGTTGGATAATAGAAATGGCGCACAACAATGCTTCCACATCCTCATCCTTTCCTGAGAGTACATATGCCACCACATTTTGCTTCCATTTTTTGTAGATGATTTCAAAGTCATAACTCAACATCTTTGTGACCCACTTTTGTTGCTCTTCAGAGGATAATCTTTGTTCTAAAACGTATTTAAGGCTATCATGATCCGTTTTTACCTTGAAGTGTCTTCCCATTAGGTAGGGTCGTCATTTCTTAAGTGCATCGAGTATTGCCAACATTTCCTTCTCATAAATAGCTTTGTGTAAAAACTTTCCCTTGATTGGACGACTTTCAAAAGAAATGGGTCTTTCATCTTGCATTAAAACATCACCAATTCCATTTCCTAAAGCATCAAATTCCACAATAAAGGCTTTTGTGAAGTCCGGTGTAGCTAAGACCGATGCTTGGCACATTGCCTCTTTAAGATGTTCGAAGGCCTTTGTTGCTTCTGGAGTCCATGAAAATGCATCTTTCTTCAATAATGTTGTTAGAGGTGCTTCTATTCTCCCATAATTCTTAACAAACTTACGATAATACCCTGTCAACTCGAGAAATCTTCGCAGATGCTTTATGTATGTGGGGATTTTCCATTCCTTAATGGCTTTAATTTTGGTAGGGTCTACCTTAACTCCTTCATGGGATACAATATGACCCAGATATTCCACCTCTTGTACTCCAAAGAAACATTTGGATCTTTTTGCATATAATTGTTTCTCCTCCAATAGTTGTAGCACCCTGTCAACATGTTCAACATGATCCTTCCAAGACTTGATGTAGATTAGTATATCATCAAAAAATACTAACACAAATTTTCTAAGGAATGGTTTGAAAATTGAATTCATCAAACCTTGAAATGTTGAAGGTGCATTGGTAAGGCCAAAAGGCATGAACAAAAATTCATAATGACCCTCATGAGTTCTAAATGTTGTTTTTGGAATGTCTTTAGTCTTCATTCTGATTTGATGATATCCTGAACGAAGATCCAACTTGGTGAAGTAAATTGATCCATGCAATTCATCCAGCAATTCATCAATGACAGGAATGGGAAACTTATCTTTAATGGTGAGCTCGTTGAGCTCCCTATAATCCAGACACATGCGCCATGATCCATCCTTCTTGTGCACCAATACTGCTGGAGCAGAGAAAGAACTTTGACTCGGTTGAATTATACCAGCCTCTAGCATTTCTGCAACCATACGTTCAATTTCACTCTTTTGGGCATAGGGATATCTGTATAGCCTGATGTTTGGAGGAACACTTCCTGGAATCAGATGAATAGATTGATCATGATCACGAATAGGTGGGAGACCTTTGGGAGTCTCAAATACCTTGGAATGATTGCCCAATACTTTTTGGAGATCTGGAGAAATAAATGATTCCAATGTGGAACATCTAGTGAACATAATTGTGCAATTACACCTCTTTATTACTTTTTAGAAGCTTTGTCATACCGTTAGAGCTGATTATCTTTCCAGGTTTCCCTGCAATACCCCCTAATTCAACTTCCTTTCCTTCCATAGAAAATTTCATGAAAATTTCTTGAAAATTAAAAGCTATTGTACCCAAGGATTGTAGCCATTGGACTCCTAGTACAACATCTTGCCTCCCATTGAAATGGAAAGCATTGGGCTAGTCAATACATATTCTCCCATGGATAGCTTGATATTATGGTATTTTCCAAAGCAATTTATTGTTCCTCCATTTGCAACCGTCACTTGACACTCGGGTGCTGGATATAAGAAGTAATTCAATTCTTTTGCTACCTTATAATGAATAAAATTGTGGGTACTTCTTGAATCAATCAACACTATTACCTTTTTCTTCTTGATTTGTCCTTCTATCTTGATGGTTTGAGGAGTGGTAATTCCTGCCAATGCATTACAAGATATGGTCAGATTCATTTCTTCTTTATCTGGGCTTTGTTCCTGGAGTATATCCTCTTCTTTTGACCTTTCTTACTCATTTTCTTCTTCCTCTTCACAATCTATGTAGAATAATTTCTTCTCGGCACACTTATGACCTTTATTGTATTTGCCATCATAACTGTAACACAGCCCTTTTGCTCTTTTTTCTTCCAATTGTTTTGGTGTCAACCTTATAGGTTGTGGAAGACTAGGGGTAACAACACTTCCATCTTTATAGTTATGATTGGTATGCTTCCTGGTTGCCATAATTTTGCTTTCTATTTTTCTTGCTAACCTGAATGCCTTCTCTAATGAATCAGGTTCCCAAAGGCAAACATCATGTTGAATATTATCCTTTAAAGTCCCTATGAACACATCAATCCTATGCTCCTCTAGAATATTTTTTTACCCTTATGTTCAATTTTTGGAACTCCTCAATGTGCTCCATTATTGAACCCTTTTGTTTGAGACATATCAATTGGCTAAAAAAAGTGTTGGCTTTTGTATCCTCATAATGTGCTGTCAATTCTTCCATAAAAATTGCCCAAGTGATTATTTTTTTACGAGAGCAAAGCCATTGATACCATACAAACTGATTTGGTTCCATTTATAAAGTTGCAATACGTAACTTTTGTGTGTTTTGCACATTATTGAGATCGAAAAATTGCTCCATTTGTAATATCCATGTTGCAGGATTCTTGCCATCAAACTTCCTCATATCAATTTTTGGAATATGGTGGGTCTTCGATCCCACATTAGAGTCTATGAAATCATGATTGACATTGATTTTGTTCACATCATGAGTTTCCTTTACTACCTTTTCACCATTAGTAAGTATTTATTGTAAAAAAAAATTCAAATCTGTCTTCAAATCTGCCATGTCTCTCTTCAAATCTATCTTCAAATAATCCATCTTAGCTTCCATGCCCTTTATCTTAGCTTCTATTAGCTTTTGTGAGAGTGACATTTGTTGCACCTGGTCTTGTAATTTTGATATATCATGTAGCATTTCTTCCTCTTCTTCATGAGTTATGCTAGAGATTTTTGGTTGCTTACTAGGTGTTTGCATTTTCTTTCCTCAGGGAATTAGTTACCAATAATAATGCTCTACTAAGCCCTTTGAATTCCTTCAAAATAAATTTTCAAACCAAGCTTAAGCAAAAATTTAAAAAAATCTAATACACATATTTTCACTTGGTAGGAGCTCGATATTGCCTCTGATGTATCTCTGTACTTTCGAATCATCTATTTCTGAAATTGTGACCTGTAGTAGCCCTCTGTGTCCTCTTTCCAATGCCACCAGTGTGATCCAAATTGGATTCTCCAAGGAAGAGTTATGCAAAATCTCCCAGAATGACCTGATTATATACTAGTTTACTAGAGCAAACTTGTACGACGTGCCACGAGTCACTGTTTCGACCTTTGGCACTAAAAAATATATACAAGAAACTACAGTCCATCATGTTTTTTGACCTTTTTACAAAATTTCAATCTGATGCTCAGAGAGAAAGTTATGACGATTTTCCCTAGGTCACCTGTTTGGAATGTAATTCAGGAGTCTGCAAAAAGACCAAATTCCTCAAATCATATCTCCATAAATATAGTGCAAAAAGATCTTAAATTCGGACTTGAGATTCAACGTGATGTCTTCTCAAATGGGTTTTTTTTTAGCTTCTAAAACATCGCATAAAAAAAGTTATAGCGAAAATGCCACGGTGACCTGTTTGGAGCAGCGAAACCCTAGAATCCAAAGCTCTTATACCAAATGTTATGAAACCAGCTCAAGAAAAAGATAGAAAAGATAGATCAACGCCTTAGAATTCAACCTCTTCGAGGGGAAAACCTCCTTTACATTACATAAATGAACACTTATTCGATGATTCAAATGAAAAAACCTCCTTTTTATATAAAGGAGTCTAAGGAGTCACAGTATAACCTAGCCGACCTAACAATAATAATATAAAGCCACAAAAATAACTATAAAGGGATTCTATGGGGCATAGTAATAACAATATGGGGATAATAGGGGCACAAAAATATTAATAAGGGGTACAACTACAATAGTAATGGGGTAATCACTAGTATTATAGGGACCCAACACTTGTCTACACCTCCTCCTTGGTCCTTTGCATCTCAGTATCATTCCTTGCTAGTGAGCCAATCATTTCAACCATATGCTCTACTGCAACCTCAGTGGAATGCACTGCCCCAGGGGTGGAGGCCCCAGTACAACAATGTTCCTGCTTTATTGCCTTCACCGCATGCCCAACCAGAGCTGTTACACTCTGTTCCACCTAAACAACCCTAGATGCCTACCCAGCTAAATCTGAACCCGAACAATAGACAATCACAACAAGTATACAGTGGAGAGGCATCATATCCATCTTATGCTATGGAGATCCAGGAAATTAACCTAAGATCTGGGAGATTTCTCTTGAATAACCAACCTCCACCTCCACCTAGGGAGGTTGAAGAGGAAAGAGAGGAAACCGGTGTTAAAGTAAATCCACCCTTTCCTCAGAGATTGACTCAACCTGTTAGGCCCCTATACTACTAGTGTAACCCCTTATTGTTATTAGTAAAACCCCCTTATTATATTTTTGTACCCATGTAGTCCCCATATTCTTACTATTGTGCCCCATATAAGCCCACTATTATTATTATTGTGCCCTTACATTATTATTGCTATGTCAGCTCTGATTATATTATGACCCCTTAGACTCCTATATATAGAAAGGAGGTCTTTCATTTATATCATCTAAGAATTTTTCATTTGTGTAATGTAAAGGAGGTTGCCCCCGCGAAGAGGCTTATTTCTAAGGTGTTGATCTATCTTTTCTATCTTTTTGTGAGCTGGTTTTATAACATTTGGTATCAGAGCTTTGGATTCTAGGGTTTCGCTGCTCTAAACAGGTCATTGTGGAATTTGCGCTATAACTTTTTTTGTGATGTTTCAGATGCTAAAAATAAAACCCATTTCGGTGGAAATCGTTATGAACCTTGGATGTGAATTTCATAGCTTTTCGTACTATATTCGTGGAGATATGATCTGAGTAATTTGGCCATTTTGCAGACTCCTGAATTACATTCCAAACATGTGACCTGGGGAAAATAGTCATAACTTTTTCTTTGAGCATCAGATTGAAATTTCGTAAGACGTTATAGAAAGAGAATGAACTATAGTTTCCTATGTATATATTTTATATCCTAAGGTCAAAACAGTGACACATGGAACTTCCTACAATTTTGCTCTTCTGAAAAGGTATATAATCAGGTCATCTTGGGAGATTGTGCATAACTATTTCTTGGAGAATATAAATTTGATCAGACTAGTGGCATTGCGAAGAGGACGCAGGGGGCTACTATAGATCACAATTTTAGAACTTAAAGATCTGAAAGTGTAGAGTTACATTCGTTTCAAGATCGAGCTCCTAAAATCAAGAGAAAATGAGATGAGGAAGTTTGATGGCAAGGATCTGGTAAATTGAATATTACAAATGGAGAAATATTTTGATCTACATGGTGTACCACTATACAAAAGGTATGTATTGTCTTCATATTTAGAACAAGATCAATTTTTATGGTATAAAAGGCTTCGTAAACAACTTGTTACGTGGTCAATTTTCATGGAGGAAATTATAGCACATTATGAGAATACAACGAACAACACCTTCTTTAGAGCAACACCACAACAATTGGAAGAAAAAGAGAGAAAAAGAGCTTTGTTACAAAATGGAAAGCAAAATTATGGAAACAAGGAATTCTACCCCTCACAACTATAAATATGGAAGTGTTGCTTCGCCTAGCCTTCCACAACCTACAAGGGTTACACCACAACAATTGGAAGAAAAAAGAGAAAAAGGGCTTTGTTACAATTGTGGTAGAAAATGCATTAAAGGTCATAAGTGTGCTGAGAAGAAATTATTTTACATAGAGTATGAAGAGGAGGAAAAAAAGCATCAAGAAACATCAAAAGAAGAGGATATACACCAGGACCCAACCCGAGAGAAAGAAGAAATGAATCCGACCATATTTTGTAAAGCATTGGAAAGAATTACCACTCCTCAAACTCTCAAGATAGAAGGACATATCAAGAAGAAAAAGGTTTAAGAAATCAAAGATCACATCAAGAAAGAAGGAATGAATCCAACCATATCTTGTAATGCATTGGCTGGAATTACCACTCCTCAAACTATCCAGATAGAAGGACATATCAAGAAAAAAATTGTTCAATAAGTGAAAGATCACATCGAGCGTCAAGAAATGAATCCAACCATATATTGTAAAGCATTGGAATAAATTACCACTCCTCAAACTATCAAGATAGAAGGACATATCAAGAAGAAAAAGGTTCAAGCAGTGAAATATCACATCGAGCATCAACAATAAGTTCTCCAACTTTTAGAGGAAAATGCCACTTTGGTGAAAAATCGAATGAAACAACAGGTAGCTCAACATCGTAGTGAAAAATGTTTTGATGTAGGTGATTGGGTATTTTTACTACTACATCTCAAGCAAGCTATTTATGAGAAGGAAATGTTGGCAATACTACATGCACTTAAGAAATGGCGACCTTACCGAATGGGAAGACACTTCAAGGTAAAAATGGATCATGATAATATCAAATACTTTTTAGAACAACTATTATCTTTAGAAGAATAGAAAAAATGGGTCACAAATATGTTGGGTTATGACTTTGACATCATCTATAGAAAAGGGAAGAAAAATTTTGTTGCAGATGCAGTCTCAAGAAAGGATGAGGATGTGGAAGCATTTTTTTGTGCTATTTCTATTGTCCAACCAAATTGGATAAACGAAGAAAGGGATGAATGGAAGAAGGACGAAGAAGTATGGCCACTCATTCAAAAGTTTTAGAAGATCCCAATTCAAACAATATTGCCAAAACTTGAAGAGGAAGGAAAAATCATATTGGAACCTAGAGCAGTCATGGAAACAAGAACCCGACAACTATCAAATTGATCAATTTTAGAGTATCTCATCAAGTGGAAGAACTTACTCCCTAAATATTCCACATGGGAGGACAATAATTTTATCCAAAAGCATCAAGAACTACTCAAGCGTTCAGGACAACACTTTTTGAAGGAGAGGGGCGTGTTGAGGACAACACTTTTTGAAGGAGAGGGGCGTGTTAGGCCCCTATACTACTAGTGTAACCCCTTATTGTTATTAGTACAACCACTTTGTTATATTTTTGTACCCATGTAGTCCCCATATTGTTACCATTGTGCCCCATAGAAGCCCACTATTGTTATTATTGTGCCCTTACATTATTATTGTTATGTCGACTCTGATTATATTATGCCCCCTTAGACTCCTATATATTGAAAGGATGTCTTGTCATTTGTATCATTTATTAATTGTTCATTTGTGTAATGTAAAGGAGGTTTCCCTGGCGAAGAGGCTTATTTCCAGGGAAAATTTTAAGAACCCCCCCTAAATTTATAAATATAATAAATGGGCGAATCTCCATGGTATATAGGAAAAATGGAAGGTGATTTTATCAATAATATAATATGTATATATAATTTTTTGGCGAATCTCTCACCAGGCATGGCCAATATTTTACTCAATTATAAAATCTTGTAAGATCTTGGCGTGTCTTTCACTAAATAATAAAACTTTGTAAAGTCCTAGTGAATCTTAGCATAGGCTACATGCTGGTTTAATTCCCCCATTTAAATAGGCTACATTCCAGGTGAATACCATGGGTCAATACCATGTGCCATTTTGGTGATTACCATGGGTCAATACCATGTGCCATTTTTATTTTTATTAATTCTAATATTAGGGTTAATAATAGTCTTTTGCATGGTATTAATAACAATCTAGTCCATGGTATTTGTCCCATAGTATTTTGGCCATAGGTTTCACCTAAATATAACCCATTTTTTGAGTGTTCGTAAATACAAGGTGACTTATGGAGTAAATATAAAAAAATGTTTTATTTGTTTACCATACCTCTCATTTATTTATATTTTTATTAATTTGCCATACCTCTTTTACAAATATGGTATTTGGCCCATAGGATTCACTTAAATAAAACCTCTTTCTTGAGCCTTCATAAATAGAACGGGGCTTATGGAGTAAATATAAAAAGAGGTTTTATTTATTTACGATACGTCTAGTTTATTTATATTTTTATTTATTTACCATACCTTTTGAGTAAGTATAAAAAGACGTTTTATTTATTTACCGTACCTCCACTTTACTTATATTTTTATTTGTTTACACCCTTACATGTATATAAGGTGACTTATGGAGTAAATATAAAAAATGTTTTATTTATTTACCATACCTCTCATTTATTTATATTTTTATTAATTTACCATACCTCTTTTATAAATATGGTATTTGGCCCATAGGATTCACTTAAATAAAACCTATTCTTGAAAATGGGCGAATGGAAGGTTGTAAGTCCTAATTTCAAGGGCTAAATTTACCTTTTTTACCCTCTCCCTTAAAGTAAGGTGGGCTATTTGAGGTGATTTGTAAAAATGTACTATGATACAAAATATTCGCCCACTAAAAATTTAAAACCCCTTAATTTCACCAAAGGGCGAACATTCGCCCCTAAAATTATCCTTGCTTATTTCGAAGGCATTGATCTATCTTTTCTATCTTTTTGTGAGATGGTTTCATAACACAACCACTCCAACCTACCCCAGAAGAGACTGAACTTCTAGGAGAATTGAAAAACTTATGTGTCAAGATTCCACTTCTCCAAGCCATCAAGGATGTAGCTATTTACAAAAAGCCGATTAAGAAGAAGTGTTTCAAGCATCCAAGGAGGCGGAAAAGAGATGCTCCTACCATTAATGTCATTGGACAACTGTTCGACTTAATGTTGGGGCAGGGAATCTAACCAAAGTATTTGGACCCTAGAATCCATGTAGTAGATGTGTACATCAATGGCACCATTGTCCCACACACTTTGATTGATCTTGGGGCTGCCATTAATGTGATGACCAAGGACACCATGCTCAAGCTCAACCTCCAAGGTTCATTGAGAAAGACCACAACAGTCCTGCAACTTGCAGACCGCTCCATAGTGACCCCTGAGGCAATTGTGGAGGGTGTGATGGTCTCCATTAACTCTTGGGAGTACCCTAAAGATTTCCTAGTTCTCCAGCCTAAGGCTAAGCTTACTAGTTACCCACTCATCCTTGGGATGCCCTGGTTGGACACTGCCAATGCTTACATCAACTACAGAGCTGGGAATATGACCATCAAGAATGGACATATGTCCAAGAAATTAGTCCTAAACCCTCCTGCTCAACCATCTCTAGAACATGATTTACCTTTATGGCTAGAAGAGGAGGAAGAAGATGAAGTTTATTCTGCTCAACTATATACCTTAGAAAAAACCATGGGAGGATGACAAGAAGATGAATATGATTTGATTGAACACCTACTCTAAAGTACAACTCCCATTCCATTGCCCTAGAAGAAGTAGTAAAGGAAATCTGGAATAACCATCCAGTTGATCTATACTTGGCGGATTCCAACCCTCTCTGTGTCAAAACCATAGAATTCAGCCCTGAGAGAACTTTGAAAATAAATCCATCTCTTTCTGTTCTCCAAGAGGAGAAGTTGTGCACATGCTAAAGGAACATTTGGATGCCTTCGCTTGGAGTTACAAAGAAATGAAGGGAGTACACCCCTCAGTGTGTACTCACCACATTTACATAAAATAATGTTGCAATCCAGTCTGGCAACCCCAAGGGAGGATGGATCTAGCTCTTAAATATATAGTCAAAGAAGAACTGCAAAAATTACTAGATGCAGGATTCATGTATCCTATCTCCGATAGTGAGTGGGTCTCTCCTTTGATGTTAGTTCCCAAGAAAAATAGTAAGTGGAGGATATGTGTTGATTACAAGGAGTTGAATAAAGCCAGAAAGAAGGACCATTTCCCTCTACCTGTCATCGACCAAGTCCTAGATGGCCTAGCAAGGAAAAAGTGTTTCTCTTTCCTAGATGGATTTAGCGGGTACAATCAAATCCAGATTAACCCAGATGACCAGGATAAAACCACTTTCACTTGTCTTTGGGGAACTTTTTATAGGGTCCTTCCTTTTGGCCTATGTAATGCTCCTACCACTTTTGAGAGAGCAATCCTTAGTATCTTTGTTGAGTTAGTTCATGATGCGGTAGAAATCTATGGATGATTTCACACCTTATGGGGGTGATTTCGAGGAGGCTTTGTCCAACTTTGGTAAGGTTCTGCACAAGTGCATTGAGATGAACCTATCTCTTAGTCCCGAGAAATTTGAATTCTTGATGACTACAGGGACTGTGCTAGGTCATTCAATATCTCGACAAGGACTGTAGGTGAACCCAAACAAAATAGCTATTATCCAAAGGGTCCCTCCTCCTCAAAAGCAGAGAGATGTCAGAAGTTTCCTAGGATTACCTAGATACTACCGAAGGTTCATAAAGACTTCAACAAGTTGACCGCTCCTTTATTTGGGTTGTTATCCAAAGACTCTGAGTTTATATGGTCAAAAAGCTGTCAAGAGGCATTGGACATCCTGAAGAACAATTTAACCACTGCACCGATTCTTTGAGGCCCAAATTGGGCCCTTCCTTTTCACATTCATGTTGACACCTCACACAAAGCCATAGGAGCAGGCCTAGGTCATATAGATGAAAAATTTATGTATGCCATTTAATTTACACTAAGAATCTATCAAAGGCCGAACTGAACTACACAATGACTGAAAAGGAGCTCCTGGCTGTTCTGCATTCATTGAACAAATGTAGGGATCATATTATAGGGTATCAAACATTTGTCCATACTGATCATGCTGTATTCAAATATTTAATGAATAAACCTGATGTGAATGCTCATATTATAAGATGGTTACTTTTATTATAGTAGTTTGATCTAGCTATTATTGGTAAGCTGCACAAGGAAAATGTTTTTGCAGACTTTTTGTCCAAAATAACTTTGCATGTAGGTGAGGATGGAATGGTTGATGACCAGTTACTTGACAAGAACTTGTTTTCCATTTCAGTTCTCTCTCCATGGTTGGCTGACATAGAAAACTATTTGGTATCTGCACAGTTCCCATCGAATCTATCCTCTAAAGAGAAAAGTAAGATTATAAGGAAGAGCACCCCCTTCACTTGGATTTGGGGAAATTCTTCAAACTTTACCTAGATCAAATCCTGAGAAGGTGTGTCAGGGAGGAGGAGGTCTTTGACATCCTTCTAACCTATCATGATGGGCCTTGTGGAGGTCACTTTGTAGAAAAAAGGACAACATTCACAGTGTTACAAGCAAGCTATTATTGGTCCACTCTTCATTAGGATGTGAAAATATTTACTAGTTAGTGTGATTGGTACCAAAGGATGGGAAAGCCTACTCTAAGGGATGAAATGCCTCTGTAGCCTCAAGTGACTTTTGAGCCATTCGATAAGTGGGGCATGGACTTCATTCGACCTATTGACCCTCCTTCCAAGAAAAAATAGTACATCATTGTGTGCACTGACTATCTGACTAAGTGGGCTGAAACCAAGGAAATTAAGGCGGGAACAAAGGAGAAGGTGGCTGAGTTCTTGAGGGAGAATGTATTTTACAAATTTGGGTACCCTAGAGAGCTAGTCACTGATCAAGGTAGCCAGTTTACCTCCAACATGATTGAAGACTTACTCAACTAGCACAAGATCAAGCATAGAACCCCCACTCCCTATCACCCACAAGCTAATGGGCAGGTGGAGGTGACCAACAGAGTGCTGGAGAGCATCTTGACTAAAGTGGTGAGCAACAACAAGAAAGATTGGGGAGATAGACTAGTTGAAGCCACTTAGGGCTATAATACCACTTGGAAGGCCACCACTAGATTCACACCCTATGAGCTAGTTTATGGGAAAAAGGCCCTGCTATCCATTGAGTTTGAATATAACACATTGAGGATGGCAGCCCAAGTAGATCTAAATCTCAACAGTGCACAAAAAGAGAGATTGCTTCAGTTAAATGGTTTAGATGAATTCATAATGCAGGCCCTCCTACACACAAAGGTATCTCAACTTCAGAGGAAGATCTGGCACGATAAGAAAATCAAGGATAAATAATTTCAAGCAGGTGATTGGGCCTTGTTATATTATTCCAGATATAAATACTTTAAGGGCAAGATAAGGACAATATGGTTAGGACCTTATGTTATAGAGAAATGTCATGATAATGTTTTAGTGTAGATCAAAACCATAGATGCAGAGGCCATTCCTTTACTTGTTAATGGGAATAGACTAAACGTTTACAAGAGGCCATTGTCAAAGTAGGAGTTCATTTATGGTATCAATAAAATAGTGATGGTGGTTGAGCAAGTTTCAGCTCCTCCCTCATCAAATCAATGATAAGAAAAAGAAAAATAAGGGCTCAGGTGAAAACCTCCATGAGGCACCCAAGTCCCACTAGTGGGCTGAAAACCTCTTGGGGCGGCCCAATGGTGTCAGAAAAAAGGAAAAAAACCAAGAAAATGAAAGGATATCTAGGTGAAAAGCTATCTTGAGGCACCCATGGAAGACAACTAGGATGAAAACCTCTTAGAGGCAGACTACTTATTTTCAAAAAAAAAAGGAGAAAAAATCATGAAAATCTGTATTTGCAGGTTAGCAAGGAGGACGTTCAGAGGACAAAGGAGGATAAAAAAGGGACATACCACACTCACATTTTTATTTTTCCACTCATCATCATTCATCACTCCACCATTTCTTTCATTTTTTCACTCCTTTGCTTCAGTTTACAAGGGGACTGTGTTTTCTACAGGATCCCCTGAGAACCTACAGGATGATCATGTAGGAATTACAGTGGCTCAGGAATCCTATAGGAAGTGACCACAGGGCAAGAAAATGACCTTCCATGTCAAAAAAATAATATCCCTACATCATCACTTCATTACCATACCTCTCTCCACCTTGATTGCCCCTGCATTCATCATAAAAAAAATCAGTTTCAAAAACTTTTCATAGTCCTCAAGAGAAAATAGAGAGAAAAAATGTAATAGATAGCAGAGGGGAGAAACGCATGAGTATTTCTCATTATCCATACTCATAACCTTCCTTTCAATCCATGTCATCATCCTCATGATCCCAACACAAGAAATGATTAGAAATTCTGAGGGAGAAGTAGTTACAGGACATCCTGTAGCGGCCTATCCCACATAATAAAATCATGAGTAGCAGCAAGATTCCAGCATGAATATCCAAGGGAATAAGGAGCTCCAGAGTAGCAGCAACACCATAATATTCAATGCCAGGTACCTGCACATAAAAAGAATCATTAGAGAGAAACAGAAAAGGAAGGAAAAATAGCATGCAGCCAACACATAACCAACACCTCAGGTCTTCAACAACTACAACAAGGTATTAGCACCACACGTAAGTATCTCGCTTCACTCTCTCATTTGCATAATGTAGTCAAAAGATGTAAAGGTTATGAGTAAGTTGGTTTATAAGTGAAAGGTGGCCAGTTAACTTGGCCACCTTCGTTCAGTCGATGAAGACAAACCTCCCACATGTGGCAATAGTCAAGTAAAAAAATAGAAGAGAAGGACAAAAACAGTTAAGTCTAGGAAAGCATGTACTGGGAGTTGATTATGAGGTGAGGGGAATGATGAGGTGGTAGTGGGGACCAATGGTCAAAAAATAGAAAAAATACCTCTGCTGCCAACACACAACCTCACATAACTTGACCATAAGAGGAAATACCAATTGAATCCCATGCACTAATGCATTCATTTCCTCGAGGCTCGCTCTAAAAAAGTCACTCTCATACCTAGGAAACCTATAGAAGAGGAAAATTCCATCTATCTCCTGCACAAGACTTCCTACAATATTACACAGGAAATCCTACACAATCGCATAAGAATCCTATAGGATATAGATAGACAGTGTACAGGATTGGTCGAGAGGAGTTTTAGAGGGGAAAACATAGGAGTTGGCTACAAAAAACACTATGAGGGAGTAGGATCTATAATTACTTCCCTTTTTCAAAGTGAATTGAACAGAAAACCACCTAGTATTGAGTGAATTTGGCAGTTGTGTAAAGGAATTTTCTCCACATTTCTTTCAGTTATTTAATTCTGCACTCAAAAATTGTGTCAACCATCTCAGATCCTTAAAATTAACCAGCCAAGATGACAGGAGGGTTTAATAGAAGGGAGCCCATTAACACTGTGAGAATCCACCAAGACCCTCATGTTTTAGAAATCTTCACCAGGCATAATTGGATGGGGTATTTTGAAAAATTAAGAGGGTATGATGATGAAGTGGCCCAAGATTTTGCTCTCTCCCTCATTCCACTAACCAAAGTCCATGCCACTGTTGTGGTGAGAGGCCTCTCCATAGAGCTCACCCCTGAACTCATAAGCAAAATTACCACACTTCCCCTAGGAGTGCCTTGGAGAAAGGAAGATAAGGGAGATAGCCAGATTGCCAAGAAGAAGTCCTTTTTAGAGGGAGAAGAGCTCATTGAGGAAAAAAATGGACTAAGGAGAGAAAGCCTACAATACCCCTGGAATGAGGTGAGCTACCATATTATCAAATACATATCATTTGAGGGTAGGTATAGTGTGGTTTATGGGTATCGCTTTAGGCTTCTTGAAGAATTTAGGTTTGGAGCAGAAATACCTCCTCACCACAGGTTGAACATACCATACTTCCTTCTACAATCACTAATAGATACAAGCATAAAGGAGAAAAAGAAGAAATAGAGAGGGATGAAGATGAGATAGATGAGGAGGAAGAAGAGGAGAAAGAGAAGGAAGATGATGATGAAATAGAGGAAGATGTCAAGGAGGAGACTGATAAAAAAGATGAGGATCTAGAAGGAGGATCAGAGGAGAAAAGCATAGAGGAAAGGGGAAATGGAAAAGAGGGGGCAAAAGACAAGGAGGAGTCACCTAGGGTGTCTCCAAAACACATAGAGAGAGAAGCAATAGCTGCCCTCACTGCTCTTAGCACCCCTATCAAACAAAAATACAAAATACAAAGGCAGAACCCCTTATATTTCAAAACAAGGAAAAGCACAAGGATAAGGCAGGGGAAACCCAAAATTCCAACCAAAATTCCCATTTTAATTGAGGACTCATCTAAATAGCAGGAGAAAATTCCTCCTCCTAAGTCTCCTATCACCTATGTGAGAAGGCCTGTAACTAGATCCACCTCATACAAAGGAAAAGAAATCCTAAAAAATAAATAGTAGGAGCTATAGGAAGCAAAATAATTCCTACTGGAGACTCTGTTAAACCTATAGAAGACCCAAAAATTGGACAAGGAGGGAAGCCTACAACAAGAAACTAGAGAAGAGAATCCATAGCTAAGGGAACCTAGCCCTCAACCTAACCTTGACTCCTACTACAGATATATTGAAGGGGGCAGGGTCATTCCATAAAAAATTGCTATTCCATTATTCTTTGATCTTGATAAGGAGAGAGTTAGAACTATTGGGCATGGAATCCCCCCAAAACATGTTCTAGGGCTCAAAGCCCAAGTTTTGGTCAAACGTATTATAAAGACTCTGTGAATTTCAGGCATGGAGCATGAAGTATAGGTTGAGTCATAGGGATGTTCACCCAAAAGTATTGTAATATAATATAAAGTCATGTCAGCCTACCCATGGTCTGCAGACCATGGGATTGTATAAATAGAGTGAGGCTCTAAGTTGTAAAGAAGGAGAATTGGAGAGAAGAATACGAATGGTTTGAGCATAGAGTAAGAGTCTAAGTGTATTGGGTCATAGTAGTAGGAAGAGGCTCTGTAGCTGAGTGCACAAACCCCCACAACTAAGTGCACAGGGTGGTGTCGAGCCTATAATCTTGATAGAAGAATAATAAAGAGAAGTTTATTCCAATTTCTGTGTATCTGCTTGTGCATTTCCTTCTTTACATTTATACTATTTTATTTATCGCACGCACTGATATGATTGTTGGATATGCTATAATAATCACTAGTCTTACACGAATAAGTTAAGTAAACGGGTAATAAAAGATTAGATAACAAGGAACTTGGCTATAATACAGGATGCATCCCAAGTAGGGTTGTGCAGAAGCAGCATCACAGGTTGTGAGGCACTAACAAGTGTGCATAGTGACATGCGCACAACGTCAAACCGCGAACCTCCAAAATCTCATCAGACATCCCAAGGTGCGGAAACCTGGTTCTAGCACCTTCCCATACTACTTCGGGTGAGACCTCAGTCTGCGCTCCGTGGACTATTGCTAAAAGGGCTAGTGGTATCAAGATTTGCTTGGCTAAATCACCTCTAAACTTGGGTTAGGGCCATACAAGCCAACAAATGGTTCCATTGCCGGGACTAGGATCTGCATAAGGGATGTCTGATGTTGTGCCACAAGAATCCAACAAAGAAAGAAATTGAAGAGTGGTTGGACAAGAAGATTCACGAGTTTGCAATGCAGGAGAATAGAAATTTGTGAGTATCTAAGGAATAGTGGTTGGAGCGCTACTTGTATACTGAAATCCACAGAATTTTCTTTACGTCCTTTCCTTCTGAGTTGTATGAGTTTATCGGGAGGCTAGTAGATATTCAGGGGAGGTGTAGAGTCGACAAAACAATCGTGTGGACTATGGAATTAGTGCACAGACTAGAAGCGTTAGGAGATAAGATCACACGGGCTATGGACCACTGGCTCGACCAAATTATAGGAGGATTTATCACTGAGTTCACGGTAGATACTGTTATCACTCAGGTTGTTCCCAAAAGTTGTAAGAAAGGGAATACAGCTGAGGTAACCACAGACCAATCTTTTAGATGCAGGTTCTAGCCAATCTGCATCCAAAGAGGGCTCTCTCTTTATAATTTAGCTTTGTTTTAAGGTATATTAGGCTAGTTATGAAGTACAAGGGTTTGTTTGATTATTGGATGGTGATATTCAATAGAACAGGGGTGTAAATCTTAAAAGTTCAATCCATTGGGCTAATGGAGTCTATGAGGATGAACTGCTGGATCTAGTTTCTTTGACATAGGGTGGTCCTACAGAGCAAGCTAATCAATCATGGAACAATTTATAAGCTGGAATCAGATGGGATGGAGTTAGTGGGTGAGGGGAAACTAAGAATCCTTCATCATGCAGACAGAGGGAAAGTGGATGATTATCGCTAGGGAGCAGTTAAGAATTCCTTAGCTAATATTCAAGATGTAAGAACCAGGGGAAACAGGAGCAGTTAAGAATTCCTTTTTATGCTAATTCTGAAGAAAACATTAATAATAACAGAGATTGAACACAGAGTGTGAACAAACAAATTCTGAGTTATTCTTTTTCTCTATTATTCAGATCATGAAACATATATGATACAGTTAACACAGAAACTGAAAACAAAAGTAAGAGGGACTTATTGATCGATAAGATGATTCAAGAATTCTGTAATAGGTCCTCTGCTATCAATTCCACATCTAGAGAGTCCAACAATAATGGATTCCAACAGTTTTTGTATTCAGAAGGTTTTCAGAGTTACAACGCAGTCTAAGAAATGTATCACCAACCCCAAATACTTCGCTTGGGGAGGTATTTATACAAAAGTGTTTACAAAATATCTCAAAGAGATAATATCTAGTAATAACTCATTCTACCTACTCTACAAGAGAAGTAAATGATCTTGAAAACAAGGAGAAATAAATGAAGAAGTAAATGTTGTTGTGTTGGCTGCTCAGTTGGTGAGATGTGTTGACTGTAAGCTCGGTGAGTCGGCTGGTGGTTGTTTCCACTGATATTCCATGTTGCTGCCTCAGCTTTCTTGCGCGTATTTAATTTTTATTTGATAGACTATTGCCCCGCATGACTCTTATCCATTCCTATCCTCTGCTTTATGGTATCTGTTGTATCCTGGGTAAAAAAAAATTTGAAACATGCCTATAGGATTTCCAACATGATTTGCCACCATTTCTCTTCTGGTAAATTATGTCTTTGTAGCTTTCTCAAAGTCTCATCAGCGTCTGTGTACCTGAAGAAGTTAGGCTGGATGGTAAAAATATGTTTCACTTCATGCTCAATATAAAATAGATTTTCCAAGTTGTTATAGAGAGTTTGGCCAGATGGAAGGGCCTTCTCTGTTGAAGTACTTGATGATGCATTTACTTGATTAGCAGCATGTTTGTCCAACTTGTGCGTGTACTCAACTTGTCTCAACAGGTGTTCATTGCTTCCCAACAGACTTGGCAAGCCCCTTTCATGAAAAACTGCAAATCTTTCTATAAAAGAGTCTATCTCCACTTGCATATCTTGGCACCTCCTTTCCAGATTCTGCATCAGGGTTCTCTTGGTCAGAACTCTTTTGATTGTTAGGATGGTGCCTGTCCTGTCTCTGATGTCTAGTGCTACTAGTTCTTCACTGGTCTTAGTGTTCAAAAAATGGATTAGCCTATTGACCTGTTTGGGCATATGCCCCAATAGAGTTATGTCCTTTTGAATTTCCACTTGGGTTATTGCTATCAAGTTAATCTATTCATAAATAGTTTGAATAGATCTCCATACATTACTAATAGATTGACTGATGTTAGCCCACAAAATGCCTTTGATTTCTCCTAAAGGCTTATCTAAAGAGAGGTCCTTTTCCAATGCTTTTACCCTGTTCTCTAATGCTTTCACCTCTCTTGTCTTTTCTGCCACAGTCATTTTGGATTTGTCATAACTCACTTCTAATTTTTCCAATTTCTCTTTGGCTTCTTTCAATTCTGACACTTGGAGCTTTAATTCCTCCATGGCTTTTATTAACTCCTCTGTGGTCATGGTATTGCTGCTGCCTGCTGCTGTTGGAGGGGCAATTGTGATTGTTGGACCTACTTCAGGTGGCTGGGAGGTCGACTCTCCTTGCTTCTCTCTTATTTCTTTCTCCAATGCCTGCTCTGTCTCACTTAGTCTCTCATTCATTTTCATAAGTAGGTCCATCATGTCCTCCTTTTCTTTTTATTGTACAACCTTTGTAGTTTGTGGATGCATAGTAGTAGGCAGCTTCAATTGTTTCCTGAGGGCAGCAATGTCCTCTTCCTTCTTTTTCATCAATGCTTTTATTCCTTTGGCATCCTTGGGATCATGTCCCAGCTCAATGATAATATCTTCCAAGGAATTTATTCTATTGTCTTTGGCTAAAGAAGATGCCTTCTCCAAATCTAGTTGCGCAGATGTGTTGTTCAATGAGTTCTGCAATTTATAAGCCAACATTGCCTTCTCTGCCAATGTAGAGTAGACCATCTCTCTAGTTTGCTTATGCAGCTCAATCTGGTCCATAGGATGAATGTCTTTGGCAAGGACCTCCATATTTGTTCTAATGTAGTCAGCTACTGACTGTGGCTGCTGCACTTTAGGCTTAAAGTGGCTCAAGATCATTTTTCCTTCTTTAATGTCATATGCAGACATTAAGCTTTGCTCGTTGGCGGGGGTCATCTTGAGAAGTTGATTATAAACTTTTAGCCTTAGTGGGTCATTCCAGGCTTTTGTCTCTGTGAATATCTTTTGGATCTCAGAGCCCTGCTTGCTTTGTGGCCTTGTGGAGGAAACTTCCACACTATGCTACCTTTCTAGGCCCTGCCTATGAGGGTTGGTGGATGTTTCTATTGCCGGGGAGATCTGTGGGCTGGTTGCCCTCTCGCCTCTTAGGCTCTCTATGGTTTCCTCAATAAGTTCCTCTTCAGATAGAGGATTTATTCTTTTCCTTTTTGCCCCTGGTTGCTCTGCTAGTCCACTTACAGGTGTGGCCTCTTCTCTGTCTCTCTTCCTTCCCCTTTCATCATTTAGAGGAGTCTGTAATGCTGGTATCTCTGGTTCTTTGGTCTGGACAAGAGGAATTTGCCCCTGGCCCTGTTCCTTTGATGTTGCTAGCTGATCTGTCATTCTGTGCTGCTCTGTATCTAGAAATTCTTTGCCCTTTGATGTCCCTGCAGCTGATGTAGTGCTTTATTGGGTAGGTTGCTGTGAAGTTCTAGCAGATGATGTACCCACTCCAGTTTGCTGAGGTAGCTTGAAAAATACCTATGTTCTTTTGGCGAACGAGCGTAACTTGCAGGTTGGATGACGAATTGTAGAGCGGGATGCCAGATTATGCTGGCCGGGTGGCAGACTGGAGCTTCTGTAGTTTTCTGGATGTAGTTTGCATGCACAGTCTCGGGAAGCAAACAAATGAAAATGAACAAAAATGATGGTTTTTACGGGTTTTTTAACAAATATTAGCTTTGGCGGGCTTTTGGCGATTTTTTTGGATGACGTCAGCGTCACGTGATGTTTTGTCGCATAGCGGGTTACGGAGGCTAACGTGGTGATGACGCAGAGGTGATGTGGTGGATGAGGTCGTGATGATGTCAGCGGGAGGGTTAGTGGGGGCGGTAAGTGGTATTGGCCCGCACCGCTTATCAGCCAAGGTGGTATCGGTGGGGAGTGCCGCAAGCATGTCGAGAGGGTGCCGTGTGTCCTCAGTACGACAGGAATACCACCGTTCCCCAGGTGTTAATCTTCGGTGTGGAGGGGTGTCACGATATGATCATGGGCCGTCGGATCGATTGGCCTGGATCTAATGACTGGCGATCAACAGAGCTGGCATTGAGGTACGGTGTGGGACCCGTGTATATAAGCAGTGTTTTTAAACATACCGGGGCAATTGTGATTGGCTGTCGGGGTGCTTAAAGCATTAATTAACCAAATATTAACTAAACTTGGCATATGTGCACAGGGGGAGGGTTTAATATGGTTATTGATTAACTCGGGTGGTTAATCAATCTCGAGGTCGTTGATAGGGTTATTCAAAGGTTCTATATAAACATTGAACCCCCCTTGATATAGTGTTATGGTTATAGATTAACCAAGGGCGGGATATTAAATTTTTTGAGGTTTTTCATATATTTACATAGTACGATCATGGGGGAAAAATATAGGGGTTTATATAATAGGGTTAGCAGTTAATATGGGTTTATCAAGAAGCGCCAAGCTATAAAGTGTGATAACTTAGGCTGAGGGAAGAAAAGTATTTTTACACAAGAAATGTGGTTTCTTTTTTCAAAGCAAGAATGTTATACTTCTTAGTTTTTTCATGAAATGGAGTGTTTTTGAGAGTATTGAGTAGATCTCAATATCCTTAGGGGGAGGTTAGTAAGTTTTGTTTTTTTGGGAGAAGTGTGAAGGGAAGTTAGACATTCATCATTTGTTCTGTCACCACATAGTTGCCATGGTATTTATGATAGTAATAAGATGAATCACCTTTGAAAGAAAAAATTACTCATAAGCTTGCTTCTGCAAGATCAAAATTGCCTACCTATCCTATTATACCTAACGATTTTTCTTCCTTTTTCCTTGGGTGCATTTCAACTAGCAAACCCTTACTCTCTTCTTTTCTTTTAACTGCCATCCTATCTAAGTCTACCCTTATTTCTTCCAAGGGCTCAGATTTAGCTGTTGAGCACCTTTTCTTCTCTATCTAACTATTTATCTGCCAAGCTTGAACTGTTTGGATAGATCTTATTTTCTATCTCTAAAACAAGAAATTTAAACATGAACTAGCCAAGATTAAGCTGTTTGGCCATCCATCGACTGTGGCAAGAGTCAACTAATTGCACACAATGAAATTCTTTGCAAAAATAGAATAGTAGTGGCATTTTGGACTAGCACACTTTCCTGGTCTTCTTCATTTGGGGTTTATTTGCTTTCTTTTTGACCATTTCATTGTTTTTTCCCTTTGATCTTTCTTTTAGGGCATACCCTCTTTTCATTTTTTAATTTTTTGATTTTTTCAAAATATGGAACCTTTGCAACATGGAAAGGATGAACATATTTGGGATTTTACCAGTCAATCATGAAATATGACACCTATTGGTATAGGATCATAACACTGGCTCCACTTGTGGATGGCTTTTCCTAGTGAAAAGTCAAGAATAGCAAGTCAGATGGCCTTATGTACAATTCTTGCTGTATTATGAAATTTCCCCTTTGCTGTAAGTAAACAAAATTGTACCTCTGAAACACATATACATTTCTCATGAGCTCATTCAAACAATTGAAGCTTTATTTTGGATAGTTTGTCTGAATGTTTGTTCTCCTATTTACAGCTCCCAAGTCTTCTTCTTCAATTTCTGGTAAACTAAAAAGGTAACACAAAGAGGTAGCACAGTTCCTTGACTATTCCTCAAAATTTTCTACATATTGCTTCCCATTTTATTGCTGTAATAAATTGTAGAAAGTAAACATTTTTATGTACAAGTTAGAGTCCTAACATATCAACAAACTGGATCAAAATAATGCTTCAACATCTGACCATTAACTGGTCCATCTTCTACTTCTGTGCCATTCAAGCTCTTCAAAAAATAGGTGTTGTTTCCTTGTGAAGCCTGAATAATAAAAGGTCCCTTCCATAAGAAGTCAAACTTCCCATGTTTTCCTTTATCTTCTCTTCTGGAATCCCATTTCAGTACCTTGTCTCCTATGAAAAAATCTTCTGCCTTGGTCCTCTTGTCAAATATCTTCTTAAGTTTTTCTTGTAGAATTTGAGATCTTTGATATACCTCTTCTCTAGTCTGCTGCAAATGTATAGTCTGATTTATTCTTCTCTAAATGTCATTGGGTTCTGCCTGCACTTCTTGCAGCAACTTTATCACAGGGACTCCCAAAGATGAAGGCAATATGGCCTCCATGCCATAAACCAATTCATAGGGGCTTATACCAATGGATCTCTTGGTAGTCAACCTGTCTGCCCATAATGCATTTATGAGCTTCTTATGCCAATTTTTCTTGTTTTCTTCCAACACTTTCTTAATGATATTCATGAGGCTTTTGTTGCATGACTCAGCTAGACCATTACCTTGAGGGTAATATGCTATAGAATGGCCTAAGGTAATGTGGTATTTGTGACAGAAATTGATCATTCTCTTGGATTTAAAAGCAACAAAATTGTCAGTTATGATCTTTTCAGGATAGTCAAATCTGGACAGGATATTGGTTTCTAGAAATTGCATGATTACTGAATCATTGGCCTGTCTACAAGGGATGGCTCTTATCCACTTGGTGAAATAGTCTGTGGCAGTCAGAATCCATTGGTGCTGGCCAGAAGAGGGAGGGTGAATTTCCCCAATGAAATCTAAACCCCATTGTTGAAATGGTCTTTCAGTGGAAATTGGTCTAAGGGGTAGAGGTAAAAGTTTTCTCTTGCCTTCAAAAATTTGACATTTGTGGCAAGAAGTTACAAAATTCTTTACATCAGCAAACAGGGTGGGCCAATAAAATCCAGCCCTTAGGATTTTATCAGTAGTTGATTTCCAGTACAAATGTCCACCACAGTCCCCTGCATGAAATTCTTTCAGCACTTTTTCAGTTTCATCCTTTGTTAAGCAACTTAGTAAAACACCTTCATGATTTTTCCAAAATAAAACATTATCTAAAATACAGAATTTTGAAGCTTTCATTTTCAGAAATCTCTTTTTAGTTTTGGATAACCCTGGAGGAGCCTGCAGGTTGAGTAATACATAAATTATATCAGCATACCAAGGTGATTGTAAAAAGGCTTGATTGATCTGTGGAGTTGCCATCTCCTGTTCATTATCCAGTTCATTGATGTCAAGGGCTTGAAAGTTGGTTTCAATCATAAGTTTAGCTAATCCTTGTCCTTTTATCAGCTTTGTTGGTTTAATTTCAATGTCATATTCCAAAATGTTAGCTATCCACTTGCCCCATTTGCTTTCAATTCCTTCCTGAGTTAGGATATCTTTGACAACAGTGTTTGGCACATAAGCTATTACATGCGAGAATAAGATATAAACTCTGAAGTCCTTAATAGCTTTCACAAGTGCATAAGCTTGTTTTTCCATGATTTGATACTTAAGTGGTGCATCTCTAAGTGCTTTGTTGAAAAAGTCTATGGGTTTTTCACACCCCTGATCATCCTTTTGTAATAAAACAAAAGCAATAGTATGTTCAGATGCAAACGAGAAGATTATGAAGTCTCTACCAAATTTTGGGCTTGTAAGGACTGGTGTTTTAATTAAAGCCAATTTAATTTCATCAAATGCTTGTTTGGCCTCTACTGTCCACTTGACCTTGGAATCCTTCTTTAACATGTTGTTTAGCAGTCTAGTTAATTCAGCCAGATTAGGTATGAATCTTCTTAGAAAGTTTATTTTCCCTAGGAAAGCTTGGAGTTTTTTTATATTTCTAGGGTGAGGAACTTGTAGAATGGCTTGTATTCTGTCTGGATCTATTCTAATGCCTTCTTTGGAGATGATGTGACCTAGCAGCTTTCCCTCTTCTAGGCCAAATAATGATTTCTTTGGATTTAGTGATATACCATATTTTCTGCAAATTAAAAACACTTGTCTGAGATGATCTAGGTGTTCCTGATCTGATTTGGAAAAGGCAGTGAAATCATCTAGGTATATGACCAGGAAATCATGAATTTATTTTTGGCCCTTTACAAATTTACGTCATCTCTACCTAGTATTTGAGCTTAAATTTTTTGAAGCATCAATTGTGCTGATCTTAACCTCTAATTTGATCCCAATTCAAGGAAATACTTCTCTGGCTTATCAAGGCATTTGTTAAAGTCTTGTTGGATGGTTTTTTTTAGTGGCATATGACGAAAGCTATGTCCACTTTTGAGGACTATCTGCACGGACAATCATATCAAATCTATGTCAAATCTATTATCCTTGTGATTATATATGCCAGTGTAAAGACACCACTTAATTCTCAACCATGGGTGTCACAATTTAGAACATGGAAGGTTGACTACGTAGTATGAATAAAAGAATTTATGGGGTAAATCTATGGCAGCATAAGCCCTATTTTGTGACATCAAGTTTGCATCAGGATCTAGGATCCATAAATTATACCCAATGTGAAAAGTCTCCTCATCCTTTGGACTTGTCTTGAAGTACTATCTGAAGCAGTCACAAGAAGTATCTAACAAGTTACTCACTCACTAATGTGGATAAGTGTTGCAAAAATCTGATGGATGAATCAGACATATATTTTCTTCAATATCTCAATATAACCACTATGTTCTCTCGATGTACCTATGAATAATGGCAGTAATAATATTGGCATAGGCAAAGCTACAGGCATAGCTATATTTTTATGTTGACATCTCTATATCAACTTCTACTCCAATTTTTGGCTCATAATCATGAATCACTACAGTGGCATTATAGTGACTCATTATGTTTTAACATCGGCTTGACATGTATCTTCTCTTATAGTCTGGTCAAACTCTGTGGTTCGATTCTTTGTTTGAGAATCACATGGTTCAAATTAACCCAGTCAAAACCAAGATACCTACAGCTAATGGAAAATAATAATAACAATTCCTCTCCTAATAATATGTAGTGACATTTGGAATTGGACCCTCTTTGCATAAATTATATCAAATACCATTCTACTCATCCTCACAGAAGCCTTTCATGGAGACTACTTAATTCCTTGTCATTCTATTTTGCAATTCTGATTGGTGTAAGGTTTAGGGTTTATCATAATCACCATCCTTCTCCTTCTTCTAGGGATTGTATCATTGAGTGAAGCAATAGGAGGTTTAATTCAGAAGATATATACTTATTGGATAAAGAAGATGGTGCTAAGATATGCAACAATTTGTGGATCAACAACTTCCGATGACCACAGAAGGTGATAACTAGTGTGACCAAAGGAATTAAAATTACTCTGTGTTGACTTATTGAAAGGTCTATACTAAGTTCCACATGAGTGATTTGGAACATCTTTTGGCTCTAAGAAATGCAACGCTGGACTCAAAATTTCCTATGGGGCTAGCACTTGAATTATTATGTCAAGTCTTCCACAGACAAGACAACATCTAACCTACAGAAAATTGAAAATATTAATGTCAATTTCTAGCCTCCTCCCTTCCAAGACAAGTTATGCATAAAGTGTTTCTTATGATTATGGAACCAATACATGAGGCTCCTTTTTGTTTTTACGCCTGGGAAGACTGCACACACAACACCCTAATTCATCAGAAGGAACTTTGTAGGTTATCTTTAGTATTTGAAAGGCAAATTGAGTACTATCTTGGATAGTGTGAGGATTGAAATTATGATTAATACACCTATGAGAGATATGTAATTGACCTTATTATCACTAGTCAACCATGGAGTAAAAAGGATAAGAAATGTATGGCACTTTAGAATAGTTCTTTGAAGAAAGTGCATCAAAGCTTTTAGGACTTCTCGAGCATGATGAGCAGAAGATTCTGATTTTGTCATATTTGTTATATTATGCCAAAATATTATGAAGAATGGTCTTATAGACATGTATTCCTAAATAAGAAAGACTCTTCCTTATCATGGATTAAGTAATTGACATGTTGGTAGTTTTTATCTAGCTATGAAGGATCATTCAACTGTGATAAGATATCTCATGGGAGGATTTCTTCTCCCTAGTTGAATAAGCACTTCAGAATTATCGTATTTGACATGAAGCTTCCTAAAAATCATATGAGAAACCCATGATTGAAGAAAATCTTCAGAGAGAACTATAAAATCTCTGGATTAATAATATATTGCAGGTAACCAATAATTATATTTTGGACAAAGTTACCTTCTTGTCTGCAAAATTTGTCTTCTTGTAGCTTACATAGATTTCAAACTATCCACAAGTAGGACTCTAAGATGACCAAGTTTTTGGCCTCTAACTCAGCCCTAGAACTTTGCATAGGTCACATAATTTCATGTCTCGGAGCTTCAGAACTTTGCATTATTTCACTTCAGAACTTCGCACTTATTTCACTGAAATAAAGCTTCATAACTTTCACATTTTTGTTATGCCTCAAGATTTCATATTACTTACAGAGAATTGTGCCTCAGAATTTGTCATAGATAACTTAAATATAATTCTTCCACCGAGTCTCTTCCACAGGAATGAGCTTCTTCTAGTCAAAACTTTGATCATTGGTTGTCATAATTCTTTTTGTTGTGGTTACACACTTTATAATGATGTTTGGTCTTGGACCTACTGCACACCTAGGATTACTTCTACCATAATTCACACTTTATACACCAATGTTCACAGAGATATGTCACTGATTTTGTATCAAGCTACCATCGAATTTTTGGATCGCTTCACAAGTTTTGATTGATGTTTAAGTATAACAACAGAATCAGAATGTTCCCAAAAGCTACCACGGGTCACAGAGTAATATCATAAAACTTGTCCATAGAGAAAACATGTTGTCATAACTAAGATGCCACAGAAGAAATGCTGCTACAGACCTGTATTGCCTTTAGAGAAAATGTGTTGTTGATGTGCTTCAATAGGTTCTCTTCTATATTATTCTTACAAAACAGATACTCTTATCATACCATAAGAAATAAGACTGAACACACCTTTTCCTGAGCTCAGATTTTAAACAAAAATACAATGATAGTAATTTGGATCATAGAATATAAGTTTTGGACCTCCTTGAACAAGTGCTCAGATTTTGAATCATGCTACCAGATCATGGCACTAGAAGGAGCATCTAAATCATGTTTTATTGTTTAAACTTTATGATACATATAAATTGCCCGTTATGATTCCAGTTTATTTTAATTAACTATTATGATGTTGAATATAATGTTACATGAGGTTTCGTGATATAATGGTAGGAGGATAATGATGCACATGAGGTTCTGATAGTGATGATGTATCCTTATGATGATGATAATATGCATAGGCATTATGATGTTATGTCGAGGTACATTGACATATTCATTTACTACGTGATGATAGGTATTTAATGTTGATACTTATGATGGATATGATATGCATAACGTGGCATAGGAATTATGATGCTATAATATGAGGATTATTGACATGTGGTTCATTTATTATGTGAAGTCATGATATGTCTTTGATGCAAGTATGTTGATGTTATAACTTATGATGGTATTTCATGAGGTGAAGCATGTCATAGTTGCGTAGAACTTTATGACATGCATGAGCATGCAGTTCGTTATTATTCATAATGTTGCAATTAACAATGATGAATGTTCTCAGATGACATGCAAGACTTGGAATGTGGATTCTTTTCTATGATACTATGATGGTATAGCTAATGCATTGGTTGCATGTTTAGGTGTGATGATTCACAGGACTCCACAAATGGGCTGAGAGGACTAGTTTATTTGATGATCTTGTGTGAGCCCATACACACGAGGGAGAATAAGTAACACTATATGGGCTAGGGACAAACTCAATCAACACTACATATGCTAGTGGTTCCTTTGTCTTGTATAGCTCTTGATGGATAGCTCTTGAGCACTATGGGACCACCTTGAGGAGGCCAAGTGCCTGATATTGAAGGCTAGGTGCCTAGTATTCTATTGGGATGCCAAAATCTGGTAAGGGTGTAAGGACTTCGATGCATGGGGTTGTGCACCTTTGTGAGTTGTGGAGGGAGTAGGCCAACCTTGCGAGATGCCCGGAGACATTGAGAACTGTACCGGATACCTTCCTTGTGTCCTTGGGGGCAGATGAGGTCTGAGTTGGGTGCGTGCCTTGGGGCCAACCTTGGACTAGGATATAGACTGAGGAGGCATATGCCTGATACCAAAAGTGGTAAAAAGGATAGAGATTCCTTGGGATTTCCTGGGTGTTGTGAAACTTTCAATGCCTTTCGGTTATACTAGTTCAGCAAAGGGTGGAGACTGTTACATGAAGTAATAAATAACAAAATAAATGTAATGTCCCTTAATAATAAATAATAAATAATAAATAATATAATATAATATAATATTAAATAAATAATAAACAATAAATAAAAAATAGTAATAGTAAATAAATAATAAATAATTATAAAATAATAAATTAATTACATGCTCTAAATAAATACAAAAGAAATAAAACAAGAAAAATAGTAGAAATCAGTAAAGCTATAAAAAATAAAAACAAAAGAATAAAACAAGAAAGCAGTAAAGTTGCATGGTTACACATGGAGTGTGTGCATGTGGTTCCACTTCCAATGTTTGCTCTATTTAATAGATGGGGAGGAAGATGAGAGGCATTCCATCATTCTATGATTCCACCATCCATTCTCTTGGGAGAATAGTGTTGTGAGACAAAGGATTCCCTGGAAGTAGTACATTGATTGAGGGCTCGAGGGTGGCCAGTTGTAGCAAGATTTTGTGCAACTGAGCTACGGTTGGGTGGACAGTCATCTTCAAGACTTTGTTGCAGGTAGCAAAATTCAACTAGCGTTCAAATAGCATTCCAAAAGTAAGTTGTCTCTCTTAACTCATATTTTTGTAATTTAATGTTAGCTATTTGATAAATTACTTGTTGATTATGAATCGCTTGATTAATCTAATTAATTATTTGTTGCTATTTCGTGGTTGTTATAGGGTTTTTCCAGAACAAGTTGATATATGCCAACAATGTAATAGAGTTGGTCGTGTGAAAGATTAGTGTATTGATGTTCGCCCATGTGAGCATTGCTGAAAGTGAAATGATCATACAAATAGATGTTCCAAAAAGAAGTCTACTGCAAGAGAGAAAGTAAATTTTGAATGGATTTCTTCTTGGGATTCAACCAAGATAACCCGAAAAATTTATACGGCATATCGAAGAATATTTTCTAGAGTGATGAGCAGCCTTGCAGTAATGAAGAGTACTTCTCACCTTGTATCCGACAAGGTTGCAATGGTTGATGGTTTGCTATAGGTTCGAGTTCGAGATGTCAAGGGAGCTTAAGTCAGATTTGAGTTGATTGAGCACTTCCATGTTTGGAATTGTTCAAGGAATTGCTATGATAGTTCCAGAGTTTGTGGTCACATTAAAACCATGTTTTTCTATTTTGAGAACTGCTATGAAGGTTGTAGTGTTGATGTTGGATGAGACCTTGAGTTCTGCCATATTGGTTTTTCGTTATCCTTAAAAATCATTTCTTGAGAGACATTCAACTCTTGGCTGAGATGCATTTTTGCATTTTGAGCTCTTATTCTTGGACTTTGGTATATCCCTTCAGATTAAGGGGGGACTGTTAGACAGCTAATCCTCGCTATTAACCTTGGGTTAGTTTGGGTAGTTATGGAAGTCCAAGAACTCCCAGGAACTACTTCAATTGTTTCATACTATTGGGTACACTTCAAAGAAATAAAATGTTTGACACTAAAATGCATTATATAAATTACAATGCAATTTAGAAACATTACAAACATTTTCCTAACAAAACACTCTGGTCTCCTAGAAAAGGTAACTTGAAATACAACGAATCTATCCACTAATAGTAGGGGTATCGAATTACATCTTCCACCGCCTTCTCTTTTGAGCGCTTTGACAACTTAAGGGCCTTGATTTCAACTTAAGGTTCACTTAACTCTCTATTGTGATTTGTAAAGGCGAGGAGATTAGGAAAATAATTCCTAACTATCTCATTAATGTGCAACAAACACTTAGCACTTGGACTTCCAAAGAAATTTAACCATTTCCAGATATCTCATCGAAGTTCTGAATAAGAGAGGTATCATTTATAGTCTTAAAATTTAGAGAGAATATCTTTGATATTACTTCCTCCTAGCAAAGTGCGTCTCAATTATTGAGTAAAGAAATCCCAAAACTCAAAAGACAACACATTGTTTCCGTCGTATGACAAAGATTTTTTCACTTTAGCTTGCACTCAGATAATTCAATTCATTATAGTCCCCATACATGTCTATGCTTGGTAAATCAAATATTATGCATAGTCATTACCATCTATGTATCTCATATGTATACAGAGCTATCTTCGTGGGCACCAGTGCATGCAATGCAGGGTCCATATTTTAACTTTAATTAGAAATACATACTCATCCTCCCATGGGTAACTAGAAAAACCACCATTGGTAGAAACAAGGATAGTTAAATGCCTCATATATTATACTAGACTTTATTTATGAAGTAATTCCATATTCAAGTTGTATTTGTTGTCTTGAGTAGGTGGTACATTATCCAAAATTCCTAGATAGGGTTAGTTTCTTGCCAGTGGATGTTAGGGTGTGTGACAAACTTTGTTTAGGTGTGCAGAATGGCAACTGCTAAAGGGAGGGACCTAATTTTAATCAAGCCAACATTTAATTTCAGGTCAACATTCAGAAACAGTGGTGGCCCAATGTGGTGTAGGAACTTGTCAATGTGAAATAACAAGAGTTACAGTTTTACACTACCGACAATAGAACTATATAGATACAAGTTCCACATGCAATTTTTGAGGGACGCCCAACTTCCCTCGTGGAAAACATATTCTTTGTCTCCCTCATGAATAATTTGTATTTTTTGGGGAAATATGATAACTTCCTCTAAGAAGTTTCGCAGTCTGTGGGATGAACGTACCACATAAAACAATAGTTACCAAGTTCGGCCGTACTGGCAAGAAAAAATTTAAAATTCATTGGTTCGGTTCGTTGGACTGAAAAATTCGGTAAGTTTAGTTTGGTACAGATTATTGTGAACCAAACCCTCAGACCCAAGGTGAATAGGGTGATGCACTTCATTCTTACTGTCTTCAGGATGGATAAGCATATTTAGGTCCATAGATTAGTCAACTAGCTTTGTTCAATATTTAGGTCCAAGGTTCAGTCACCTAGCTCTGCTCCTCTTGGTCTATAATAGTATTCATAATAAGGGAGAGGAGGTGCAATAATGTTTTCTTTTACCCTGGAATATTGAGGTAGATCTGCTTCTTCTAGCCTTGATTCTCTTTGAGGCACGGGGGTGTTATTCTAAAATGGGGTTGACTTCTCATCAGTTGGCTTTGGGGTCTAGGGGTTGGCCCGACAAAGGAATGGGTAGCATGTCCTTGCTTTACCTTGGTAAGGTTATTGGCCAAATTAGAAAGTAAAATTAAATTGAAATGCAAGTTGTTATTTAAAAAATTAAAAATTAAATTTTTTATATTAAAATTTAAAAAATTGTAATTTTTATTTAATTTGGTAGAATGTTTTTTGTTAGTAAAAAATTTAATATTAAAAATTGAAAAGTAGAAAGCTTTATATTAAAAAAGTATGATAAATAGAAAATTGCATATTCGAAAATTACATTGTGAAAAATGGTAAATACCAGATAGTAAGTTTATAGTTTCTAGATTTTGACTGTATTTTTTTCAAATTTGGTAACTATGCTTGGTACATTTTAATGCTCAACTCCACTGGTAACTAGATTGTGAATCATAAATTAAGGTTTGGGTGTGTTTCCCTCCTCTAGTATGTTTTGGATTGATTAGATTGTGCAACTTTTAACTCCATGAACAGAGTGCACTTTCTGCTTTTCACTCCATGAACAGAGTGAACATTCCACGGATGCAATGAAGAGACAAAATCTACAATGAGAGATTTAGGTTTTAGTTATTAATTATATTAAATTTATGATTTGAGATTGTTACACTTTTCTAAAAATGGTACAATTTTATAGTGTTTTTTCAATAAAATAAGATTACATTAGATACATGTATAATATTTTTAATTGTTTTGATTTACAAATAATTAGTTATCTAAAGTAAAAATATATACAAGTTCTTAAATTTTAAAAAATAACTTAGTTTGGTATTTTAGGTAGTCGAATTTTTTTGGTGTCAAATTGAATTCGAATTGGAATTTGGTAATCACTATATGTATCAAGTTGTATCATGGTCAATTTTAGGCATCTAAAGCTACAGGTTTCTTTATCTCAATTTTAGGCATCCAAAGCTACAGGTTTCTTTATCTTGAGCAAATTATAAAACTCTTCGAGGAAAATCTTACTTGACTGGAACTACATTTAAAGATAAGATAGAGAACAAAATTTTCTAAAAAAGGTCAACAAAGCAAGAACGAAAAATCCAAAGAGCTTCATTTTGTTGTAATTAATCTGCAAAGTTCCCAAAATTGATGAAACTGAAACAGTTTATGTGATACGATGTTCATTTTTGTTGTAATGAAATGCCATTCTGCATTGTTATAACAAGATGCACAAAAAAAGGAATGGGGGCTTCTTTAGACAATTCTTTCATGGAAAGTTGTGTGCATTTTCTTTATTGTAGTTAGAGATTTAAGATTAGAATTAGGATTTAAGCATAGGGGTTTCAGGAATTTCATGGTTGGATTTGATGTAATGACGGATGGATATTTATCAATTGTATATGCATTAATGCGAGACTTGGATTGGGACAACTTTTCATTTGGATTGTGGGTAAGAAACCATTTTCATTTTTATATTTACTTTGTTTTGGAGTTGTTTTCAATCTTTTTTTTTCCTTTTTCAGATTCCTTTATCCATTTTAACTTACTTTGTTTAATTTTGAAATTGTGGTTAAACAATTTTGTCAGTTCTAACATTTTTGTGAAGAACGATTGCAATTTATTTTGTTGTTTAAAATACATTATTTTAGTATTTTTAATTTTTACTCCAATGAATAGCTCACTTTGTCGAATTTATTTTGCTAGTTATTGGGATCGATCTACCTGAATTTTCCCTATGGCCACTTGATTTTCCATGAACCACATTGAGAAAAAACTCTAACTACTAAAATTTTAATTCATCCTCTTCTCATTTTATTTTGTCACTTACACACCATATAAAATTAAAAACCATAAAAAATTAGAAAACACCAACAAAAAAAAACTCATTATAGAACCTTATTCAAAATACATTTTGGAGGCCTAGTTGATCCCACATAGCTACTATTCCAAGGTGGTTATTCACTGCAGGGTCTGAAACATACTAATCTTTACATCAGATCTTAGTTAGATTATATGAGTATGGGACTTTTTTGAAAATTGGGCTGACTGGTTTTCCAAAATTATGGCTGTCAACCTTTTGGGCCCCGATGATCGTGTTCATCTGTCGACTGGAAAATGCCTCTGGATAGTTCTAACCTCTAACAAGGAACATGAGCCAACCCTACCATCCTGGCCAGACAACACCATTAAAACACTGAATGGAAACCATACGTTCTAGATGCTCGATGTCATTAAAGAACTGAGTGAGACACAACCCCTCCCATTTGAAATTTCAATTTGAATTTTGTCCCCACCGATAATTTATTCTCCAACCACATTCCATGGGTTCCACTAATTCACAGTCTTCATTAGGTGGTGGTGCTTCCATTTCCAACTCAGTTAGACCTCAATCAATTGTTGCATAATGAATTTAAAGGAAACACAAGAATTACACAGAGGTTAAGTGTTCAAATCCTGTGTTGAAAGACCATAAAATTATTTAGCTTCGATGAATATATGAATGAATAGAGGATAACAACAATGCCTGGAAGTCTACAAAATATTGCAAATCATGATTTATGGACAAAATATCTTCTTCACATATATAACAATCGCCGAAATTCCCCTCCTGCAGAAGTAACCTTGGGTGTTTTGTAGCGAGCAGCGACAAGGACGTTTCTGAGTATATCCACAGAAATTGCATGGCGTAGAGACCTCAAGGTATGGTGATTTCCTTGCAGTAGGAGATGCCCCTATCCGCAGGTTCTAGGCTATTCAAAATTGAGGTAACGTTTACGGTCATTGGGCTATCTGAAATTGAGGTAAGGTTTAGGGTTGTTGGGCGATGAAGATTTAGTATGTATTATGAGTGAGAGGAGCATAATATTCAACTATGACTTGGGCCAACAGTAAAATTTAGTGAAGGCCTGCCAAGGTTTGAAGTTGGAATCCTGCAAGATTTTATGAGTTGAACCATTATAGTTTATGATGTATGTGACTTATAGCAAATGTCAACTCAAAACCTTAGGAAATGAGGTCGATGAGTTAAATAAAATTTTATTTTCCAAAGTTAAAAAAGGGATGATGTACCAAAAAAATGCATTAAAACACTATTGAAGGGTAAACAAAGTGTCACCAAAGAAAGGGACAACCCTCATCTATTGATCTTTAGGCTATTTTCAGTCCTGCCAATTGGAGTTCAAGGATGGTCATGAGTTCGAGTCTTGCGAAGGCTAAGCTCGTTCCATGTTTGGATTTTTTTCTACACCAAAAAGGGATTCCAGATGGATGCCAATGCAGAAAATGCCTATGTCATAGGTTACTACGTCATCTTGTAATTATTATAAATTTGATAAACTTGAAACTTTTCAAAATGGCCTGTATCAATGTTGATTACTATGTTGTGGTTTGCCTTTAAATTTATGTCTCATTTCATTTCACTTTAAATTCTTCAGAGAACTTTATATAGATTGATTTATGGGTTTGTCTATTTGATATTTTCAATTAAAGAGCGATCTGGTTATGATATGCCTATATTAACTTAACGGTAAAATTTATTGATTGATTTTGATGATTCATTTTTTCTATTTCTGATTTTCCGAACACATAGAGGGAAGTTTTACATAATACAAAGGATTGGAGGAATAATCGGGAGCCAAGTCAAATATTTTTTCAACGTTCACTTTCATAGATTTTTTCAATCTTCTAATGGTGTAATATATTTATTTAATCTTGCACTGGTTTAAACCAGGTTTTCCCTTTGTGTTAAAGTACTGTAGTTTCTAAGTTGGTATAGTTAAGAGATTAAATATAGGGTAGGTTTGAAAAATTAATATTTTAGTAAATTTAAATTACAAGTGTAATAAGTATAATTACTAATTTGATTAAATAAATAAGTTTTAAATTTAAATGAGAATATTATAAATTTTATGATTTTTAAAAAGTAATGACTAATTTTTTTAAAGGTATTGATAATGATGCAGTTATATGAAAGGAATTGGTGATAAGATAGTTATAAATTCATGTTTTTATGAGAAAATAGAATACTATTTTAAGAATTCAATAATCAAAGAAATAAAAATTTATAATATTTTATAAGTAATATTAGAGTAGGTTAAATATTTCATAATTTTATTTTATTTTGCAATATTAAGATGCAATAAATTGAAAATTGAAAATTTTAATTTTAACTTATGAAAATTTATTTTTTAATTTAAAATGTATTTATCTTTTTCCAGATCCAAATGTAATAAAAAAATTTAATTTTAATTATTGATATATTCTATTTTATTTATCCAAAATAATTCTTTATATATAATGATGATTCATATTTGTACCTATAATATTTTAGAATTTTATGTTTAAATTTATTTAATAAGCATATAAAGACTTAATTCTTACCATAAGGGATTGAAATAGATACAGATTTATATTAATTTTTTTCGAAGAAAATTAGCTAACTTTTATTATTAATGTAAAAATATACATATGTTATATGCATAAGTGTATTCAATTTGTATCCCAAAGACAAAAGAGACAAAGATTGGCTCAATACATTTAACCCTCAAGCCCTCATACAATATCAAAAACATAAAGTATATACATGAAAAACATTGAATTTGGTCAATGACATTGATGGGTATCCAATGGAGGGGTTGGTTGAACCTTCCTCAAAAAAAAATTTTACATGGAGGGTGATCCTAAAGAAGGGTTATTCAACCCTTTCTCTATCATATTAGCTTGAAGGAGGGGGAGTATGGAAAAGGTTCAATTAATCCTTCCTCAATGATCGTATTCACATTTTGAGGTAGGTAGGTGAAGAATAAACCTATCCTTTGTCAAGAATAGATTCTACATATAGACAAATCTTAACAAAGGGTTTGTATTTCTCCAAAATAAAAGTATTATCTAGGGGATATAAGTCAAGGATTATTCAACCTCTCCACTAGCATAGTATTTCCATTCAAGTAGGTGGGGTGTTGAAAATGTAACTATGTTTGGTCTTCATAATTTTAATTGTACTCATGTCATTATATATATCTTATGTGTCTATCAAAAGACAAAAAATTATTACTTTTCAAGCATGGGTTTCATGATCCATTTAAGTGGTCATTGAGGTCAAGCATGCATTTCATGCTCCTAATGTTTTTCAAGTCAATAAGAGATGTGTAGTGAGTCAAGGGAGTCTTTTTCCTATGTATAAGACCCTATTGGGTAATTTTTAACAAGAAAGAATAATATTTTTGAGTCAATATTATCAATATTGACCTCTAAGACCAAGTCAACCCTACCAGTCTAAGTCAACCTAAAAGAGGCTACTTGGGCCCTTAAAAAGGGTAAAAATACAAGTGATTTTGACCTCATTAGCAACCCTTATCATAGTAAGTTTGATATACAACACAAGAGTGTAAAATTCATATAAGAATACAAGGAAGTCAAAGGAGAGAGAAGTTGAAGCAGGGAGGAAGGAAAAGCAAAGTTTTGACCTAGTTTCTAGACTATTTTCACCCACACATGTGAAATTTGAGATGATTCAGGGGGTTGAATATGTATACCTACTACAAGTCCAAAATTTAGATGTCAAGGGCCGGAATTTTGAGTTTCTAGTAGTTCTAGAAGAGTTTGACCCTTATTGATTTGGTTTTGCTTTGAAAATTTGGGAGGGATTTTGTTGAAGGGATGGCATGGTACTTGGAGGAGGTCTTGGTCTAGAGGTTTTAGTATTGTTCTAGGGATTTTGGTCTTGGATTTCTCATTTCAAGCTATTTCTTTAAGAAGAGAAGAATTTTCACTGGGTTTTCCTCTGAGGGGTTTTCTCCTAGATGAGAGGCTACATCTTGCGTTTATTGTTTTATGGTGTTGGTAATTGTTTGATGAAAGAAAACATAATAAGGACAAGAATAAGAAGTTCATATAATATCACACACAATTTTCAAGTAAGAAAAATCACCCTAAGTGTTTCCATATAGATTTCTTAGCACAATGGCGAGAGGAAGTTTTAATCAATCATATATTAAGCCCAGGGATTTTCATATAGGAGATCACGAGAAAGGGTCAATTGATCTTCCTCTAGCATAGAATTCTCATGTAGGTGGAGAAAAAACAAGGATCCTAAAAGATGGTATTTTCATCATGATGTTTGTAATGGAGCCCACAAATGATAGTTATTGCATAGAGGTGAATATGAGGGAATGGTCACTAAATCCTTCCTTGAGCATAAAAAACTTATTTAGGAAACCTAAGGAAGGCTTAGATAACCCTTTTAAATTTCAATTTACCAAATTCCAAGAGGGATTAAAATTATATATATATCTATATATATATATATATATATATATATATATATATATATATATATATATATATATAGTGTAAGTCAGAGGTTTATATTAACAGAGAAAAAATATAGTACAAAAAATCTGCACTAGCAGATCGAGGCCTGAAGAAAACAAGCCAGACATTCTGATTCCCATCCCTTAAAACCACAAAAAAATATCAACTGCACACCACGCAGGGTGGCTGTTCCTGCTGCCTAACAACACCTGTGAATAAAAGATACTAAAACGAGGACCGCAAACCTTCAACCCGCATAGACTATGATAATGACAAAATCCCAGATTTTGGGGAGACCAAAAAAACCGATCAGGATATCTGAACATTCGGGTAAGATGGATGAGAGAAAACACCAGAACACAAATATTAAGGTGACTGCCCGAACCTGCTCGCCGTGTCCAGGGCCTGTTCCAGCACATGACTGTCAACTCTTGCTTGCAGGGAGTGATAGCTGCGGCATTCCTCCTGCTTTCCTTGCGGCAGGCCTCCAGTTTGTCTTGCTTCTGGACTGAGCGTCTGCCTGAGGAGCTTGATGAGCACCGTTACTTTCTTGGACAGAGAGTCAACCAACTCATGCACTGCAGTGACTTTGAAATCCAAAGCTTCATAAATGTCGTATAGACTTTTCATCTGTGCCTCCGGGATGAACTGGTCACTCTGATCCAGCCTTTTGCTATCTTCCACCTCATCCAGAGCACGCGCCAGCAGGGTTTTAACTCTCCAACTTTCCGCCTGAGTGCGCACAAACTGAGTTGCGCGCTTAGTGACTGTACCAGGATCTTGAAGCCAGTCGACTTCCTGCGCTATATCCTCCTCCGACTGCTTGCGCTCTTCTTCCTTCACCGAGGCCTCCATTTCAGACAATTTGCGTTTGTTCTTCGACGCGGTTCTGGTTTCATACATCTCCCTTGCTGTCTTGAGTTCCATATTTGCAGTAGCACTGCGGCAGCCGTCACCTTCCATACTTCTCCTAACACTTGCAACGTGAGACCTGGCGCTGAGAGCCGAAAGTGAATGAACCGGAGCGAAGCACTGCAAAATTCTGTTCATGGCTATGCCTCCAATCGCTGTTAAATAGTTGATCTGGAGGATATTGCTCATGACCATCCGATTCTCCCGAAACGACGTGGATGTACTGACATAATTGTTGCTGCCTTGAACTGTGTTTTCCGAGTGATGTATCCAACCTTTGACATCAATGTTGCCTCCTCCTTCTCTTATCAGAAATTGCCATGTGTCCTCCAACTTGCTGTGGTGACGGCGGTGATCGTTGCGGCCCATCATATTAGATTTATTTCCTTTATTCCCCTTTTGTTGCCATAAACGCACTGGAATTACCTGTCCTTTTGTTTTCTGCCAACCTTTAATGTCCGTATCCACTCCATTGTGCTTCATCATGAAAAAAGCTCGGAGTCTGAGCGCCTTCCGGTTAAGCCCGGTTGGCATTATCCTTGTCTTGTTCGGCCAGCTGGATGCACTTCTTTTTCAAGTCTGGGCAGTTCACCTGCTGCCAACAGCTGTCCCATTCCCTATTTTGGTTATCGATGCCATGGTTTTCTAGGTGGTCCTCAATCGCATTCGCCTTGAGTCTCACCGTCTGGAAGACTAACCCTCTCATGCTGCTAATCAACTCGGTGATGTTTTCTGTCACCTTTGCTAATCTCCAATGCTTCGTAGCTTTGCTTGCTTTGGTTCCGCCATAGATTCTCTTTGCCACAGAGATAACCAGGGCCGAGTCACCTTCTACCACCGCTATATAATTCTGCATGTCTTTTAGAATCCGTAGTCCCTGTTCTAAAGCTGCAAACTCCATTTCATTGTTCGTCCCTTCTCCCAGTGCTTTGCAGTAAATATGAAGAATGTCTCCTTTGTGGTCTCTTATGATTCCTCCGATACCCGCCATCCCAGGGTTTCCTCTGGACGCGCCATCAAAATTCAACTTCAGCCAGCCCACTGGCGGGTAATTCCAACCATTGGACTCAGACTGCGGGCTTTGCTGGCTTCTCGACGTAGCCAAGCTCTGGTTGGTGTGCAGCTGGAAGAGTTTTAAAATCCGTAAGTCACTAGATGACGGCTTCTCATTAGTTTCCTCTTTCACTTTTACTTGAATCAACTGTTTAATATTTCTCATGAGAGTGTCTATGGCATGCTCTGTGTTTCTGTATTCATCTTGGAATATTCTCCTGTTACGCTCCTTCCATATGGTCCATGTTAAAAAACCCGGCATAACTTTCCAAATGCTGTTGACCCTGGAGTTTTTTGAGTAATTTTTTTGCCAATTTTGTATAGTATCCTGAATGGATTCCATATTTCTGTTAGAATTTAGCATAATACCCTCCGCCCAATTCCATAAATGGCCAGCCCAGTCACATGAGTTAAATAAATGATTCATTGTTTCTTCCTCTGCCAGGCACATTGGGCATCTGGACGGCCCATGAAAGCCTTTGCTGCGTAGATTTTCCCAAGTCAAGGTTTTTTTCCTCATTAAAAGCCAGAGGAAAGTTTTGATTTTTGGCCAAAACAGGCCGTCCCACACATTATGACTCCAAGGTGAAACCTCCCTTTGCTCTGCCTTTTCTATCAGTTCCCTGGCTTCCTTGAGTGAGAAATTTCCGTTACCCTTCATACCCCATCTAAGCTGGTCCTTTTCGTCCGTATTCCTTATTTTCCTTTTGAGTAGTTGGTCAATTAGATGCTTTGAGCTGTCATTTTCCCCATTGCTGTTGTCCAAGTCGAAGTTTATCCATTCTCTCCAGATGGGATCCCTGTTGTTCCAGTTCCAATATTGGTTAACTCTGTAATGACCCTCGTGTTGACATTTCTGCTTGAGATGATCGAGTTCGGGCTTTTCCAGTTTTGGGAGCTGCTGCCAAGCATCTTCCCAAAAAAGAGCTGAATGCCCATTCCGGATTTCCCAGAAACTGTTTTCCTGAACCAAGTTGCGATTTTTTCGGGCAGGATTCCATATGGGTGATCCCTCAGGAACCTCCTGAAGCCTAATAATATCCTGACTATTGTGTTCGGGGGTATATTTCTCTTTCCAATGTCTTGCCCAGGGGAGATGGGGCTCTTTTATCCATCGCCACCATAGTTTAGCACCACAAGTCATGTTGATGATTGCAGGATCCACCAGATTTAGGCCTCCCAAAATTTTTGGTTTGCAGAGTTTATGCCATGCTACAAGCGCCCATTTTTTCTTCTCCCCATTACCATTCCATAAAAAGGATCTTTGGATTGTTCTAATTTGTTGGAGGATGCCCTTGGGGGATGGCAGCATGGAAAGTAAGTACTGAGGAATAGCTTGCAGAACTGCCTTTGTGAGAACTAGTCTCCCCGCAAAATTAAGTGCTCTGTGCGTCCAGTGCTTGCACCTTTTCTCCAGGTTAGCTAAGATTCTCTCCCAGTGCCCTTTTTGCCAGGGTTTGAGAGTAAGCGGTGCTCCCAAATACCTTGAAGGTAGACACCCTTTTCTGAATCCAAGTAAATTAGAGAGGTGCTTCTGAATCGCTGGATGAGTGTGAAAGAAGTAAATCGTGGATTTGGAAAAATTAATTTCCATTCCGGATGCCTTGTTGAAAAGATCAAGGATTTTCTTATAAGCTAGAGCCTCTTTCACTGTGGGAGTTCCATGTAACATCGTATCATCCACAAATTGTTGGTGCGTTGTTGCTGGAATAGATTGGAGAGGCTGAAGGCCCTTGATTTTCCCCTCTCTTTTTGCTTTGGCTATGAGTCTGCTGAGACCTTCCATGAGAATAACAAACAGGAAGGGGGAGAGAGGGTCTCCTTGTCTGATTCCACGAGTAGGTGAAAAGGGTTCAGAGGGAGATCCATTGACTAGGATTGAGAATCTGGAGGACTTAATCAGGGCTAAGATCCAATTGATCCATAGCTTGCAAAAACCGAAGGCTTTCAGAATGGCTTCTAGATACTGCCAACTAACTTTATCATAGGCTTTTGATAGATCAAGCTGCATTAGCATTCCTGCTAATTTCCTAGTTTGCAGGGTGTGAATCATTTCTTGAGCTAGAAGAATATTGTCTAAGATCTGTCTCCCTTCGACATACCCGGATTGCTCTTCTGATATGAGGCCAGGAAGAATAGGCTTTAGTCTATTAGCTATCACTTTTGATATGATTTTATAAATGACATTACACAGAGCAATTGGTCTGAACTTCTCAGGAGAGTTTGCTTCTTCCATCTTTGGGATAAGTGCTATGAAGGTTGAGTTGAGAGATTTGAGGATGGACCCAGATTTCCTAGAGTCCTCAACAACTTCCCATATCTCATGCTTCACTAGGTTCCAGCAGGCTTTGTAAAAATTAATGGTGAAACCATCCGGTCCAGGGGCCTTATCACTAGGCATACTTCTGACTGCTTCCTCCACTTCCTCTAAGGTGATTTCTCTGCTTAGAGCTGAGTTCTGATCTCCGGTGATAGTTTTGGGGATGGCCGAGATGAGCTCCTTTATGGCATCCTCTCTGTTTGCTATCGGTTCCTGGGCAATACTGCTGAAGTGCCTAGTTAGTAAAGCCGCTATGTCTTGGTGATTCTTTAAAGTTTCACCATTCTCATTTTTGAGTTCTAGAATTCTATTCGCACTTCTATAATCTAAAGCAGGTCTGTGAAAAAATTTGGTATTCTGTTCACCCTCTTTAAGCCACCGAATTCTGGATTTCTGCTTCCAAAGAGTTTCTTCCTGCTGACAGCGTGTATGCCACTGATTAGTTAGATCCCTTTCCTGCTCTACAGACTCCTCACTATTGTGCCCTGAAGCCCACGCTTTGTGAATCTGTTCCAGTTTGTCTTCTATCAAGGTTTTTTCCTTAAAAATGTCTCCAAACTCCGTAATGTTCCATTCTTTAATTTTGGCTTTAGTGTACCTTAGTTTCTTCTGAAGATTAAACATTTTGGATCCCCCTTCAATCACAGGTTCAGACCACCATTTCTCTACCAGATTGAGGAAATTGGGGTGATCCAACCAAAATTTTTCGAATCTGAAAGGTTTATTCCTTGGGGTGCCATGGATAGCTGCTATTAAAGATATTGGCCAGTGGTCAGATCCTCCACTTGGAAGGATGTCTGACTCAACTAGAATACCATTCATGATGATGCTCTCAGAGATGATGAATCTGTCCAGACGAGAGGCAATCAGCCTATCTCCCCCTCGTCTATTATTCCATGTATAAGTGCCACTCTTAGGTGGGATATCCACCAGTTTAGCATTATCAATGAAATTTGTAAATAATTCCGCATCCCTACTGAGTTTTCTTATTCCCCCTTTCTTCTCCAGAAGAGTGGTTATCATGTTAAAGTCACCCCCCATAATGCATTTGGAGTAAGGATGTCTAGAAATTAAACTTGACAGAGAATTTAAAAAGGTTATTTTATCCTCTATCTTCTGGGGTCCATAAACATTTATACATAAGAAGGATTCAGAGTTACCTGTGGGTTGGGCTTCCACAGCTATGAATGCTCTGGTTGCTTCTGCTGAGATGACTTGAACCATTCTTGAGTCCCACATCGTGACTAAACCTCCTTCTCGCCCCTGACTTTCTACTTCCATATAATAAATGTGGTTGCCAAGCTTCTTTTTTATGTTAGCCATGCTTGTATTGCTACTTTTAGTTTCCTGAATGAAAAAGATATCCGGTTTTTCTTTCTGAAATTTTCTTTTCAGAACTCTTTGCTTTGCTAGGCTGTTTAGCCCTCTTGCATTCCATGATATGATTTTCATGATTAACTAGAAGAATTATTGGTAAAATGGGAAGGCATCTAGAGCCTTCATCTTCCCTGAGTTTATCATTAATATCCCAAGCTCCTGCAGAGCTTCCCCACTTGTTCTCCTTCCTCTCTTCTTTTTTTGCTTAGATCTTGTTGAGTTGCAGAGAAGCCTCTTTGGGTGGTTCCCAGCTCCTTTTGCTATACCTAACTTTCTACTTTGTCTTTCTAACTCTGCTTTTTGCCTTGCTATGAATAGCTCATTGACCTTTCTGATTTCTTCTTCCGGCACATTTTCTATGCCTCGGGACTTCCAGTTTTCTGCCATGACTGGTAGGTTCATTCCTTCCTTTGCTAGAACCTCCTCCAGTTCTAAATCATCGCTTCCTCCATCGCTAGTGAGCATATCCGCATCCTCCTCGGGTTCTTCTGTTTGCTCCTTCATTTGGACTTCTGTGTTGATAATGGTTTCTTCTGTTTCTTTTGTGGGTTGCCCAGTTTTACCTGTTGGCCCTCCATTGGAGGTGAGAGCTTTATTCATCTCCTCTGAGTCTGTGTCTAACTCTAAGACTTCAAAAGTGTTCCTGTGGTACCCTCGTTCTGTTTCTATTCTGTTTGTTCTTCTTCGGTTGGCTCGTTGTCTTATCTTGGGTTTTACAAAGTTATCTCTGCCTCTATCTGCTTGCTCTGTATTAATAACTTCTTCTTGTTTGTTTAGAGGGCATTCCCTCATTAAATGTCCATGCTCATGACATTTTCGGCAGCGAAAAGGAATTTGTTCATAATCTATTGCTTGGAAGTAATCCTCATCCCTGTACTCTAGCCATAGACCCTCATGTAGAGCACCAGACACATCCATTTCCACGCAGATTCTTTCACATGAGGTGTATTTTCTTTGTATGGTCGCTTCTGAGGCCTTGACAAAAGTACCCAGCCGATCCCCAATTTGTTTTAGTGTTGAGATACCCCAATAGTCTATGGGAAGAGAAAACAGCCGTATCCATACTGGTACCTGAGTGAAAGTTTCTCTTTCTGGAACAAAATTTGGTTTCCATGGCCGCATGTAGAGACCTGATGAAGCTAAGAAATACGGGCCTCCATCAAAAATTCTGTCCTCATCTTCTAGGTTGGTGAAAACTACAGTGAAGAAGCCTTTTGCTCCTAAGTGTAGTTTCACATCACCCTTGGGTTTCCAGTGTTGTCGTATCCATTGACATAGAGCTCTTTCAGTTGGCCATAAGCCCATAAACTTGCAGATGACTGCATGCTCTGCCATGTGCTCTCGATAAGCTTGAATCTCCGGATCTACTATGACAACTCTAAGGGTCTCTGCTTTTTTAGGTTTGCAGGTTCCGTTTGCTGTTGGGTGTTTGCTGGGGTTCGAGCTGGTTTCACCTTCCGTTCCTTCTCTCCCCTGGGGGCCTTCCCTATGTTCCCCCTTCTCCTTTGACTGCTTCTCATTATGACCTATGAGTTTTTGTCCTGTTGTGGCATTTTTTCCATTATTCTCCAGTCCCTCAACTCCTTTTTCATTGACTTGAGGGTTGCTGCTGGGTTCTCTGCCTTCTTCTTGTTTTTTCTCCTTGTTTTTCCCGCTGTTCTGCTTGAGTCTTTCGTATCCTGAAATTCGGACTCCTTCCTACGCTATTCGTTTCTACTTCTACATGACTACTTTTTTAAAAGAAGGGGTCCCTATGGACCCCTCTTTGACCATCTGTTGGGTCATATTTTGCCCCCTTCTGAGCAAAACCGCTAGCCTCAATCTATTCGCTTCCAGCTCTGTGTCTGTAACAGTGCACAGAAACCCTAACCTCAAGGCGCTGCCATGAGCTTTTGGGAGAAATCAATGTTCATCCTTCACTTGCCATTGAAGATGCACTCCTAAATGGAACTTACTCAGGCAGGGGTAATGTATTTTCTATATATAGATATATATATATATATATATATATATATATATATATATATATATAATTTTAACTTATTATATAATGAGAATTATTTTGAATAAATGAACTTGATTATAAATAAATAATCAACATTATAAAATTTAATTATATTTGGATAAGAAAACAAGCTAAATACATTTCAATATAAAATAACCCGTAGTAAGTCTCAATCTACCAAATTCCAAGAAGGACTAAAACTCTCAACATAGTTACAGCATATAGATGTATATGAGGGAATGTCAACCAACCCTTCCTTGAACATAACAATAGCATTTAAGGAAGTTTTAAATCCTTTCTTAAGCCCAACGATTTTTATATAGGGGATCAAGGGAAAGGGTCAATGGGTCTTCCTCTAGCATAGCATTCTTATGTAGGTGGAGCATAAACAAGGGTCCTGAAAGATGGTATTTTCATCATGACGTTTGTTGTGGAACCCATAAATGATAGTTATTGCATAGAGGTGAATGTGAGGGAATGGTCAGTCAAGGCTTCCTTGAGCATAAAACACTCATTTAAGGAACCCAAAGAAGTCTTAAATAACCCTTTTTACTTTCAACCTATCAAATTCCAAAAGGGATTACAATTTTAAAATTATATATATATATATATATATATATATATATATATATATATATATATATATATATAATTTTAACTTAAAATATGATAATAATTATTTTGAATAAATGAACTTTCATATAAATAAATAATCAACATTATAAAATTTAATTACAAAATTTAATTATATTTGGATAAGGAAAAAAGTGAAATACATTTCTAAATTAAAAATAATATTTTTCATAATTTAAAATTAAAATTTTCATGTGTAACTATATTTCTATTTTAAATAAGCCTTAAATAAGCCTTAGTAACTCTTAATCTACCAAATTCTAGGAAGGGCTAAAATTCTCAACATAGTTACTACATAGAGGTGTATATGAGGGAATGGTCAACAAACCCTTCCTTGAACATAAAAGTATCATCTAAGGAAGTTTTAATCAATCATCTCTTAAGCCCAAGGATTCTCATATAAGAGATCATGAGAAAGGGTCAATGGAACTTCCTTTAGCATAGTATTGTCAAAAACAAGGTCTTGAAAGATGGTATTTGCATCATGATGTTTGCAAAGGAGACTACAACCATTGTTATTGCATAGAGATTTATATGAGGCAATGATCATCCAACCCTTCTTTGAGCATAAAAATCTCATTTAAAGAACTTAAAGAAATTTTAAATAACCTTCCTTAACTTTCAATCTACCAAATTCCAAGAGGGAATATATATATATATATATATATATATATATATATATATATATATATATATATATATATATATATATATATATATATATATATATATATATATATATATATATATATATATATGAATTATTTTGGATGAATGAAATTGTGTGTACATAAATAATCGATATTATAAAATTTAATTATATTTGGATATAGAGAAAAAACTAAATATATTTGTAAAGTAAAATCAACAATTTTCATAATCTAAAATTTATGACATTTTAAAATTTCAAAAGAAAATGAGGTTATAAGATAATTAACTTTATCTAATATTACTTATAAAATATTATATTTTTCTATTTCTTACAGTGTGATTTTATAGATTATTGAATTCTTGAAAAAATATATTATTTTCCCATAAAAGCATAAAATATACTTCAGATAGAAGTATTTCTAAGAAACCCTTTTCACATGCACACCTGGCCCTTTGATCTTGTCCTCCTAATACAGTTTTAGTATTTCTCAATATCTTAGACCAAAACAACACTTATAACCTGTGGTATTCTCTGACATGATCAAATATCCATGACTTCACTCAAAATTGTGGGTTAATACCATGGCATTGACCCTTAATATTCTTTTTAACTTTAATTTTCCATCCCATACGTGCTTTTCCTTCTATGGACGTGCGTGCATATGAATTTGCTATTTTTTTTTGTGAACCTACTTTTATATGGTATTTGGACAAGGTGAACATATGTATAGATGTTAAGCTAAATTAAAACATCATTTTTCTTCAACTTCTTGATTCTAATATGTAGTCCTTTGTTTCATCATCTTGTTCTTCTGTACCATTGCCCTCTTACTTCTGGATTGATGTGTTACAATGTGGGTTTCCATTTATCCATTTTGAGTTGACCTTTGAGTGGGTTGCCATCAAGGACAACACATGTACCATACTGCCAACAAAAAGGTGTTCATGACATCGAAGGAAAAGGATTTCTTCAAGCAACTAGTCATACCATCATCTCCAACTAAGAAGCCATTGTAGGTACCTTGTTAAGAGGCAGCCTACAAAGAATTCTCTTGCTTGGAAGAAACTTGAAAATTCCTAAGACAAGTGGGAGCTTAGGTACATTTATTTTGTAGGATTGAGTACATTCCTTTATTGGAATATGTCCTCCCTATTTGAGAGTGGGAGATAGACACATCATTTTGCTCTTCACCTAGGAAGACATAATGGAGGATTTGGTAATAATTTGGCATTCAATACTCTTAGAAAATGACATAGGGTATCCAAGAGAAGAGTGATCGTAGAGGACTAATATTCTTTGACAACTAGGAATCCCATATAGGAATATTCCTAATGGAGCACACCATGGGAACCTGATTAGGGTCTATTCTAGAGAGACAGTGATAAGAATATTTATAAATCATTTGTCTCGCCAACATTGAGCTTAGATCTTGTGGAGAGATGAAGTTGTTAGTCAAGCCCTTGCTATGTGACAATGCTGGTTGATATGATTATATACAAATAAGTTACCAATCATAATTCTTCTTATGATAAGTTATTTAGATTGAGAATGTCCAAGTACCATTATGAATAAATCCCTAGTTAAGAGAGAGTGTTGAAAAGCGTAACTAGGTGTGATCTTCATAATGACATGTATTTGTGATTTTACGTAATGATATGTAAATAGGAAAAATAAAACTATTATAGTTCTTTCTTCATGGGTTTCATGAGCAAGAGATATTATTTTCGAGTCAAGACTCCCACTGAGATTCTTTAGGAATTATTTCTCATCTAGTCATAAAATGAGAGAGTGATTTTCATGTAATGAAGTCATGTTACACATTGTAAGAGGTCAAACATGTCAATGTAAAGTATACTCCAATACCTTGTTACTTATCCTCTTCAATTCAGCCTAGAACGAAGAAATATCTTGCTAGAAGAAGTCGACCTCCCTACTTGTGATCATGTTGGCCGAAGGAACATGAGAGTATGTGTATAAGTAGCCACACTCCACCTCACTTAAAGGAAAGAAACTTGACAAGAATACAAGACATGAGCTATATTTAGACAATCTCAAAAATATAGCATATATATATATATATATATATATATATATCTATATATATATATATATATATATATATATATATATATATATATATATATATATATATATCACTTTACACATGGAAAAATAGGAAATATAAAAAGAAAACAAGTTTCATAAGGTTTTGTACATGCCCATCCATTCAAGAATAATTGTTGTAGTGAAATTCAATTTAATATGCGGCTAGGGTGCAAGGAAAAGTGGGAACAAAGTAGGAAAACAACTAGGGTTTCAAACTGTCACAGAGGCAGTCCTCCATGAAAGGATGCACAAGAGGGAGCTCCACTCCCTCCTACAAGCAGGTTGTGGCTAGTAGGGGAAAAAAACAAATGGAAAATGACAAAGAGCCTTCAGAAGGAAAGGATAGAAGCAATGAAGAAGATCAGGAGGGAACTAAATCAAGGGAACACAATGATGCATTGGTAAATGAGGAAGAAATCAAGGAACAAAGCACTAAACACAAAGCACACATGGGACCATGCAAACCCAAGGCGGTGATAACTCCTAGAGTCATTTTAAATGATCCAACACTGCAGATGCACATGGATCACATGCAAACATATGCAATCATTTGTAAATTCATGGGGTTGTGGCCCACTAAAAAAGCATTACAAATGTGGATTAAATACCACTGGAAACCAAAAGGCAGCATTGACCTACATCTTGGGTCCAAGGGGTTTTTCACTATAGTATTTGCAAATATTGAAGATAAGGAAAAAGTGTTTGAAGGAGGGCCATACTTTTATGCTACAACAGGCCTCTACATGTGACCTTGGATTATGAACTTTGTCCGGGAACACAAAACTTTAACTTCAGTCCAAATCTAGGTAAGACTCTACTCTCTACCTCTTGATCACTGGCAAATGGAATCTCTATTAGCCATAGGGAATAAGTTAGGGCGTTTTGTCAAAGTTTGTGAGGCTACTAGAAGGGGAAGTATACTTCCTTCGCTAGAATATGTGTGGAGATGAATCTCTCTAGAGCTCTGTTGGATAAGGTTATTCTGGAAGTTTTTTATGAGGAATGGATGCAAATGGTGGATTATGAACATTTTCCATTTAGATGTCACAAATGTCATGAGCATGGACATCTGTTCAGAGATTGCACTCTCAGTAAGATAGAGAACAAAAACAATGATGATATAATGAAGGATCTACAAAGCTTCTTCAAGGTTGAACACAAAGGAAAAGGGGGCAAAAGAGGACTAAAATCACGCAAAGTTACAGGGCAATAAGTTAACCAGAGCATGTTCCAAGTCCTTGAAGTAGACAAAGGTCCAACAGATACTGATAAAGGAAAGGAAGGAAGCCCAGTGGAAGAGGAGAAAGAAGAAGAAAGTGAAAAAATACAAGAAAACAATAAACTGAAAGAATTTATGATAAGTAATGCAGAGAGGGCGATGGATCTTGAAATGACCCAAAGTGAGATGGATATGGAGGACCATGAACTCCAGGAAATTCTTGAGAAAGAGAACCTAGATTTAGAAGGTTTCTTGAATTAAGGAACCAAAGAAGGGTTAGACTCGTTACCTACAAAGAAGTTCAATACGGTTCAGCAGCTGTTTTTATGGAAGACCCAAACTAAAGGGTTGGACAGACAAAAAGACAAAGATAGACAAGGCAATGAAGGAGTGAAAACGATGAAAAATACAGCAGGACTAGCACCCAAAATCCTAGGAAAGAAGACGCGTATAAAAAAACAGAATGGGGTGTTGATGGAATGTGGAAAGCTAATGATAGATTCAAGTAAGATGAAAGACCTATCCAATTATTCCTTTACTAATCTTTAATTATGAAGTTCACTTCTTGGAATATCAGGGATCTAGGTAGTAAAAGGAAACAAAGGTTATTGAGTAATAGAATGAAACAAGCATCTTCAGATGTGATTTTCATTCAAGAAACTAAGTGTTACATTCAGAAGATAAGAGATATCCACAGTAAATGGCTCAATAGATTTGAGTTTCTAGAAGTCAAAGCAGAGAATATAGCAGGAGGTATTCTCACTCTTTGGAATCCACAAAAAAACGACTTAATAGATGCGGAGACATCTAGGAATTATTTATCTGTGGTAATTCATCCAGTAGGAAATAAGGAAACCTATCTGGTGACAAATGTCTATGGCCCACAAAGAATGGATGACAAACTTAGGCTTCTAAACTCTCTGGAGACTCTCAGAAATAGACATGTAGGAATACCTTGGATCTTAGGAGGTGATTTCAACATGATTAAATCATTCACGGAAGAAAAAGGGGGAACTAGAGTTCTAGGCAAATAGTCTTTGGCTTTTCAAACCTTTATTGATAAGATGAAGCTAGTGGATATGGAAATGAATAAAAAAATCTTCAATTGGAACAATAAAAGAGGAGGAGAATCTCAAGTAGCTTCCAAATTAGATAGATTCATAATCTCAGAGGATCTTATGCTCAATGACAAGGAAATGGTAGCAAGAGTGCTACCCTTTGGTGGTTCAGATCACTAGCTGGTTCAAACGGAGGTTCAGGGCATTTTTAACCCTAGGAACAAACCTTTTAGATTTGAGAATATCTGGCTTTCCCACCTATATTTCATCGGAAACGTTACCAAGTGGTGGGTAGAGGATATAAACATCCAGGGAACCAGAATGTTCCTCCTACAAGAAAGATTAAAACACATCAAGCTTCGGCTTAAAGATTGGAACAAGAATGAATTTGGCAATATCTTTGAAGAGAAAAAAATGATTGAAGGTAGACTACAGGAACTTAACTAAACCCTCATCAAAGATGGCCATGACAAATTCTGATGTGATCAAACCACCAAATATCAGCAATAATGGGAGAATATATGCAAGCAAGAGGAAATATTTTGGAGACAAAAATCTAGAGTCCAATGGCTAAAGGAAGGTGAACATAATACCAGATTTTTTTTCACAAATCCCCCACGGAAAATAGAGAACATAATAGAATTTCTTTGATTAAGGATAAAAGAGGAAATAATCTCAAATCTCATGAAGAAATAGAGGCAGTTCTAGTCCAACACTTTAGAAACATAGCACAGGAAACCTGCTATGAAAGAGAACACTACATCTGAGACTTCACTAAGAACATACCCAGGATGGTTTCCAGAGAAGATAATGTTAACCTCTACACGCCTGTGACTTAAGAGGAGGTAAGTGGAGTTCTCAAAGAAATGCAGAATGGTAAGGCACCAGACCTAGATGGTTTCAATGTCGACTTCTTCAAAGCTTGCTAGAATATTGTCAAACAGGACATTCTGCAGGTAGTGGAAAATTCTAAGAGGCACAAAACCATTTTGAAAGCTCTAAAATCCTCCTTTATAGCCTTGATCCGAAAACAGGAGCTAGCTCAAACCCCTAAATATTCAGACCTATAGCTCTATGCAATGTGGTTTACAAGATAATATCAAAGGTGGTTGCAAACAGGCTCAAACCCATCCTGCCTTCACTAGTTTCTGGGGAACAATATGGATATGTGGAAGGAAGGAAAATTCTTAATAACATCATCCAAGCTCATGAAGTGGTGCACTCTCTTACTAATAAGAGAAAAGATGGAATGGTCATGCAACTAGACATAGCCAAAGCTTATGATAAACTGAATGGGAACTATATTAGGCAAGTTCTTATTACTTTCGTCTTTGACCACAATTGGGTAAGATGGATCCTGGCTTTGATTACTTCTAGTTTTTCAATTCTAGTCAATGGCTCTCCTTTGGAGACTTTTACCCCTTCCAGGGGCCTTAGGCAGGGTGACCCTCTCTCTCCCTCTCTCTTCATACTCATGATGGAAGGATTGGGTAGGGCTATCAAGCATGTAAAGGTAGATGGTAACATCAGGGGTATACAACTCCCTGACAATGGACAAGCCTTAAACCATAAACAATTTGTGGATGATACCATGTTGTAGTGAATACCCACAGTCAAAGAAGCTCTTGCTTATAAACAAATCCTCAATGACTTTTCCATGGCCTCTGGTTTGGAAGTTAATCTTTCCAAATCTAAGATTTTTTTCTTCAATACTAACATTGCTATTTAGAGGAACATATCTAGAATTATGGGCTTCCAAAGAGACTCTCTCCCCTCGAAATACCTGGGGGTTCCATTAACTGCAAAACCATTACACAAGAGTATATGGGAGCTGATGATTAGTAAGCTGCAAGACAAGACCAGGAAATGGACAATGAGATCATTAAACTTGGCTAGCAGGTTGGTCCTGACAAAGGCCATGCTTCAATCAATCCCAATCTTTATGCTTTCATCTATCCCTACCCCTAAACGAATTTTGCATCAAATGAGAAACATACAAAGATACTTTCTTTGGGGTGAGGGGGAAGAAAAGAAGAAATGGGCCTTACTTGCTTGGGAAAAAAATGTGCAAACCCAAAAACCACGGGGATCTTGGATTGGATGATCTTGAGATTCCTTGTAAGGTTCCAGGGGAAAAACTTTGGTGGCGATGGATAAAGGAACCAGAAGCACAATGGGCCATTACTTAGAAAGAAAAATATGCAAGTTCTTGGCTAGATAATGACCACATAAGAATGGATGGGAATATAAGAGGATCTCATATTTGGAACAAAACCTGGAATAACAGAAGCTTAATTCAAGACCATAGCTTCTGGGAAATTAGAGAGGGAGACTTAGCCTTCTTCTGGGAGGATAGATGGCAACAAGAACCTATTCTAATACAGAAGAACCTGGCGGACCTCAAAGCAGATACAAACACCAAGGAACTCACCCAGGTAAAGGATTTTTGGGATCAAACTAATAGTTCAGGGAAATGGAGAAAATGGAGAAAACGTGATCTCAGAAATGACAGTCATCGAAAAACTAAGGCCAAAACACTAATGAAAATGTTAGAGCAAAGGAAAATTCTAGTTTCAAGGGGGCATGACCAGCTGAGATGGGGCAACAACAATGAGGGGAACTTTAATCTCAAAGAAGCTAAACTCATACTCCTTGAACTTGATCCCCATGCTCCTGACAGGATTTGGAAAAACCTTTGGAAGCATCAAGGTTGGATGAAAATTAAACTTTTTCTGTGGCTGGTACTTCGAAGGAAAACCTTGACCTAGGAAAATATTAGGAAAAGTGGATTCCTATGGCCTTCTAGATGCCAACTCAGTGAGGCTCAAGAGGAGACCATGGAACACCTTCTCAACAATTGCATTTTCACCTCCAGATTATGGGATTCTTTTGCAGCTATCTTCCAACAATCTGACAGAGATATTGGAAGTCTTTTCAATACTCTCACCAAATGGAGAAAGAACATTTTGGATAATGAAATTCTTGGTTCTGCATGGACTCTTACACCAAGCTTCACTATTTGGAATGTTTGGAAAGAAAGGAACAATAGAATCTTCAAGAATGTTAAGAAATCCTCCCAGTGTATTTATGATCTTATCCTAACACAGATTAAGGAAACAGTTAGTACTACCATTCAAAATCTTCCCTTGAATCCCCCTTCTGCTACAGACTGGGGGATTCTCTATAGGCTAGAGTTGCAGGGACTTGTCCCTCAGGGCTTCATCAGGAATGTTTCTATTGTGGATCCCGAGCTATACTTCTGGCATCCTCCCCCTAAGGGCTTTCTAAAATTCAACATTGATGGGGCTTCCAAAGGTAATCCGAGCAAGGCAGGCCATGGAGGGGTGTTAAGGGATGATAGGGGAGATATTATGTTTATCTTCCATGGCCACTTAGGAAAGGCCACCAACAACATGGCAGAGTTAATGGCCATGGAACAATGTCTTGAGTTCCTGGTTCAGGAAAATTTCCAAAATACGATCATTGAAGCTAACTCCGAGCTGGTCATCAACTCAGTCAAAAGAATAAGCTGGGGAACAAAATTGGAAAAAGCCTCTTCAAACTAGAGGCTAATTCAATTCTTCCAACGGCTTCATAGTCATCTACAGATCCCGAGAATAGTCAATTTTTCACATGTGTGAAGAAAGGCCAACAAACTAGCAAATTTGCTAGCCAATCAAGGAGCGATATGCACAGATAATAGGGCAGTGATGAATTGGCGAGAGTCCAGTAGAAACATACTATAGACGGAGTGTAAAAACCAAGCAAATGAAGATAATAAAGTGTTCCTTAAGAGAGCCATGGAGGTGGGTACAATTAACCAGAAGTTGTTTACTCAGAGGTATGCTCACAATGGGGTCTTTTGAAAATAGTCTGGAGAGGTTTACCAATGATTCACAAATTAATTGGTTCACTGAAGTATCTAGTTGTACTGACGAGGATGAAAGTGGTTCAGGGGTTGTAGGAAAGAAGGCATAGAATGCTTCACACATCGGGTCAAGGAGAGTTGACAATACAAACAATCGGGAGCAGATGACACTTGAAGACTGTGAAACCAAAGATTTTCCAATTTTTCCATTTCCACTGCGACCTGAGTGGGTTTTTGGGGATCCTGGCCCTCACAAGCAGGATGTGGTTTTTCCCTCTCAGGAGTGATCCCACTCGGTGAGTTCCACATGGCGGTGGGGTCAGGAGGGAAACCACCCTTATCGCATGCTAACTTCCATGAATGTAGGCAGGTGCGATATCTATCTCCACCGTTGGATCTCACAAGGTGAATCAATGGATCAGATCACTCATGCAGATTTACGGACCTTGCAGTAAATGGCGAGAAAATTATCATTGTGATTTGGTCTGTGGCCGTTAGATCAATCGGAAGGGTTCAACGGTCGAGATTAAAGAGGAAGGCAAGGTTTGGCGGGAAAAGAGTTCCCGGGGGACAAGAGGCTTACCATGCAAGCAACCGAACCAAAGTTAAGAAATCGGGCGGATTTATTGCCTTTATTTGCAAACAACCTTGTGTTATTTTCGGGTCTGAGTCCAAACTCATGTAATTTTCTTTTGAGATATGTAAAGTTTGAAGATAGGGGGTTAGGGAACAATTTTAATGAGGTATCTCCTCAATCACCGAGCATGAGAGCTTTGATGTATTCTATGTACTTTATTTTTTGATTAATGAATTGAAAGGTCTGACTCTTGCATTAGTAAGAAAAAGAATGTTTATATTTTAATAAAGCTATTAATATTGTGATATTGAGTTGGGAAAATTTATGGACTCATTCGAGAAAAGAAGATGAAACTTGTCAGAATCTGAGAGGGATCAGATTTGTCATCATTTTTCCTAAAGGAGAATATATATAGAAATATATGTGTTAATCCGGTGGGATATAAAAACTAGTGATAAAATCGTTAAAAGTGGAAAAGTGGGGTTTTAGCTTTAAAGAAAACCCATGGAGAAATCTTAGGCTGAGGGGAAACAAAAGCCCTGAAAAATATATGGGAACATGATAATGATAAATAAGCATTATCAAAGTAGAGTAGAGGACTCATGCCTCGCAAGCCGTCATAGCTCACGGGGAATCAGAGGATTCATGGTTGGGAGGTCTCGTTCAGTCAACCATTGATTTTCCAAGCTTAGGAATATTTGTCAAAATATTCCTAACTGTGCATCAATGGTTTTATTAGATGCATGTTATTTCATATGGGAAAAATGTTTATGGTTAAATTATTTTTGTAGGTGTTATTTCCTTAACTGTTACAAAGTTGTATATTATTAATTACAAGTTAATTGTCGACTGGTTTGGGTAGTTGATTGCCCTTTATTAGTTGCAGAAATGTATGTTATTTGAATGGATGCACATTGTTGGTCACTTATCTTGGGTGGATGATTATGCTTGCTAAATGTACAATGGTATACTATTATATATGGGATAGATGCTGATGGATTACATATCTTGTGAATGATATTTTTTGGTCAGTTACAGGGGTCCATGTTATGTTTCTATTAGATACACGCTAATAGTTGATTAACTATTGTGCATGTTGATCGTTACATATCTTGTGGATGATATTTTCTTGTCAGTTATAGGGCTGCATGTTATGTTTCGATTAGATGCATGCTAATAGATGATTAACTACTGTGGATAATGACGACTTTCACGTGGTAGAGTTGTTTAAGATTAGTGTAGCATACTAAACGATCACTGTATGCTTTTATATTATTTGAATTAAGAAGTTGTAAGTGAAAGTGCCTTATATGTAAACGCCTATGAGGATATTGACTAGTATGGAAACAAATAGGGAGTAGATGCATGTACGGAATGCAATATTAGTATAATACACTTGGTATAAACGTATACTTGCCTTCATCCAATAGATTGTGGTATACTGTGAGGTTAGGAAACCTATTACATATTCAAATTCATAAATACTATTGATGGAACGACGTTCCATTATTTCAGATGAGCCACTCTATCTAAGAGATGTGGGTTTAACCTAGGGACTCTTCCATTTCAGGTATCTCATGAGAAATGGAAATTAGAATCCGGAGTAGAATTACCCAGAAAGAAAAGAAAACTAGTGATGTAAATGTGTGTTTACCTCGGTATACAAATAAACAAAGGGTAGTGAAATAAAATTTCTATACCAAGAACCCTAGTCTCACTGTCACAAAAACAAAGATTCTTACTGCAATGGTTTATAGTAGATAAATACACTAGGATTTTTATATAAGTCAACAGAAACAAAATAAATTAACCTTAAAGGAAAGATAATGAATTTTCTAAATATACATAGTGTGTCTTAAGAATAATTTCATAAAATTTAGTAGATGTGAGTCCTAATATCTTGTAAACAAACATGTAAAAAAACCAATATTTTGTAGTTGCGAAGATAACAGAGAGATATCTTAAAGAAATTCAAAGGTTTTGTAGAAAAATAACCCTCCATAGTCACAATATAGTTTTTGTAGTAAATAAAATTAATTCAAATGAGAACAGACCAGAAATAAGACCAAAGATGAAGTACAACTTTCTCTTGAATTCACACAATGGTTTCCTTATCATCTAGAAAGAAATATTGCACAGTATCATCGAAAGATTTTAAATTAATTCATTTATACACAAATGAACAGATTCAATTATCCAAAAATAGAGATTGCTCTCTTAGTGTTCACTATAATTAAAAAGGAAATTACCCTAACATTATGAGAGTTTTTTCTATTAAAATAGGCGAGGGTCTCTCTGGGAAAATTTCAACGCACTTCAGAAGCCAATACATGTTGATTGACCACTGAAACCTCCAATGTAGAGAACAAAAAGGATAATAAGAACAAAAACAAAGAGCGAAGGTCACAGAAAGTGAATCCAGAAGCTCGAGAGATTAATCAACTTCACGAGGTCGGAATCGCTTCGTTTTCTGCAAACCCCAGAACATAAGCGATGCGAATAATACCATAATGAATGAAACTCAGTTCAAGAAAGCCACCAACCTATCTAGTTGCCAACCTTAAGTTACATGCTATATTTTTGCACATTTGAGCCTCGAACTAGTCAAACTAGGCGTACCTGAGATATAAGTAAACACTTTTATTAGTAATATGAAAGAAAATTTGAAACCGGCTAACGATGAAGAAATATAAACCCTATCCTAAGGGAAACATTGTGGTAAAAGGGGGGGTTAGCTATAAAAATCCATGAGAACATAGTGCCATCCATAATTCCTATGTGATGAATCAAATAGAAAAGGGTCAAAATGGTAATTAAAACAAGAAGATGCTTGAAATAGTATTTCATAACTACCAAGTAGCACTCGCCTAAGACCAGGAAAGAGCTTAACCAAGGAGGGATGGAATTTGGAAGGAAGACTCTATAATTCCTATGTCAATAGAAAGAAAAAGAAATTATTAACTAGAAGTGTATGTTAAACATTGTAGGGAAGAAAAAGAAAGTAAGAGTTCATAAACATAACGAATAAACAAATAGAGAAGTCAATGTATTAACCACTTCACCTTGATGGTAGTCTAGAGGAGCCATCGCAATGATTATCTGCACTCTGTTGCACACCAAGGGTAGACAAAGGTAGGGTAGCTGCCCACCAGGGTCCAGTATTGTGAAAAAAGTACCCTCCTCTCCTCTTTTGTGTTGTAGATTGTAGTCAGAAATGAAAACCTGGTCATAGAGGATAGGTAATAAGGGTAGGGTTTGTTCGGGAAAAGCTAAAACATAGTTCAAGCACATCTGATGGTTGAGAGGCTTCTCGATCCACTACCTGATTGGGATGCGTGCTTACAGGACAACACCCAGTTTTCCATCCAGCCAAAATGACAGACTTGCAAATGGCACGATAATAGCATGAAGCCAAACTTGGTTTGTAAGGTAATAAGTAAATGCATGCGATAGAAAATGACAAGTCTCATGTCCATTACTTCCAAGGCGGGGTGAGTTAATGAGATTATTTTAATCAATTTAAATGTCACTTAAACATAAACAAACTCAAGAAGATTTCGTTAAGAAGGGTAGGTTAGGTTCATATATTGTCTTTTATACCTAATCATAACCAAACACCAAACAAAATTAGATTAATATACATTCCCATCATGATAAAAGTGGTTCATGTCCCATTGATTTAACATTTAAGAGAATAGTTTAATATGGAGGTGAGGGGACCTAATAATGGTGAGCTGGTATGGGAAGGGTGATGAAATCACTATATTCACATTAATTATGTTTATTGTGAGCAAAAATGACCGCGAAAAAAAAAAAAAAAACTCAAATCGGGTATGTTACAAATGGTATTGGAGCACAGTTCTACTTTGAGCCTATATAAGGGAAATTATGTTAAAACAAATCGTGTAAAAGAAATAAAATTATGTAAGTGGTGCAGGTAGAAGGATTGAACAATGATGGAAGGATATTTGCCTCCAAACACAGAAAATGAGGAATTGTATGTGGATCTGGGAGAAGTTGGCAGTGGTACTGTTGTAAGATCCCAATTGGTAGAAAGGGTAAGGACATTGCAATCAGAGTTAGTCCAACTTAATAGCAGTAATGAAAGGTTACTGAAAGACAATGAAGATCAAGAGAAGCTAATCCAAGATTGGATAGAGAAGTTTAATCATAAGAGTGTAGATCAGGAAGGTACTAGGAAGATAGGATCTCACAAGTCGGGAAGTAGAGAAGGAACTAACCCTGAAACATCAAAAAAATAGAAGAAAAAAAGGAAGGCAAAATTACAAGGAGAATTTAGGACGATCAAACCACCAGTGTTTGATGGCAAGAAGGAGGAGGATGCAGAGGCGAGGCTACTGAATATGAAAAAGTATTTTTAGGTATATGAATATGAAAGCAACTTGAAAGCATGATTGGAAATTTACCAATTTCAAGGTAAAGCCACTGTATGGTGGGAGGAACATAAGAGCATCTAGGCATTGGAAGAAAAAATAGCATCATGGGAAGAATTTCAGCAACAATTCAAGGCCATATTCCTGAGTGAGAGGTATTATAATGACAAGGCTAATGGATTTCATGAGCTAAAATTAGGGCAACTAACTGTGGATGAATTTTTAAACAAATTCACCAACTGGTTGCGTTATGTGCCTTATTTGAAGGAAGAGAAGGCTAAAATTCAGTGGTTCCTGAACTGCTGTCAATCTTTTACAAGGAGATAATTGAGTTTGATAACCCAAAGACCATGGATGAAGTAACCAGAAAAGTGAGGTTATGTCATCAACAATTCAAAATTAAAAGTGAAGGTGGAAAACTATGGAAGAAGAAGGATGGTGGAAGAACTGGTGGGGGAATGAAGAAACAAAAACCAAATTATTTGAGAAATTTCAGTAGATATCGTCGAAAGAAGAAAGGAATCAGAGAAGATTGCCCACATAACTCTCGATCAATGCAAAACATACAGACGGTTTGGAAGGCCACTACAATAAATGATATTGCAAGGATCAGCGTTGCCCTTGAAAATCAGCAAGCTGAACAACAAGCTACAATGTTGGAAATAGAAGGTAAAATCTCAAACCACACTGTGTCTATTTTAATAGATCTTGGAGCTACCTTAAGCTATATTAGTCCCCAAATTGTATAAAGATGGAATTTGAAAACAAACAAATTTAGGAATGCATGGTTAGTACAGTTAGCCATGGGCACTATTTGGAAAATAACTCAGTATGTGAAACAGTGCCCTGTTAATTTTAATGGTTATTTATCGACAGTAGAATTGAATATTCTTCCACTTGGGTCATATCATACACTAGTGGGAATGGACTTGTTAGACCAACAATCTATTGTTATAAACTGTTTGGAGAAAATAGTGACCTATGTAGGAACTAATGTGGTTTTGATGGTCATTAAGGGAAAAGAAAAATCGGTAATGGTTAGACAAATTTCCGCTGAATTTTATGTTGTTAGAAAATTTACCTATATTGTTCCTTTGAAGTCGTAATGAAAATCCGTTGGTAAATGATAAAATGTATGCACATAACTTCTTTTTAGTAATGAAAATTCACATTTAAAACTTTTTCAAATTATTAAGAAGATAAAAAACACTTATAAGTTTTTTAATATTAAACTTATTATTTTTTTAAAGTTTTAAAATAAAAATAATAAAATTTGAAAAAAATATGATATTATTTTACAAATTATATATTTAATTAATTTATATATTCTAGATCTCTCATGGGGTAAGAAACGAAGAAATCACTCTTTTGCGTGCCTGATGATGTCAGACACCTCGCCAATGGTGGGAGGGTCGATGTCCTCATCCTCTCAAAGTGGTTTTAGTATAATTAATGTTAATGTCGGGCATTTTAATTTCCCATCACAATTGTTGGGAGAGGGAGCGAATGACCATCGAGGGTATATGGAAGGTGGCAAACCTTTATTATTGAAAGTATTCTGGTTATTGTGCTAGTTTGTTAGTCAAGGCTTGAGCTCAGATAATAGTGTGAAGCTTTGCATTGGCATCGTGACTAGGACTGGTGGCATTTCCTTTGTCAATGCCCCCTCCTCAGCACTAGGGTCATTGAATTGGTTGTTTTCTTTTCTCGTAGGTGGCCTCTGGCTTCTGTGAGAAGGATAAGGGGTCGACACATAGAAATTGGGTCGACCTGCTAGCTTGGTAGTGGGTGGTTTGGTATTCAAACTTTTGTCTCTCTTTTGTATCTTCAGTGTAGTAGGTTTGCTCTTTCTAGTGACTCTCACCTAGGGTTTCGTACTTGTAAAGGTCTTCTGTGGTGGTGGGGTGTCTACTCTCAAGACTTCTTGTTAGTGTTATTCCCGCGAGGGGCTAGGGTCTGCAAAGTATTGGTTAATATTTTCACCACTAGTCTCGGTTCTTTGTCTCTGGTAGCTACCTTGGTCAGGCAGGTTAATGCTCTTCTAGTGTGGTTGGGGGGATTCTGTGTAGTCATAATTCGAGTGTGGGTTAGCCTTGCTCATTCTATCTTTTCCTAGTAACAATAGCCTTGTTGTCATGCATTTGGAGCCATGCAACATTTTTCCCTCCCTCTAACCAAGCAAATTTCAACTAGTCTGGGAGGGCGGTGATCTCATTTGCAGGTGGAAATGGTGGCAGAAGCATCTCCAAACTCTGTTCAAGGTGGTCACACCACTAGCGGAGTGGGCAAGGAAGATTCCAAGAGTTGTGGTGCTCGTGGTGGTCCGTTGGTTGGATAGGGGGGAACACCTCACAAACTCCAAAGAGGGGTGGGGGGACACAATGAAGGGGTGTTGGTATGCGGGGACAAGTGAGACTATCTCGGCACGAAGGCATGGTGGATCATCATTATTGTCTCGATAACTATCAGTATTTCATCGAGTCTATACTAGATCGCTTGGAAACCTTGGAGATGGTGCAATAGGAAAAACATGTATTGTTGATTGCTATGTTGAACAAGATGCATTACATCGAGTGTCATGTTCATGAATGGGTCGTGGTGGTATTGCGAGGTTAGAATTTTCTCTCTGAGAAGCTCGAGAAGACGGAGTCATGGAAGGCACACTTTAAGGAGCACGTCTAATGCTCCTTCTGCCCTCTTCCTCCTCTAGGGTCTGCTCTAGACAATCCTGATTCAATCACTTTAGATGAATGATCATGGGTACAAGTCTTTTACTTGTTTTACATCTTTTTGGTGGTTTTTTCCTCCTAAGTGGTGGATTGTGTCTCTATTTCTTCTTTAGTTTCATTGTCTTATGCTGAGCTTAGTAGTCAACAAGCTTAGTCGGGGTGAGACTAACTGCATTTTGAAACTTATGTACTCCTTTTTTTATGAATGAATATAACTTTGACTTACAATTTGTTTTTTATATATTTTTGAAGATGATTTTAAAATTTCCAATTTCCTTTTCCATTAAGATTTAAAACATGTCTCAGAATTCAAAGACTTTACCCGCATTTATTTGTACATTAATTGTATTTTATTTTATTTTATATTAAATTTATAGAGGGTTTTGTATCTTTATTGTTTAATGCTATACATATTTAATATTTGAACTAGAGATTGACCCTAAAGGTGCAAATATACACAGAAGAAATACAAGATTTTGGAAGATCATCTGGAAAAAATAGATCACCAAAATATAATAGAATAAATATTAGATAAAATATTATTTGATTTTTTTTTTTAGAAAACTCTATGAGAAACATTCTATTTCAGTTGTTTCTTACTTATTGATGGAAAATTTGTGGTTACAACATTTGGTTATTCTGAGAGTAAAATAATTGATGGAATATTAGGTAGGTAAATAGGTAAATGACCATACAATTGATACAATTACTTATTTAATTCTTGGAGTATTGGATAATTCCTGGTTTATTATACCACTATGCTCCAAAGGGAAAATTGTGAAGACAAAATGGATTATTTTTGACACTATGCTTACAAAATGGATTAGTATTTACACTATAGCTTTCACCAGTCTAGTCAATACAACTTAAAGGACAGAAGTAGACAAAAACATTCACCAAATATAAATTGCTCATAATTGCCAACTTTTTAGTTTGGTAGAGTCTATGCCCTATCCAACCCCGCAGAGAGACAACCTCCATATAATTAGTAATTGTACAACAATTTTAACAATAATACATTAAACTAAATTTTAAGATAAAAATTATACTCAAAGAATATGCTTCTGAGACACTTGTATTAGAATTTTCATATTTAAATATAAATATTTGTTAGAAACTTATATATTACGGAGCAATGGAACACATAAAATATTGCAGAAATATAAACACAGAAAACACAAAAAACAAGAGAGACATAGATATACATGGTTCACCCAGTTTGGGCTACGTCCACCCCAAACAGCCAGTCCGTCCTTCCTATTATCCAGCAAAATGAAGAGACACAACCTACAACAAATCCGCTGTAATATCCTCTGTTTTCTTTCACAGTCTCACCTCTCTGTTTCTCGCTCACAGAATACACATCTATCACACAACCTCAAATACAATACCCTCATACAAAGAAAGGGGTTGCCTTCTAGGGCAAAAAACCCTAAACTAAACATAAGTTCTACCGTCAGATCATCCGCCTAATGAACGGCCCAGATTGACTAGAAATTACTATACTTTTACAAGGCAGTTTTACAGCTGTTTTTAGCTTCGGGGGCATTGCCCTCGAAACCCCCCGCCCGGGGCGGGCTCCCAAAGGTCGCAGCCGCCCGCCCCTGGACCCCCTTGCAGCGAATATTTTACCAGCGGCGTTGTCGCCCCCATTTCGGACTGGGGTCCTATGTGGTGATACCTTTGAATATAGAAGATAATCAGGCTCCACACCCAACAATATTTACAATAAATTTTATGTATTGTAAATTTATATTTATTATAATTATAATAAATATAATTATATTTATTATATTTATAATAAATATAAATATTATTTTTTAATATTATTGGAATAATAATATTTACTTCAGTAAATATAATTATGGTTCGAATTCTAATTACATTGATGGGCTAAGCATTAATTTAGATACGTTACTTTTTTATCTTAATATTTAATATAATTAAATATGAGAATTTTTATATTTATTCCAATAGTTACTTAAATTAATATAATTATTGTTGAAATTCTAGTTATATGGGTGGGCTAAGCATTGATTTAGTTTTTCTTTCTTAATATTTAATATAATTAAATATTGTAATTTTTATATTTAATTATATTCTTTAGGGATATACTCAGCAGCTGAGAATTTTCTCCTCATTACAAAATCTATTACCTTCATCATATGAATATAAATGTTTGATGTTGAATTAAATATCATGGCCATGTGATGGAGGAGGAGAGAAGGTAAACAATAATTTTCTCCTCATTACAAAATCTATTATCTTCATCATATGAATATAAATGTTTGATGTTGAATTAACATCGTGGCCATGTGATGGAGGAGGAGAGCAGGTAAGCTAAAGCATTTAGTTGGTAATATCTCCCAAGGGCAAAAAAGAAATCCTTAAGCTCGACAGTCTATATACTCCTTTAAAAGGGGCATCTGATGCTCTTCAAATCTATATCCATTGAAAACACTTGTTTACGTTTTTACAAGTACAATATGTAGAGAGAGATAAGAAGAAAGCATAACTATGTGATTTAAAGAAAACAAACCAACAATGTGCTTCGAAGAAGAAGAGAGGTGGAAAGGGAAAGGCAATGAAAATATCACCACTATTGATCAGTGCAAGTATCCAGTTAACCATTCCAACCATTCCAACCATTATAACCTTAGGTAGTAACACCAAAGAAAAAAATTGAAAGCACATTCTATGTTGAATACAAGGAATTTTAAAGGGATCCTAAGAAGAAGTTCCTGCTAGGTATGGATTCAAGAAACCAAAAGATAGGAAATAAAATGTATACAAAAATATTGAGGAGGTCAAATGTAGACAAAAAGATTATTTATAAAACAATGAAAAGCAATGTGGACATCAGTAGCCTCCAATAGAGAAAAGAGAAAGAGATGAACAACTCTTTCATATCAAGATATAGGTCAAGAGGACAAAGTTGTAAGTTCCATTCAACTTCAATATACAAGCGAACCTCATATTTACTATGTTTCCACTTTAGTTTTATATTCCTTTTATTACATTTCCACTATTACCTTTTTAGCTAACAAATTTATCATAGTAAAACTTACAAAAACTATAGCTTTAGCATCAAAATCATGGGTATTTTATATATTGTACCTTGTAAGAAGGTTCATCCCAGTCAAGAAAACACCTTTGAGCATCTGCTGGCTCAAACTGAGTAACTGGGCATGTTCCTTTTCTCACCATTGATCACATATGCACTAAAGCATGCAAGTCAAAAATTCAAGGTAGCTACATTTGGTTAGAAATTTGTACCATCTTGTAGCAACCATAGCCTAATGTGAAAATATAAGTTTTGCAATCTGTGGGATGAGCGTACCATAGAAAAGTGCTTTGCGTGGTGACAATTATCAAGAAATTCTACAGATGCCTAAACAAGAGATGTGACATGGGTTGGACTTCATATTCTCATACAGTTTCACAGTTGCCATAAAAGTGTTTAGAAATGGTAATATTTGGGGTGCAAACTTTCTTCCTCTCTCAGAAGGCACTCCAATTCGTATAAAATGAGTTTCTACCATAAATAATATGAACATTATCTATATCTATGCTTACTGAAAAAAAAAATATTCTAATCTTTAACATTAACGGACTAGTGGAAAAACCTAAAATGACCCGTGAAATGATTTGACGCCATGATCCGTGGTTATGAGAACAGAAAGTAAAGAAACACATCATAGTTCAAGAGACACCAAAATTTCTTGAAAATCCTTTATACTTTTCTTTGCTACACTCATCCTATCGGTTGTAAAATTTCTATGAGGAAATTATAATATATCCACACAAAACACACTCTCCTATGTACATGATCATCAAGAGAGACAACACAATATCTCAACCATAGGGGAAGTTGGAAGATCACCAAATGACATGTCTAACCGTGACTTCGATTATCATTCTATGGGCCTTGTAGGCAGGTTGAAAACCTTATTATTCTATCTGCAGTTTGCATTGGTTGGTTCCTGCTGCATGTGTGGCCACCACTAGATGAGAACATTAACTTGATATTAAATGTTGGTTAGGGGGGCTATGCTCTTCCACTCCCAGTTATAGAAAGAGAGAACTCGGATACGAGTAGGTTACTGCATGAAAGAGATACATTAAGATATGATAGAAACACAAATGATACAGTGAAAAATACATTGAAAAACATATACTCATAATATATTTATTATTTTTTCGTACAAAGTTATTTTAACAATCAAAATTGTATTTCAATAGCCTATATTACAAAAAATATTATAGCCAAAATTATGGGCTATTAAAATTTTAAGTTTATAAATTATTAATGGTAAATTTGTTAATCATGAAATTGACTATATTGACATGTTTGCTAACTATCCTAACCAACTTAGATCCATTTTAATTCCAATCTACTAATCCATGAGAGGGATTAGATGCAAAGAGATTTCATCTCTCTCCTAGCTTAGTAGATCCAAAGTTAAGATGGATCTAGGCTAGTTTAATTCTCCCTTTCGAATAGCCTAAATTCCAGATGAATACCATGGGTCAATATCATGGGTTTTAATAAACCTAGAGCTGAGAAACCAATAGTAACCTCACCAAATCATGTTTACCTTGACTTTCCAACAAAAATAATAAAGAAAAATAATAGTATAGAATTTTTATTTTAACATAGAGATATTTTTATTTTTAATTTTTTTTTTTGACCGCTTTAAATGTTTATAGGACATTATATTACAACATCCCTACCACAGCTTCTCGAGGCAATAACTACCCACTTGAACTTCAATTGGGGAGATTAACTTGGCCCATCTTTGTTGAAGTCCACACAAAAATGTTAATGTGAGGTAACTAATAACTATAGCCCCTAGTTTTCTAGGTAATTGATTGATTCTATCACCAAGTCAACTATATTCTAACACTCCTAATAATTAACCACTTGAACTTCACTAGGGGAGATTAACATGGTTCATCTTTATTGAAATCCACATAAAAATTGTTAACATCCAACTCAAGAGAATACATAGGTAACTAGTAGCTATATCCCCCTATTTTCTATTAAATTTTTTCTTAACCATATGGCATCATGATATCTGACATGACCCCCTCAAGCTACCATATGTCAAACCTCCACATCAAAAAACCAAATTATTTCTTTCCCATGTATATCAATGATTGAGGTAATAAGTTATTTTTTTCCCATGTATAGCAATAATTCAGTTAAATCTGCCATATGCAATTTGTATTTCTAAATGCTAACGGTTTCAATTATGAATTAAATGTTGTCTATTTTAAATTGGGTCAACCCTTTTATTACTTCTAGGGTCTACATGTATATCAATGCCTTGTTTAGCATTCTAACTAAGTCAGATTATATAAAAATAAAAATAAAATAAAATAAAATAAATAATAAATTAACAAAAAAATATTTTAAATTGGGTCAACCTTTTTATTACTTCTAGGGTTCACATGTATATCAATGCCTTGTTTAGCATTCTAACTAAGTCAGATTATATAAAAATAAAAATAAAATAAAATAAAATAAATAATAAATTAACAAAAAAATATTAATGTAGTGTAATGTAAACATTTTAACCATGTAGTGTCACACAGGTTACGTTTTCACCCAAAAGATAATAGAAATTTCAACATGATTTTGAGAAGATCCTGCTGGAATTTTTTAAAATATGATTTATAGTCGTAAATTTTATGATTTTGGGTGCCATGGGGTTCTTGATATTGTTGACATCATTACATTATCAAAAAATAATAAAAATAACACCGAAAATAAAAGAATAACAAAATAAAGATGAATCATGGTATTGACTTATTGAGAACTCATGATATTAATCCACAGTATTCATGTGAAATATAAGCTATTTAAAAAGAAAGTTTGAAATATCTCAGATTCAAGCTAACTCTACATCTACCCAATTAAGAGTAAGGCTGGAATTAAATCTACGCTGTTTTTAAATGTTTTCTCTGGATTTTCGACAAGTAGTGGTGCAGACTTGGGTTGTACTAGTGCGCCAAAAAACCAACTCCTATTCAGCTTCCGAACGCAGTATCTCACAGTTTCAAAAGTTTTCCGTGTGTTTTCTGTGTCAATTGAGTCTTCCCTACTGACCTGTGCATGCGATATTCTAGGGCTTTTCTTCTACTGCGCTGAACTAATTTTCCATGCGTTGCCTGAACGTTCCCATGGATAAGGTTTTGGAATGGTTTATATTACACATTTTCAGTGTTTCAACCAACTAAGCACAATATAGTACAACACGTTGTAAATGATATATCTTGAATTATTTTAAAATTCATTTAAGGATTACTATAATGAAGAAATTCTATAAAGAAAGTAGAATTAAATTGAAATGTAAGTTGTTATTTAAAATATTTAAAATTAGATTTTTTATAATAAAATTAAAAAAATTATAATTGTTATTTAATTTGGTAGAATTTTTTTGTTAGAAAAAAACGTTAATACTAAAAATTAAAAAGTAGACAGTTTTATATTAAAAAAGTATGATAAATAATAAATTGTATATTCTAAAATTATATTGTGAAAAAAGTTTTATATTAAAAAAGTATGATAAATAATAAATTGTATATTCTAAAATTATATTGTGAAAAATGGTAAATATCATATAGTAAGTTTATAGACACTAAAAATAATAATTTTTATAAAGAAAAAGATAATAAATTTTATTAAACAAAAATTTAATAAATTCAATTATAAATATTTGTAAGATATATAATCTCAATTCTTTTTTCTATATATTATTATTATATTATTTGTCAAATTTGGTAACTATATTTCGTACATTTCAATGTTCTTCCCCACTAATATTTAGATTGTAAATCATAAATTAATGTTTAAGTGTGTTTCTCTCATCTATTCCATTTTGGATTGATTAGATTGTACAAATTTTCGCTCCAGCAACAGAGTCCACTTTCTTCTTTTCACTCCATGAACAAAATGCACTTTCCACGGGATGCAATAAGGAGACAAACAAAGTGCAATAAAAAAATATATGTAAATTCTTAAAACTTTTAAAAATAATTTAATTTATTATTTTACCAAACGAATCCAATTTGAATTTGGTAATTATGGTATGTATCAAGTTGTAGCATGATTCAATTTAGGTGTTTAAAGCTACAGGTCTCTCTTCTCCACTTAATATATTATAATTGTCAAGTTACTCACAAGTCCTTTAAAGTGAATTCAACAATAGTGTGAAACACGACTATGACTAACTTCACGGTTCAGAAATTCTCTTTCTCTTGAGAACAATGAGAACAACATAACGGTTGGAGGAAAATTTTAATTTAATATAAGATAGAGAATAAAATTGTCTAAAAAGGGTCAACAAAGCGAGAAGGAAAGAGACCAAAAGCTCATTTTGTTGTAATTAATTTACAAAGTTTACGAAATTGATCATATTGAAACAACCTATCCGATGTCCATTTTTATTTTAATGAAACGCCATTCTTCATTTTTATAACAAGATGCACGAAAAAGGAATGGGGACTTCATTTCAAGATTTCTTTCTTGAAAAGTTGTCTATCCATTTTTCTTAGAGATTTTTGTTTTAAAATTGTTTTCAATTTTTTTTTAAGATTTATTTATATCTATTTTAATCTACTTTGTTTAATTTTGCTAAAACAAGAGTCGTACTTTCGTTAACATTAAATCGTAAAATATTTTACATAGAATACAATCATCCACGTGGATCTATGGACCAACTAAAAACCAAGGCCATCGAGTTAAGGATAAAAACTTAGATGCCTACCATCAAAACAACAAAATCCTCAAAGGCTAGATAGTACCAAGGCCAAACATTCGACCCACCAAGATCCGAATGGGGGGCTTAACACTAATACCAATGAAATACCTACCATCCTCGAAACTAAAATCAACTTTGAAGTCTTCGATCTCCACTGTCAAAATTCTTTACCTGAGCCGACGGCTAAGGAAGACATCGCTATGCCAAGAATCCCGCCGATTAACTATATGGACCCACTGACATGCTCATTGTTTCCTGACCGTAGATCCTCCAAGCTTGATCCGACAACTAATGAAGATATCGCAATGCCTAAAAGCTCACCGCTTAACTTCATGGACCCATTGACATGCTCGTTGATTCTTAACCGTAGATCCCCCGTGCTTGATCTGACGGCTGAGGATCATATCGCACGGGTCTAAGGCACCAATAGTTAGCGTGCGATGAGGGCAGTATTCGTACCCACCCCTCAACCATGTGTAGCATGTTGAGTGGAGTCACTCCCAAATCTTAAAAACCGCTTCTAGCTTGAAAGGCTCCCGATAAACATAAAACCACTCTGCGAGCAGAATTGTATCCCTGTGAAGAGAATCAAGGGTTTTCCAGTCGCCACAAAAGCCCGGATTCTGGCTTCTCACTCCATCCCCTCTACCGTAGTTTATGAACCCATGTAAGGTAAAGCCCCTTCCTTCTGGCCAACTTTCCAGATAGCAAAATCTGCCAAGCAACCCATGATGCAACAAAAAGAGGAAAATATAGCAACTCATAATGATACCAAATTATTTGGACTCAGCCTCCATGGCTTTATTACGATACACCATCATATCTTCATCTGCTTGGCAGCAACACTGTTCCTTAAGTCTGTTCTGAGGCAACCCTTGCCAACCCATCGTGACCTTGCTAATGGTACATTTCACTCCTTGATTAGCCAGAAAATCTGCCAGTTTGTTGGCCTTCCTTCGCACATGGTTAAAACTTACCGTGCATAGTGCCAGGAGCTAGAGCTGAATTGATTGAAAGACCTTGATCAACCTCCAATATTTTGAAACCTTCTTCGGCCCCGTGCCACAACTAATTCTTTTGACTGAGTTAATGATTAACTCAGCGTCAGCTTCGGTAATCACATTATGCTGATTACCTTGCACCAAGAGTTCTAAGCATTATTCCATAGCCATTAATTCTGCCATGATGTTCATAGCTCTATCTAAATGGCCATGGAAGATGGAAAGGATATTTCTGTTTTCATCCCTTAACACCCCTCCAAAGCCAGCAGTGCCCGGGTTGCCTTTTGAGGCCCCATCAATGTTATATTTCATAAAACCATGAGGGGGAGGATACGAGTAATCTTGCTCAGTGTCCATTATCCCAACCTTTCTGTCCAGGCCCTGAGGAATAAGCCCCTGCATGCCCAACTGTCGAAGAATCCTCATTTCAGCATCTAACAGTGGATTCTTGGGGGATTTCACACAGTAGTACTAAACGTCTTCCTACTTTGTTTAATTTTGAAATTGAAGAAGTTGTGGTTAAATAATTTTGTAAGTTCTAAGATTTTTTTGAAGAATGATTCTAATTTATTTTTTGCTTAAAATATATTATTTTAATATTTTTAATTTTTAGTCCAATGAACAGTTTAGTTGGTTTAGTTTATTTTATTTTCTCACTTACACATCAGATAAACTTAAAAACCATGAAAATTAGAAAACACACACAAAATAAAACTCATTATAGAACATTATTCAAAACTATTATCTAAACATTACATTTTCGATGCCTAGTTGATCCCACATAGCAACTATTCCAAGGTGGTTATTCATTACAGGGTTTAAACATACTCATTTTGGAGGCCTAGTTGATCCCACATAGCAACTATTCCAATGTGGTTATTCATTGCAGGGTCTGAAACATACTCGTTTTTACAGAAGATATTAGCTACATTATATAAGGAGTATGGGACATTTTGGAAAATCTCGCTGATGGATTTTCCAAAATTCCGCCTGTCAACCCGTTGGGCCTTGAAAATTGTGTTCGTTCGTTGACTGGAAAATGTCTCCAGATGGTTCCCAACCTCTGAAAATGAATGAGCTGCCCCCACCTTCTTGGCCAGACAACGCCATTAAAACACTGAGTGGAAACATACCTTCCAAACCCTATCTACCATTAAAGCATTGAGTGAGACACAAACCCTCCGATTTGAAATTTGAATTTGAATTTTGTCCCCGCTAATAATTTGTTCTCCAACCACATTCGATGGGTTCTAGTGATTCACCATCTTAATTAGATGCAATAACATCGGTGATATAGGTGGTGGTGTCCCTATTTCCAACTCAGTTAGACCTCAATCAATTGTTCCATAATGAATTTGAAGGAAATAAGAGTGTTACATGGAGGTCAAGCGCTTGAATCCTTTGAGTTAAACCCCGTTTTCTAGGAGATTGATTCACTATATCACCAACTCAATTGTATGTTAATACTCCTAACAATTATCCCCTTTGAATTTCACTAGGGGAGATTAACTTGGTTCATCTTTGTTGAAGTCCACATAATTTTTTTATTTTAATATAGAATTATTTTTATTTTATTTTATTTTGATGAGTTAAATGTGTATAGGACATTATGTTACATTTGTACCATAGTGCCTCTAGAGGTATACTACCCCTTGAACATCATTTGGCTGGATTAACTTGGTCCATTTTGTTGAAGTCCACATAAAAACATTAATTGACTCTATCACCAAGTCAATTGTAGGCTAACACTCCTAACAATTAACCCTTGAACTTCACTATGGCATATTAACTTGTTCCATCTTCGTTGAAGTCCACATAAAATGATATAAAATCATATGTATAATTAGTTTAATATTAAGTCTTTTCAATTCTTTAATTTTTGTAAAATGGATCAAATGCAAATATTAATTTTAAGTTTAAGTTTATATTAAATTTGTAGGTATTAGGGATATGAGAATTTGTATTTCAATTATTATAAATATATTTTATAATATTTAGTTTTACAAAATTAATTTTTAATATTTCATTTTTAATAAAAGGTAAAATATAAATTTAATTTTACAATAAAAAAATAGGCCACTCAAATCCTTGATATGGCTAGATTTTTCCTAGGAAATTTCAAACTCATAACCTTTTCACCAAAAATACATTAACAAAAATATTTATAATAACCTATAGGCAAAAAATAATAATTTATAATAATATATTATAAACAAAATATTAAATTATTATTCATTTTAATTAATATATTTTACATTATATCATATTAAATTAAACAAATTATTAAAATAATTAAATATTTTTTTATATATTATTTAAAATTTATATATCAATATCTCCAAGCTGGGCTGAAGAACACATAAAGTATGTCAAAGGAGGGTGGGCAAGTGGTACAGTGCATGTATTTGGGAGAGCCAAATCTAGTGCCATCACATGCAGTGAAATGGAGGGAGACGACTAGAGTAAGTGCCATTATCCAGTCAGAAAAATCTAGGTGTCTCTTGGTTATATATTTCACCTCTACTGTATTTGGTTCACAAATATGGGAAGTTAGCTGTGTGGTTTTACTAATACTGCATTCACTGGTTTTTTTGGGTGCATGTTTTATAATTTGGTAAATTCAGAAATAAGATAGATATTTTTTAATTTTATTAAAATTTTGAGATATATCTATCTATCTATCTATCTATCTATCTATCTATATATATATATATATATATATATATATATATATATATATATATATATATAGATATTAGAGTATTTTTATTGAAGAAGATATATGTATCTGAGATCAGAAGGATGAAATGAAACTATGCTGAAGAGTCAAGTAGTCTATGATGGCTATGTCTAGTCCGGGCCAGATAGCCAGTAAATATTAAGGTCTCTCAGGAGAGAGAGAACTCCTGAAATCAAGAGTAGCACGGGGGAGATTTACAAAAGTACGTAATTTCACTATAGGGAGGAAAAGTAAAGTACAGGCTTGTTTTAGACTCAGTCCTACATAGCGTAAACAGATAATTAAAGGATTTCTTGTATAAGTTATTTTCTGAATTTAAGAAGAATAGCTTGGCTGATTAACTAATTTTAAGAGATAATATCTGTAAATTACTGTTGAAAGAATTATAGGCAAGGTTTCCTATTTCTTGAAGTATGACATTAGGGTTTTCCTATTTTATTTTGAAATATTTCCTCAAAGAGTAAGAGTAGAGTAATGATAGGAAACTGAGGAAATACCCTTATTATATTCACAGAAAGAAACTATCAAAAGAATATCAGTAGAATTAGCAAAGAACTTAGATGGAGAAGCAAAATTGGAAAATGATAGAAATCATGTAAACATTACTATCGCAATACTAGATAGGGTAAATCATCTATATTTTCTTTTAGTTAAATTAGGAAAAGAAGTTCATCTTTCAACCAAAGGAATTTCATTCAACCAAAATAAGTTCAAACGATGATAGATAAAGTAAACAATATCTATGTGGAATGCATAATTAAAAAAAAAAAAGGTATGCTTAAAGATCAACACATTCATATGTGTTCACGATTCTGTACCATAATCATTTTCATGCATTAAAATGTAGTCGATGCATATAAAATACACTATTTAGTTATGAAAGGATCCATGGCTACAAACAGGGAATAATAGAGAGAATATAAGCTCACGAATCAATATGTAAGATAAGAAGACTCAGCTTCTACATATTTAAAAAAGAAAAAAGATTACATTCTTAGCCTAGATATCAAAATTTTAGCATTTCGAGAATCTAAAGAAGCCATTAAGACGTTTTCCTTTAAATCTTAACAAGCTGAGAGAATTTACCAAGCTATAAATAAAATAGTGCAGAACAAATTAATACATATAATTCTGAGCCACAATAAATCTATGTATAGAACGAAAGAATAAACCAAATACTCTAAATAAATTGAGAAAGTATAACTCTCAGTTTCCAAACTCAGCGTTTGAATAAAGATGGAAAAAAATCTAAAACTTTGCAATAAAAGAATGAAAACCCTCATTTCAATAAGAAATTTCATATCAATAAGCTCCATTCATGCATTTAAAAATGTTCCAAAATGTCTTTATATTACCAAGGATGGTGGCCTGAACACAGTGCCAAAACCTTCAACATTCGGCCAAGACTGTAAGGCTTTTAAAGCCTTAAACAAAATGCTGAAACCAAAAAAAAAGAACTAACAGTGGATCCACGGCTCCAACAGCCTCAAAAAATCTATCTAGAACTAATATCACGGTCATTTGGACTTGGCATCCTAGTCACAAAACCCTTCCCTGGAAAGATCAGAAGTAAGTTATAATACCCGGAGCTGGTCACAAATGATGAAGCTGATAGGAGGGTTTTTCCATAGCACCAAGACAAAACTCCTATTCGAGGAACCAAACCTTACACCATAGCAGAGAAGTTTGTGTTAGAATATGCAAAAGAATCAGAGACTGTAGTAATAATACTAACCCTAATAAACAAAGGTGATTATGTGGGAAAAACCTTAGCCTCTTAACTTTGGAAAGGATGTTGCATACCTTTCCATTGCAGATTCATTCCTAGGGCGTTGAAGCAGCTTCAGGACCATCAGAGTATTACCAAGATGTCAGGATGTGGAGCAAACAGTGTAGTGAACCAGGATTGCAAGTGGAAACAAACAACGAAGAACAGAGCAGAGCCATAACCCCTTGAAAATTCTAGAAAGAAACAATGACAGAATGAAACCACACCACTGAGAAATGAAGGACAGACATCCTAAGGACCATTCGATCCAGCAAGCCATGCTGAACCGTTGATGGAGGAGCCTAATCCCGAGGTTAAAGTTTGTATATTGAAAAATGGGTGACCTTCAAGTAGCCACCAAGACCCAGACATCTAGAGCGGTAATTGCACATGCGCTCCTATGGCAGGAATCGAGGCTATGGCATGTTTTCATTTAGTTCATATGCGAGCAATGTACCAAAACATTTATATACACAAGATTGTATAAATATTGAAATTAATGCTGCATACAACCACAATCATCAAATAAATTATTCATAGTATCTAAAATCCAATCATTTATTTTCGTATGAATATGGCAATAGAGCGTTTCATCGGTGCTTATAAATCATTCATATTAGTTTTACTAATGACAATGTTTCTTCTAACATATGTGTATTTTTGGGGCGACTTATATTAAGATTTTTTTTTACTTTTTTTTTTTATATAATGTTTAATAAATGGATGTGTTACATATGGTATCAAATTGCTCAAGTTCCAAAACTGAGACCTTTGGAATAAGGAATAATAAAATAAGTGTTGTGCATGTAGGAGACTAGAGACAGTCAGCATGAGGTGAGTTGGAAATCTACCACATGGTTCCATATTAGGAACGAGACTAGCATCATTTCATGAAGGAAATCCTGAGGTTTAGGTGTAGCTAGGTGATGATACACAAAATCCCAATGTAGACATCCTGACAACTATCGAAAAATTGAAAGGTGAGATGGCCCGTGTTGGCTTGTTGGGGCCTGACCCAGGTTCAGAATTAATTAGTCAAAAAAATCCCTGTATTACTGGCCCTTTCAGCATAGTCCGCGGAGCACGGACTGAGGTCTCACCCAAAGTAGTATGCGGGGGTGTTGGAACCAGGCTTCTGCACCCCTTAAATGTATGAGGGTTTGACCTCGTCTGACTTCTCATCCCTGCGTGCAGGTTGCTTCGCACACTTCCATGGCCTTTGCACCCTAATATACTTTCCTTCGTGTAGCCCTAGCCAGGGGCTTTGGGGATTCCGTGCTATTGGAGTAGCACTCTACACTATTTCCCTAAGTTGCACCTGAGATCTTACCTATTTTCCTTCACCAGTTAGTTACTTTCTTGTAAATAGTAACCTTGTGTTATATTTATTTATACAACACACACATATAAGTTCCTGCAAAAAATAGATAGTACACTTGCAAATTATACCGAATAATACATTAAACAGGAAAATATATATAGAAATATGGTAAACTTCTCTTTATTGATTCTTCCAATAGTTACAAACTCGACCTGCCCTGCACACTTAGCTGTGCACTACTAGGCCTCTGCGCACTTTGCTACAGAGCCTTCTCCTACTCTATGACCCAAAGACACACTTTACACTTCAACTCAATCTCTTAGCCTCGTCATGCTTCTATTCTTATCCTTAATTAACTATCTTCTAAACTTAGAGACTCACTCTATTTATACAATCCCATGGTCTGTGGACCATGGATAGGTCTATCAAGCTGACATTACATTACAAGAATGATGGTGAACAACCTTGTGACTCTATTATGATTTCGCGCTTCACGCCCACAAATCGCAGAGCATTTACAAAGGACTTGGTCGAAACTTGGGCTTTAAACCCAAAAACATGCCTTATTGGGATTCCATGCCCAACAGGCCCGCAACAAAAACATTGTGACTCACCCTCGAGTCACTCTGTCGGCACAGATATATTCGTGTGGAGTCCCTCCAACTCTGTTCGAACCACTGCAAGGTTAGCAACGCACTAAGCGGCTGCCTACTAGATCTCTTGTACATGTTGTTCTGAGACCGTAGTGTCAGAACTGATTCCCTAGACCTGTTCCTCCATCCCCTACATTTGTGTGAGCTTGCCTTCAATTATTTTTGTGATAGTGAAGGCCTCATCGATCCAAGGCTGAACATGCACCTTCAAGACTACTTCTTTGCGTCGTGCCATGTCCACCTGTTCTTCCAGCGCTTTGGCCTATTGCATCCACGTGAGCCTCTGAGTGAGGGCCATTGTCTGTGTAGTCCCTTTGACGATGTTTTACTTCTGCTAGAGTTCACACGCCTCTCTCTCTAAGCGCTGGATGTTGGGGTCTTCCTACAAATTTGTGAGGACCTCAAGTGACTCCTCCAACATTATGGTGCAATCCCTCACTGCACTGCTGATCTCGTCCAGTCCTACTGTGATAGCATTGGTGCACTGGTCTCTTAATTTGGAGGGGTGGATATATGCACTTTCAACCGCAGTGTCGCGATCTGAAGGTTCAGCTCCAGTTGAACCTTATTCATTTCTTCTCCCACCTTGTGCACCCCTACTGCTAGCATGTGGATGTGTGCCTCTATTGCTGTGTCTACTAGGATGGCCAGCTTAGAGATGCTTCGAAAAGCTTCATCTAGTACCTATACCAGCTACTGATTCTGTGACACCACTTCATCGTGCTGCAAGCTCAACTGCTCCCTGTTGATACTTTTCTCACTTAGTACATGTAGTGTGTGACTCTCCCTAGCTCACAATTCTGTAGTAATCCCATCCTACAGAACATATAGCATCTCCCATGGGAGTGCAGCTGATCCAAAATGGATCCTAAAAGTGCTCTAAGTCTTCAAAAATAAAAAAATATCACAAAGGATGAACCTTCACAAAAGGCGGGTTACACTATCAGGTAAGAAAAATACATAGAAATAGTGGAAAATAGAGCCTATCGGAGGTCAAAATGACGATGCACAGGAGCCATTGGATCTCGCCGATCAACGGTCTAGATCTAATCGACATATCGCAATCGACGGTGGCAGGCGGAGTTAATCAGGCCCGACCTTATGGAAATCATGTTGGTGGTCAAGCGCGATTAGACGATGACCATCGATCAAGCACGTAGATCTAACAGTCCATATTTATCCGTGCTATATCACATTGCTTATATGGATGTACAAAGGGACATAACCCACGGCCCAAAGGATTAGCGATATGCGATTGAAATATCACAATATTGCATTGCAATTGTATAAAGGGGTGATGCCAAGAGGCTAGCTACCATGCGATGCGCTGATAACCAATAAGGCCGATCAGCGCAATCAGCAATCAGAAGCCAAACAGGGAAATGAGACATGCGATATGGCCAGACTTGAAAGGGTTATGAATGCGATACTATAACACTTGAAGTCCAATATGGGGAAATTTGTCAGGATTTTCTTTGTATTTTGGATTTTTCATAATAAAACCAAATACAAAGGAACCCACGACCGAGCGACTTGCGATAGCGAAACAAAGGTGGACACGATGGATTTTAGGGTGGAGTTGATAATATTTTTGGTTCGATAAAAAGTGCTTGCATGGATTTTTACAGTGTTTCTATGTGTAAATAGGGAACAACTATTTTTGGGATTTCAATGCACCGATGGTCCCTTCCGTTGCAAAACAAGTGGCTCCCATACCTAGAGACATTTAGCAATGATTGCTTAATGCTCAAAGGGGATTTGAGCGGATAGAGTCCTGGAGCTAGAGAGCCCGAAAGGGAAGATGAACAGACCAGTGATGATTGACTTAAAAGCCATAGAATGACAGAGAGAAAGGGCAAGTAGTGTTGAGACAGAGACAGAAAGCGAGACGGAGAGTCTGTGTACTCAGAGAGACTTGAAGGATTCAAGTAAACTCCTTTTGTTTTGTATCTATTGTGTTGAGACACAAATTGAGCTCACTTTTGTAAAAATCTACTCTTGAAGACATAATAGAGAGGTCACCACTGAAGGCTATACCAGGAGACATAGCCCAGGAGTTTTGGGTGAAATCCTTGATTATTTTGCTATGTTATGTGTGCATGTCTATTATGTTTATCTAATTGCTCATTTTCTATATTATCCGTAATGTTATCGATCCATTGCACTAAGTAATATAGGAAAATCCATGCATATGAGTCTGTAATACCTTAATAATAATCTAAGATCTCATTTTTAGATCAAGTGGTATTATAGCTTTTGGTTTTTGGTTTGTTAAGGTTAGACAAGCTTGTGCTGGACTTTTTTTTTTGAATGCTAACTAGGTCAAAGCTCAAACTAGGAAAAGGAGAACTTCTTGAGGCCAACCTAGAAATCGGAAGAGTCTATCCTAGGAGGAGGATGGCAGAAGAAATTTCATTAGAATCGGAATCTCAGTTCATGGATAGTTTTATGGCCATGCGAGCCATGGTGGAAGAGATGTATCGGGAATTTAAGAGGGGTCAAGGTGAGAGCACTTCTGTTAGGATATTCCGACACATAGGAAATAGTTAAGTTCAACTTGGTCTAGTATAGAGTTAGGTAAAGTGTGTTTCTTTACCGTTGTACATTTTGTAACTTACAATCCGATGGTCATGATATGTAGTGATCCAACGGTTCACTCTCTCCTCGGTATTACCGACACTTGATCCGTGGCTTGACACCCGATTGGTCCATGAGTTCTATTTAAAGCACATGGAGGGTCATTGTTCGGGTAATCCATCTATGAGAGAAAGCTTATGTAAATTTTCATTCTTTGATTAATAAATTGCCTGAAGTGGCCACGTTGGCTCAGGCCGTGGACTGTTTCCCTCTTTGAGGGTTTTAACCACCTCAAAAATATTGGTGTATTGATCTGTGATCTGGTTGTGAGCGGAGTCCTTTTGGTGTTCTTTCTCAGGAACTTACCCTGTAAATTCCTACATGGTATCAGAGCTATTTGAGGGCCGCGTCCGTTGGTGATCCAAATCTGAAACCGGTAGAACTGCATGCGACTATCGTTTCCTAGATCTACTGTTTTTGACTGCTTTCGGGCCGAGAGGACTGCTCTGTTGTGTTCGGAGCATCTATTCCAGTGAGGAACCCCTTTCGTTTCAAGCGAAAAGGTTTCCGGTAGCCCTATCTGCGTCATTTTTAAGATCTGGAGGTATACAGTGTTTATCTGCAGTTTACTGTTATTTTCTCTCTGGTTATTTCGGTTTCTATTTATTTAGCTTTTTTTATTACCGGATCTATACCTTTCATTTCTGCATATGCTCTTTGCCCTGCGACTCTGTGCGATCTGGGCAAATCAGAAACAGAAAGGAAGTTTTTTTTCTCATGCGTATGCTCTTTTCCCTGCACCTTAGTGTGATCTTCGAAAATCAGAAACATTGAGAAAAATATTTAGTTTCTGGCTAAAGCTAACTTCGAGCCGTAAGGTTCATTTTTCTTTGCATATTCGTGTTGGGTTTTGTGTTTTTGTTTTGTAGGTAAAAAGAGGTTTCTCAAGGCAAGCACGCAACCCAAGGCCCCCCCCCCCTCTCTCTCTCTCTCTCTCTCTCTCTCTCTCTCAATTTTTTTGTATAGCTCAATTGGTTCAAAGCTATTTTAAGAGAGTAGAGGTCTTGGGTTCAAATCTCCATTTTGTGGGGGCGTTTTTTTTTTCATTCCCGCACATTCACGCACTTTTCCGGCAACTTTAACAATTTTTTTTTTTCAAAAAGCCATAACTTCTTCATCCGGAAGCCTTTTTCAGAGCCGTTTTTTTTAAAACAGCCTAATTTTTTGAGATCTATCCATTGGAACACTTACTTTCAGCATCTTCAGCTTCAGTTTTTTTTTTTAAATGGAAAGTCCATGCCAAGTCATTCTTGACAGCACTAACTACTTCCAATGGATATCCTACATGGAAGATTTACTTAGAAGTAAAGGTCTCTACAGAATAGCCACAGGCCAAGAGAAGAAACCAAAAGATGAAGACAAGGCTACAAAATGGGAAAATAGACAAGATCGAGCACGTGGCTTGATAGGGATGTCTATTTCTCTTGATCTTAGATTCCATATTGCAGAACTTGATACTCCTCATGAAGCATTGGAACAAATCACTAAAGTTTTTGGGATTACAAATGAAATTAGAGCCCATCAACTTGAAAATGAGTTGCTTACATTGGATCCTAATAATTTTTCTTACATTGAAGATTTCTTGTCCAAATTCAAGACCCTTAGATATCTCTTGGAAGGTGTTAAGGTTAAGAAAGAAGATAGTAACCTTATTTATTCCATCCTTACTAATTTGGGACCAGCCTACTCTGTATTTGTTTCCACCTTCCATTCTACAAGGGAAGCTTTCATTTGTCAAGGAAAAGACTACAAGGCCCCTTCCTTTGACTCTTTTTGTGATTCTTTAATAAGAGAACAAGAAAAACTCTTACACCTTGGTCTTCTTAATCTTGGAAACTCTTCCAAGAAATCGTTAGCCGCCCAGCAGAAACCAAATTCAAAGAATCCTAAGAAGTCATATCCTAAAAAGAATGGTCCTAAACCAAAAAAGGGTCCTAAGCAAACTCAGCCTCAAAATGAAAGATCATTTCAGCAAAATGATAAGACCAATAAAAACAAATGGAAGAAGACTGATAGACATTCTAACTTTTGTAATTGAGATGGCCACTTAGAATCTAAATGCTTTAAGAAGATGGAAGCCTTGGAAGCTGCAATGAAGAAACATAACATCCATGTGGAGCATTCTTCAACTTCAACTTCAACTTCATCTTCAGGAATGGCACTTTCTGCATGTCATTGTCAATCATCTCAGTCTGGTTATGCATTAAATGTATCTTCTTCTTCTCATTCTCATGAGTGGCTCATTGATTCTGGAGCCTCTTATCACATGGCCAAAAACAAAGCCATGTTTTCTTCTTTAAATGATTGTAACACCAAAAATATATATGTTGGTGATGATAGATCTCTTAATGTTGTAGGGACTGGAACTGTTCATCTAGACAATGGTCAGTTTAATGATGTATTATGTGTTCCAACCTTATCCTGCAACCTTCTATCTGTATATCAGATAACTCATTCAGGTGAAGGTAAAATTGTTGAATTTTCACCTCATGATGTTGTAATCAAGGATCTAAGAGATCCTAAACAGATTCTAGCTACTGGTATTGCTGATGATTCCACAAGGTTGTATAAGTTTCACAACTTTGGGTCATCAAATCTTCCTTCAGTATTTGTTGCTCATAATGATGAAGTGAGAAAACTTTGGCATGAGCGATTTGGTCACTTAAACTATCGCTCCCTTCAGCATCTATGTAAAGAAAATATGGTGACAGGTCTTCCTATGGTATCTTGCAGAGATGGTGTTTGTTCTGGATGTGTACTCGGAAAACATCATCGGGACAGTTTTGAAAAACGTGCCTCTTGGCACGCCTCAGCCCCTTTACAGCTTGTGCACAGTGATTTATGTCGTCCACTTCCTGTTGCTTCATTCTCTGGCTGCAAGTATTTCTTAACTTTCATTGATGATTTCTCCAGACGCACTTGGGTATACTTCTTAAAACTCAAGAGCGAAGTATTTAACACATTTTTGGCCTTCAAAGCCTTTGTTGAAAAACAATCTGGACATCAAATTCTTAAGCTAAGAACTGATAATGGTGGAGAATATGTTAAAAACACATTCATCAACTTTTGCACCGAAAATGGAATTCAAATGCAACATACTGTTCCATACACTCCACAACAAAATGGTGTAGCTGAAAGGAAAAATTGCACCTTAAAGGAAATGGCTAATTGTATGCTGCAATCTAAAGGACTCAGTCTTAGTTTTTGGGCCGAAGCAATTAATTCTGAAAATTATATAATCAATCACACTCCTAGTAAGGTTCTAAAGAATATCACTCCAGAAGAAGCTTGGAGTTCCATTAAACCAGATGTAAGTCACTTTCGTGTTTTTGGAAGTGAAGCATGGGCCCATATTCCAGATGAAAAGCATAAAGCTTTAGAACCTAAGAGTGAGAAATGTACTTTTGTTGGATATTCTGAAGATGTAAAAGGTTATAGACTTATTCCATTTAAGTCCAAAAATGTTATCATTAGAAGAGATGTAAAATTTGATGAAAATAAATCAGCCTGCGAGCCTAGTCCGGCAGATGTGCCACCTCTTCCTATCTCTTCTACTTTTGAAAACATTTCTTCTTCAGATGATGAAAGTGAGGATGACAATCCTCCCCCACCTTCTCAGGATCCTCAACTTCCAAGATGGGTCTGTGCTACTCGGGATGCCGTAGGTGATCTTGCCGGTGATCCTACAGATCAGCGACGTACACGTTCTCAGTTTGAAAGAGCCTCTTCTTTACTGGCTCAAGCTCCAGTAAATCATGATCCTGAAACTTTTGCAGAAGCTTCAGGCCATCCACATTGGGAAGTAGCTATGAATGAAGAATATCATTCATTGTTGGCAAATGATACATGGGATCTTGTTCCTCTACCAAAGGGACGCAAACTTGTTAGATGTAAATGGGTTTACAGAACCAAGTATGGACCAGATGGGAAAGTTGATAAACATAAAGCTCGTCTTGTTGCTAAGGGCTTTTCACAGGTTGAAGGCATTGACTACACTGAAACCTTCTCCCCTGTTGCCAAAATGAACTCTATCCGCCTTGTTCTTTCCCTTGCGGCCTCTTTAAAATGGGAAGTCCATCAGATGGATGTTAAATCTGCCTTCTTGCATGGGGACTTGCATGAAGAAATCTATATGGAACAACCCATTGGCTTCATCCAAACAGACTCCAACCTTGTATGTCGACTTAAGAAATCTCTTTATGGTCTCAAGCAAGCTCCTCGGGCTTGGTATGCCAAAATGGATAGCTTTCTTTTAGAATCTGGCTTTTCTAGGTGTTATTCTGACAATACTGTCTACACCAAGAAAGTGGGCAACTCTCTTATCATCCTTGTTCTTTATGTTGATGATCTTATTCTTACTGGTAGTGATCCCAACCTTATAAACCATGTGAAGTCCAGCCTTAAAAAGAAATTTGAAATGACAGACTTAGGACACTTACACTATTTTCTCGGTCTTCAAGTCTTGCAATCCAAGGAGGGTATTTCCCTTTCCCAGTCAAAGTATGCTTGTGATATTCTTCGTCATTTTCACATGGAAGACTGTAAGCCAGCCCCTTCTCTCTTTCAGTCTGGAGTCAAACTTTCAGTCTCTTGTACTTCTCCTGAAGTTGATGCTACCTTATACCGTCAACTTGTAGGAAAATTCTTGTATTTAACCCATACTCGTCCTGACCTTTCCTTTGCTGTTGGCATTGTTGCTCGTTTTATGCAAAACCCCCGTGAAAGTCATTGGAAAGCAGCCAAAAGAATACTTCGTTATGTTCGAGGTACAGTACAGTTTGGGATTCATTACAGTGCCAAAGCAGCTCCTCTATTAGTTGGTTTCACTGATTCTGATTGGGCTGGTGACCCTGATGATCGGAAGTCTACTGCCGGTTATGTCTTCACTCTTGGTTCAGGACCTATTACATGGGCTTGTAAGAAACAAGCTGCCATTTCTCTTTCGTCAGCAGAAGCAGACTATCGTGGTGCCGTGGAAGCTAGTAAGGAAGCCTTGTAGCTTCGTCAGATCCTATCAGAGTTTGGCTTTGAGCAACAGCATCCAACCACACTTTGGTGTGATAATCAAAGTGCCATTCAGCTATGCAAAGATCCAGTCCAGCATCAGCGCAGCAAACACATTGAACTACACATGCACTTCATCAGAAAGCTCATTCATGACCATGTTCTTGAAGTGCAATATTGTTCAACAGATGATCAGGTTGCAGACATCTTCACAAAGGCTCTCACAGAGGCGAAGTTCACTAAACTTCGATATATGCTTGGAGTTTAGGAAGTTGTCACTAAGGGGGGATAGGCTCTAGTGCCTCCTTCCTTCTCCTATTGTGTCATATTTGTAAGTCCTTCAATCCTATCCCAAGTTGTTCTTAAGGGGGGATGTTAGGATATTCCGACACATAGGAAATAGTTAAGTTCAACTTGGTCTAGTATAGAGTTAGGTATAGAGTTAGGTAAAGTGTGTTTCTTTACCGTTGTACATTTTGTAACTTATAATCCAACGGTCACGATATGTAGTGATCCGACGGTTCACTCTCTCCTCGGTATTACCGACACTTGATCCGTGGCTTGACACCCGATTGGTCCATGAGTTCTATTTAAAGCGCATGGAGGGTCATTGTTCGGGTAATCCGTCTATGAGAGAAAGCTTATGTAAAATTTCATTCTTTGATTAATAAATTTCCTGAAGTGGCCACGTTGGCTCAGGCCGTGGACTGTTTCCCTCTTTGAGGGTTTTAACCACGTCAAAAATACTGGTGTATTGATCTGTGATCTGGTTGTGAGCGGTGTCCTTTTGGTGTTCTTTCTGAGGAACTTACCCTGTAAATTCCTACAACTTCAACATGAAAAGAAGACAAAGGAGTAGAGAAAATTTCTCTAGATGCCCCTCTAGAGGGCAAAGGTAAATGGGAAACGCGTCCTCCATCATCGCCTCCACTATCTCCTTGATCATCCTCATCTTGTAACGCTGATAAGAAAAAGAAGAAGACTTCTTTGATTAAATTAGATGTAAAGTTTGATTTGCCAATTTATGATGGGGAATTAAATGCAGAAAAGCTAGATAACTGTATTAGACAGATTGATGTATATTGCATTGTACAGAACATTGATTCAGAAAGGAGAAAGATTCAGTTGGCTAACCTTTGCCTTGGAGGAACTGCACTAGTGTGGTGAGAAGGCAAGACACAAGCTGATTTCAAGAAGCATGGTAAAATTCTTTCTACCTGGAATGAATTTATTTTGGCCATTAAAAATCAATTCTATCCACTAGCTTATATGCAGCAAGTAATGATGAATTAACGAACTCTTCGCCAATTAAAGGGCCAAAGTGTAGAAAGCTATACCCAAGAATTTAGAAAAAGTGCTTTAACTCTAGGCATATCTCTAGACTCACCTAAGACTTTGTTGACGTATATAGGTGGTTTGCATAGCTATTTGAAGCACATCATTCTCATGTTTAATCCAACTAGCCTCGATGATGTATTAGTTTAGGCTACACATCTAGAGGCTAGAGGCAAGAATGTGAACCCAGAGATTGGGGGATCATCAAAACCCTCTACAAGCAAGAACAAGGAAAAGAAGAAACTAAGATGGAAGGAGAGGAAGACAAATGTTGTACAGAAAGACAAACCTCCATGCACTCACTGCAACAAGGATGGGCACAATGATGCACACTACTGGTCTTTGCATCCAGAGCTGAAACCTAAGAATTTCAGTGGTAAGAAAAAGAAGACTGCTGCTGCTATTCAGAAAGACTCGGAGTTAGACTCAGGAAATGAAACAACAGTTATAGCCACAGGTATAAAAGGTAAAAATTATGAAGCATCTACAAGTTATTTTGCACAATCTATTGATAATGAAGAAAATGAGAGGAAAAGGCATGCGATTTTTCATATTAGAGTTATTTCAAAGCACCAAAAGATTGATACTTTATTTGATAGTGGATCACAAGTAAACTTGATTTTTGAAACAATTATAAAAAAATTGGGATTACTAACCACACCTTACAAAAAGCCATATCCATTAGGTTGGGTATGTCATAAAGCAAAGCTACAAGTGACAAGACAATGTAAACTTAGGATTGCTATTAGATCAACATTTGCAGATGAGGTTGAGTTAGATATAGTTCCCTTGGATATATGTGGTATTGTTTTAGGAAGTCCTTAATTGTATGATAGAAAAACCATTTTCTATAGAGCTGAAAATAAGTATCAACTCACTAAAGATGGAACATAATATATTGTAAGAGCTCATAAACTCAAAAATAACTACTCTCTCATAAATTTCTTTGTGACTCATTAAATTACTTAAAAATAATAGATTATAAAATATAGCGAAAAATAATGATATGGATAATAAATATCCAAACAACATGAAATTGACCAATTTGTATAAGAATTGTTACCAAATAATTCTTACACTTGTTTTTATCACTGCATAAGTATTCTTAATATATCAACAACTAACTGTAATGTTTTCCAATATCACCTACTCATATTTGCATCACATTATAACATCTCATGGGAATGAAAAATGACACGATATCTAGTGTAAGTCGTTGACTTTATAGATGGGGATTTACGTTACTTAATCTAAATTGAAGTGGTACTTGATGCTACCTCCATAATTGTGATGATCTAGGTGAATTAGAACCCCATCAATTGGTGCTAAAGGAATCAAAAACACTACCAAAAATGGAATCAATCTTTGTATGTGGCACCTAATCTATCCTCTGTATAAAAGTATATTTCCCACTTGAGAGTGATATTGAAAATTGATGAAAGAGCCAAAAATTAGAAAATGAAAATAGAGTAAGATTGAAATAAAAATAAATTCAAATTAAAGCCTATATTAATTCAGTTTAATAGAGTATTTTTCTTACAAAACTAGAAATTACATCTCTTTTTTTAACAACTCAAAAAATACTTCATTACAACTTTGCTGTCACACATACTAAGAAATATTTTACAACTATGTTCACACACACATTAAGATTTATGTTCACGCAGATGAAAAGAGTACACCACATGATCTATATTTACACAATCTCAAAAAGATAGTATATACATATCACTTTACACATGGAAAAATAGAAAATATGAAAAGAAAACAAGTTTCACAAGTTTTTGTACATGCTCATCCATAAAAGGATAATCGTTGTAGTGAAATCCAATTTAATATGTGTAAACTCATCCTTAAAAGAGATATGTGATAGGATATTTTATAGTAGAAAATGTTTGTCAAGGATATGGAGAGTGAATATGGAAACTGGGATTATTTATATCACTTTGCCTTAATCATAACTACTAATATTTAAGATGCTGAAAATGTATGTGCAATGTACAATAGTTTCATTTGTCAATGATTTGGTCAAGATGTACACATATTATTCTCATGACATTCAATGTTCCTATATAATATCTCCATCATTGATCAACTCTCTGACTAAATGATACCTTGTGTCAATATTTTTATTTTTTCTGGGGAATACTATGCTTTTGGATAAAGAAATTGCAGTTTTTTTATCACAATATATATTTATTATTTCTTCTTGTTCATGCCTTAATTCATTCAGAATTATTCTCATCCAAATTTCATGACAAACTACCCCTATTCTTGCTATGCATTTACCTTCAGTTGTCGAAAGAGAAACAATTGGTTCCTTCTTGGAATCCCATTAAGTGAATCTTGAAAACAAATGTGAAACATAACGTACTGTGATATTTCTATCATAGTCCTTGCCATTCATTTCCTATATATCCATCCATCCTAAATTCATCTATTGTGATATACAAAATTCCATATCTCTTGGTTTTCTTAACATACCATATAATTAATTTCGCTGCTAACCAATGTTTCTCTTTTGGAGTCTCTGTGAATCTAGAGACCAAAATCAATGCATACATTATATAAATTGTAATTGTGGTTAAATTCATTAAAATTCCAACCATGTTCTATTTAGTATTGGATCTACATTATTGCTACAATCTTCCTTACTTAATATAAAATCAATAGTTGTTTGTGTTGGAGAAGGCTTGCTGTTTATCGTTTTAAACCTCTTCAAGATGTTTGTTGCATACATTTTTTGAGAAATAAAAATTATATATTCCATTTGATTCACTTGTATGAGTAGTAAATATCATAACAAACTCAATTTTTGTCAAAAGTTGTAACTAGGTTTGGTCTTCATAATTGTCATTGTACTTACGTAATTATATATTTTATGTAAAAGTAAAAAGAAATAAAATAAATTTATTTTTTCAAAAATGGGTTTCATGCTGAAGTAAATTTTTCTTCATGCTTCTAGGGTTTATTGAGTCAAAATAATATTTGTTTTGAGTCAAAATAATATTTTCCTAGAGTCAAATATTGTACTAAAGTCAACTCCCATTTTGACTTTGGATAGAAAGTGAAGAAATAATTTTTATTTGTTTCAATATGTAAATTTTGTTGCCACAAGACATGGCCCTACGTGGACAAGTCGATGCTAAAAGTGAACCATTCAACCTCTTGGATGTGTGTAAGTAGAAGACATTTCGACCTCCTTTGGACTATATATCAAGAAACTTTAATTTTTTGTTTTTAGTATAGAAGAGAGAGAAATACAAGCAAAGAAGCCTAGAAAGAAGAGTGGAGATCTAAGGAAGATGAGAGAGATAGAGAGAGTGTGAGTCTAAAGTTTACTTTTCTACCATATTTCTCTCACACGTGGAATTTTTTAGAGTTTTCGTAGGAGTAAAAAATTCCTGAAGTAGGTCCGAAGTTCTATTGCTAGGGACCCAGAATCCTAGATTTGACCTAATTTAGAGAGTTTGGAATAATGATGATACAAATTGACTTTATCTTATTGCAAGATATTTAAAGGATGGATGGCTTTGATCTTGTGGGAATAATTGGTCTTGATGGGTGGCTCTTGGGATTACTAGCCACACCTCACAAAAAGCCATATCCATTAGGTTGGGTATGTCATAAAGGAAAGCTACAAGTGACAAGACAATGTAAACTTAGGATTGCTATTGGGTCAACATTTGTAGATGAGGTTGAGTTAGATATAGTTCCCTTGGATATATGTGGTATTGTTTTAGGAAGTCCTTAATTGTATGATAGAAAAACCATTTTCTATAGAGCTGAAAATAAGTATCAACTCACTAAAGATGGAATATAATATATTGTAAGAGCTCATAAACTCAAAAATAACTACTCTCTCATAAATTTCTTTGTGACTCATTAAATTACTTAAAAATAATAGATTATAAAATATAGCGAAAAATAATGATATGGATAATAAATATCCAAACAACATGAAATTGACCAATTTGTATAAGAATTGTTACCAAATAATTCTTACACTTGTTTTTATCACTGCATAAGTATTCTTAATATATCAACAACTAACTGTAATGTTTTCCAATATCACCTACTCATATTTGCATCACATTATAACATCTCATGGGAATGAAAAATGACATGATATCTAGTGTAAGTCGTTGACTTTATAGATGGGGATTTACGTTGCTTAATCTAAATTGAAGTGGTACGTGATGCTACCTCCACAATTGTGATGATCTAGGTGAATTAGAACCCCATCAATTGGTGCTAAAGGAATCACAAACACTACCAAAAATGGAATCGAGCTTTGTATGTGGCACCTAATCTGTCCTCTGTATAAAAGTATATTTCCCACTTGAGAGTGATATTGAAAATTGATGAAAGAGCCAAAAATTAGAAAATGAAAATAGAGTAGGATTGAAATAAAAATAAACTCAAATTAAAGCCTATATTAATTCAGTTTAATAGAGTATTTTTCTTACAAAACTAGAAATTACATCTCTTTTTTTAACAAAAAAAATACTTCATTACAACTTTGTTGTCACACATACTAAGAAATATTTTACAACCATGTTCACACACACATTAAGATTTATGTTCACGCAAATGAAAAGAGTACACCACATGAGCTATATTTACACAATCTCAAAAAGATAGTACATATCACTTTACACCTGGAAAAATAGAAAATATGAAAAGAAAACAAGTTTCACAAGTTTTTGTACATGCCCATCCATACAACGATAATTGTTGTAGTGAAATCCAATTTAATATGTGTAAACTCATCCTTAAAAGAGATATGTGATAGGATATTTTATAGTAGAAAATGTTTGTCAAGGATATGGAGAGTGAATATGGAAACTGGGATTATTTATATCACTCTGCCTTAATCATAACTACTAATATTTATGATGCTGAAAATGTATGTGCAATGTACAATAGTTTCATTTGTCAATGATTTGGTCAAGACTTACGCATATTATTCTCATGACATTCAATGTTCCTATATAATATCTCCATCATTGATCAACTCTCTGACTAAATGATACCTTGTGTCAATATTTTTATTTTTTTTCTGTGGAATACTATGCTTTTGGATAAAGAAATTGCGGTTTTTTTATCACAATATATATTTATTATTTCTTCTTGTTCATGCCTTAATTCATTCAGAATTATTCTCATCCAAATTTCATGACAAACTACCCCTATTCTTGCTATGCATTTACCTTCAGCTGTCGAAAGAGAAACAATTGGTTCCTTCTTGGAATCCCATTAAGTGAATCTTGAAAACAAATGTGAAACATAATGTACTGTGATATTTCTATCATAGTCCTTGCCATTCATTTCCTATATATGCATCCATCCTAAATTCATCTATTGTGGTATACAAAATTCCATATCTCTTGGTTTTCTTAACATACCATATAATTGATTTCGCTGCTAACCAATGTTTCTCTTTTGGAGTCTCTGTGAATCTAGAGACCAAAATCAATGCATACATTATATAAATTGTAATTGTGGTTAAATTCATTAAAATTCCAACCATGTTCTATTTAGTATTGGTTCTACATTATTGCTACAATCTTCCTTACTTAATATAAAATCAATAGTTGTTTGTGTTGGAGAAGGCTTGTTGTTTATCGTTTTAAACCTCTTCAAGATGTTTGTTGCATACATTTTTTGAGAAATAAAAATTCTATATTCCATTTGATTCACTTGTATGAGTAGGAAATAGCATAACAAACTCAAATTTTTTCAAAAGTTGTAACTAGGTTTGGTCTTCATAATTGTCATTGTACTTACGTAATTATATCTTTTATGTAAAAGTAAAAAGAAATAAAAATAAATTTATTTTTTCAAAAATGGGTTTCATGCTGAAGTAAATTTTTCTTCATGCTTCTAGGGTTTATTGAGTCAAAATAATATTTGTTTTGAGTCAAGATAATATTTTCCTAGAGTCAAATATTGTACTAAAGTCAACTCCCATTTTGACTTTGGATAGAAAGTGAAGAGATATTTTTTATTTGTTTCAATATATAAATTTTGTTGCCACAAGACATGGCCCTACGTGGACAAGTTGATGCTAAAAGTGAACCATTCAACCTCTTGGATGTGTGTAAGTAGAAGACATTTCGACCTCCTTTGGACTATATATCAAGAAACTTTAATTTTTTTTTGTGTAGAAGAGAGAGAAATACAGGCAAAGAAGCCTAGAAAGAAGAGTGGAGATCTAAGGAAGATGAGAGAGATAGAGAGAGTGTGAGTCTAAAGTTTACTTTTCTACCATATTTCTCTCACACGTGGAATTTTTTAGAGTTATTGTAGGAGTAAAAAATTCCTGAAGTTATTGTAGGTCCGAAGTTTTATTGCTAGGGACCCAGAATCCTAGATTTGACCTAATTTAGAGAGTTTGGAATATTGATGATACAAATTGACTTTATCTTATTGCAAGATATTTAAAGGATGGATGGCTTTGATCTTGTGGGAATAATTGGTCTTGATGGGTGGCTCTTGGCATTCTCACTTTGATCTAATTCTATAAGATGAGAATAGTTTATGGGGTTTCCCCTTAGAGGGGATTTTCCTTACATTTTCCTTATATTCATTATTTATGGTTTTGCTAATTTTTTATTATCATACCATAATAAAAATAATAATAAGGCAACACATAATCATAAGAAATTATTAAGTCAAAGTGAAATCAACCCTAATTATTTTCATGTTTATTTCTCAACGTGGTTTAAGAGGTCATGTGAGGAGAAGGTAGCTTGAATATTACTCATGTTGGCATAAGTGGATGACATTCATAAAAATTACTTTGGAGGACATCATTTACAGAAAGGACACAATGAAGGATATAAGAAATGGCACAAGGAAGCAGATTGAAGTATCCCCATTCATCTTGAAGGAAGGCTACTACATCAAGTCGTCATCATCATCATCATCATCGTCTCTCTCTCTCTCTCATTAAAGTCTGTTGGTTAATCATTATATTTTGAATAAGATCATCACATTATTAATCTATCTTGTGAAAACTCTTTGATCATGGAAGGGCACAATCAAAAGTTCTAAATTACACAAAAGTATAACAATATAAATTTAATAACATAATATATAGAAATTCAAGAATATGACTATTTCACTAGATTTTGATAAATACTTCATATAATCCTTGCACTGAATCCCCCTCAAAACAATTTCTTCTAATATGAAAAAATGCATTCTTTACTAGAAACCCATTTTATACACCCAAATTCCTTCAAACCCATAAATACAATACATTCCCCCTCCCCTGACCCTCACTCTTCCCTTCAAAAAAAATACCTACAATATTTTTAATTTCCCTTTCATAATTCTAAAACCCCTTATATGAATTAAAATGACAAGATATTGGAAAACAAGGTGAATCCCTGATGGGTTGTGCTAGATTTGGAATTAAAGATGTCCTCATAAATTAATGTTATTTGTATGGTGTTTATTATTGAGCATAATATTAACTTGAGATAGATTACAAAATAGAAGTTGGAACGGTCATAACAAATGTGCTCTGTGTAAACTCAATGAGGAGATAATTGATTCTTTAATCATGAACCAACATTAATCAAAATAGGTATAGCTAGAAGTGGAATTACTAATAGGATTAAAAATAACTTGGCCGAGAGATTACATCGAAGTATGTTTTAGGAACTCGTCATGAAATCCACAAATATATTATTTTACTAATTTTCGGTTGGGATTTTTTTTATTTTTCAAAAAAATGCATTCCTTTGATTATGCAAAACCAATCGGATTAGCACATTGATTATTTCCCATGGGATTAGGAAGAAAAGTAGTGAGAGTATTAGTTCAAGGGCATATGGGTGAGAGATTTCACCAAAATATTTTTTATGGGGAGTCACAAGGAGATCATGTGGTATGTGGGATTTTTCATTCTATTCTACATAAATAATCTTTTCATTGAATTTAGTGAAAGATTCGGGTAGAGATCAAATAAATATACATATTTCATGGTGCTAAAATTAGTATTTCTCACATGAAAATTAAAATTAAATTAATAATTTATAGGTGTTTAGGTACTCTCAAGCTATCATCAGAGATGTAAAATATGAAAAAAAATGTGAGAATGTTTTTCTATTGGTAGAGGTTAAAGTTTTCATAGTGTTTTTTAACCATCTCACTCTTCATCATTTGTATATGTAGTTAGATGTTGATGATGATGCTTTGTCTAAAACTGTAATTATGATGTAACATGCTACTTACATTATAACAAAAAATAGGATTAAGGACATTCAAAGTAATATTACCTTCCTTTTCATGAAATGATGGTAGGAGGAATAGATGCTCCTATGTGAGAACTCCCTTATCTCTAATAGAAGCTTACTCTTTATTTTGATCATACTATTATTTTGTTTGTAGATATTAAAGTCATATCTCTAACATCGAAAAAATATCCATGAACAAATAGACTTATTTCTTGATGTAGTACATCTAATTAAGTTAAGAAAGAGACACTTCCATCTCTAGACCCTTTCCTATAGCTTTATAATAATATACATGAAGATAATTAGTAAAAAATATTTGAAATGTATGTGAACAATACAAAATTTCCTAATTTTTTCAAAGAACTAGAGGATACAAGCAAAATGTTCTATGGAATGCCTCAATGAGATGATTTATCATAAGATTATTTGGTATTCATATACTAAATTGTTGGAGGAGGCTCTAAGTCTTTATCAAGCAATAGCTAGAGAAGTGCTACCTGGACAAAGAAGTGCTCTCTAGCCAAATATGAAAAAGATGTTGCCTTTCCCTTTCTTGTTATGTTATGTAAATATTTTGTCTTAGTAAAATTACATAAAAAGGAAATAAATTAAATATGAATAACTAAAATAATTAAAATTAAAATTAATAATTAGATCATCTTAGATGGATCTTAACTCCCTATCTATGAAGCACCAAGAGGGGTGAAATAAATTTTTACCCTAAAAGAGGTTTCCACCTCAAGATATTTGACTCTACTTAGCACTTGATAGATTGGAGTTACCATGAATCTTTTAAAATATCCAAATTTCTAATTACATAGATAAAGATTTCCAAAAAACCTGCTCCACCGCTAAATTTCTAATTACATAGATAGAGATTTCCAAAAATTCTGCCACACCACTACTCACACCTTCTCTCCTTGCAGAAGCCTTCCCTTCTTCAATCTCAACCACCATTTTTTTTTTCCTTTCTTGCACAGGCAGCTTCTGAATGTTCCAAAAACCCTGCTACAGATGTACCCGCCCCTTCTCCGTGCTCCATGTTTACTTTTATATGTTTACGTGCCTCTTAGATGATACCAATTACTCTATTTTCTGTGTCAAATGGATTTCTTGCCGATGCTTGTTTCAATTGAATCTTCCCGCAGGTTGGCATAACTACTGGCTTTTCTTTTACTGCGATTGCTGGTTGAAACGTAGTGTTGAACTAATTTTCCTTGCGTTGCCAGAACGTTCCCATGGATAAGGTTTTGGAATGGTGTATATTGCAAAGTTTTTTAGTATTTCAACCAACTAAGCACAATGTAGTAGAACACGTCGTAAATTATATATCTTGAAATATTTTAAAATTCATTTAAGGATTACTATGAAGGAGAAATTCTATAAAGAATTTTGACTTTCATTGCTTTATTCCCATTGTCTCAGGGCTATTTAGGATGGAATTTAGGTTTACATTTTGTTTAAATTCATTCCCTAAATAGATATTTGTGATTCTGCAACCATGGAATTCCAAACTTCACAGATTGCAATTATTAAAAATGTCAAAATCTCTCTCAACTTTTGAACCTAGAGTGTGACTGTAGGTACTCTAAACAAGCACTCTCGAACTAAATCATCTTGAACAGAAGGAAGAATCTCCTCCTCTCTTCGTAGTGCTAATCAAAATTAACTTCCAGCAGATTTAGCTCGAGTGTGTTTGCTTAGAGCAGCGTACAAATTACACTGTAAGCTCAAAGTTGTGTGTAAAATATGAAGAGAGATTTTGACATTTTCAATAAGTGCTTGTGATTCTGCAACTATGGAATTCCAAACTTCACAGCTTGCAATTATTAAAAATGTCAAAATCTCTCTCAACTTTTACATTCAACTTTGAACCTAGAGTGTGACTGTAGGTACTCTGAACAAGCACTCTCGAACTAAATCATCTTGAACGGAAGGAAGCATCTCCTCCTCTCTTCGTAGTGCTAATCAAAATTAACTTCCAGCAGATTTAGTTCGAGAGTGTTTGATTAGAGCAGCGTACAAATTACACTGTAAGCTCAAAGTCGTGTGTAAAATATGAGGACAGATTTTGACATTTTCAGTAAGTGCAAGCTGTGAAGTTACTAATTCACAGCTTGCAATTATTTCAAACTTCACAGCTTGCAATTATTGAATACATCAAAAATCAGACTGTTGTATGTATAATAGTTACTAAGTTCAACCGAAAATTCGCCGGTTCGGTGCGTTTGGCTGAAAATTTGGTAATTCTGGTTTGGTAAAGATTATCTTGAACTAAACCTTCAGACCCTAGGTGAACAAGGTCATGCATTTCATTCTTATTTTCTTGGGATGGAAAAGAATATTTAGTTCCATAGCTCTGCTCCATATTTAAGTCCATGGTTCAGTCAACGAGCTCTGCTCCTCTTGGTTTATATTAGTATTCATAATAAGGGAGAGGAGGTGCAATCATGTTTGCTTTTACCTGGAAGATGGGGGCAGATCTGCCTTTTCTGGCCTTGATTCTATTTGAGGTATGGTTGACTTCTCATAGGTTGATTCTGGGCTCTAGGGGCGGCCTCTACAAAAGAATGGGTAGCATGTCCTTGCTTTACTTTGGTAAGGTTATTGGTCAAATTAAAAAGTAAAATTAAATTGAAATGTAAATTATTATTTAAAAAATTAAAAACTAAATTTTTTATATTAAAATTTTAAAAATTATAAGTGGAAAGTTTTATATTATTCCTTAAATCTAATATTAAAAATTAAAAATGGAAAGTTTTATATTAAAAAATATAGTAAATAGTAAATTTTATATTCTGAAATTATATTGTGAAAAATGGTAAATACTAGAGAGTAAGTTTATAGTTCCTAAAAATAATAAATTTTTATAAACAAAAAATAATAAATTCCTTTAGAAATATTGGTAAGATATATAATTTCATTTTTTTGCCCTATATTTTGACAGTTTTTTTTCCAAATTTGGTAACTATGCTTGGTACATTTCAATGTTCTTCCCATTTATAACTAGATTGTGAATCATAAATAAAAGTTTGGGTGTGTTTCCCTCCTCTAGTCTGTTTGGGATTAATATAAAAAACATAATATAAATTTTTCCAAAATATCACAATTATAAAAAATAAGAAAACCTTAAGTAAAAATAATTATAAGGTTAGTAAATTTTCCTAAAATTTTAAGTCAAATAAATATTTATTCACACACATTACACTCAAATCTATGAAACACTTTTCACTCCACAAATAGAGTGCACTTTCCGTGGGATGAAATGAGGAGCCGAACAAAGTGCACTTTCCGCTTTTCATTCCACAGAGTGCACTTTGAGTGGGATGCAATGAAGAGACGAAATGAGTGCACTTTCAGCATTTCACTCCACTAACAGAGTGCACTTTCAGCGAGATGCAATGAAAAGACAAAATCTATGGTCAGAAATTTAGATTATAGTTATTAATTATATTAAATTTATGATTTGAAGTTGTTACACTTTTCTAAAAATATACAATTTTATTGTTTTTTTAATAAAATAATATTATATTAGATACTTGTATAATATTTTTAATTATTTTAATTTATAAATAGTTAGTTAAAAAGATTTAAAGTAAAAATATATACAAATTTTTAAAAAATATAAAAATGATTTAGTTTGGTATTTTAGGTGGTCAATTTTTTTCACTATCGAATCCAGTTCGAATTTGATAACTATATAGAAAAGTATTGTGTCGTGATAATTATCAGGAAATTCTAAAGATGCACGAATAATAGATGTGGGATCTAGAAGTGATATTCTTATACAATTTCTCCATTCTATTTAAGAGAAGGTTGGAATATTGATCTCTTGTTGCATTAAAAATGTTAACAAATGATAATATTTAAGGTGCAAATTCCATTTTTCAGAAATGGAGTGTTTTGCTCTTTTCGAAGGCACTCCAATTCCTATAAAAGAGTTTCTGCCCTAAATAGTATCAATATCATCCAGATCAATGGATACTCAGAACAAATATTCTCATCTTTGACATTAATGGAATAGTCAAGAATAGAAAGTGAAGCATCACCACATTTATACTTTTCTTTGATACGCTAATCATACTGATTGTGAAATTTTTCAGAGGAAATATCTACATGATCAAGAGAGAGACAAGACAATATCTCTACCCTGTGGAATTTATGGAAGTTGGAAGATTGTCAAAATGACATGTAGAACTTATGACTTCGATTCTCATTGAGTGGGGTGAAACCCGTATTCTTTTATCCAGATTTTGAGCTGGCCCGTTCCTGACACTATGGCCACAACTAGATGCCAACATTAACTTGATACTAAATGCTATTTAAAGGGACTATGGCACTGATCCCTCTCCCTGTTATAAAAAGAGATAAATCATATACGAGCAAGTTCACTCGATGAGAGAGATACATTAAAATATGACCAACAAAACAAATAATATTGGGAAAATTACACTCAAAAACATATACTGAGAACATATTTATTATGTTGTGTTGAGAGAGTTATTTTAACAATCGAAATATCATGTATTTTAAAGTCTATATTACATAAGGAAAATATTATGTGCAAAATTTAGATCTAGCTTAACACCAGATTTATTAAAGATATGCAAAGAAAAATGATCATTTTCTGCGCTTAGTAGATCCAGAGTTAAGATGGACTAGGCTCGTTTAATTCCCCTAATTCTTCTCTTTAAATAGCATGTATTCCACATGAATACCATGGGTCAATACTGTGAGTTTTCATAAACCTGGAGCTCACAAAGCAACACTTTACCTCCACTTCCCAACAAAAATTAATAAAATAAAGAAAATATGTTAATATTTTTAATTTAACATAGAGTTATTTTAAATTTATTTTATTTTGACCAAATTAAATATTTGTGACATTACATTACAACATCTCTACCATAGTGCTTCTCGAGGTAATAACTACCCCTTAAAATTCATTTGGAGGATTAACTTGGTCCATCTTTATTGAAGTCCACTTAAAAATGTTAACGTCAATGGAATACATAGGCAACTAATAACTATATCCCCTGTTTTCAAGGAGATGGATTGATTCTATCACCAAGTCAACTGTACATTTTACCCATTTGAATTTCTCTAGGGGAGATTAATGTGGTTCATCTTGGGTGAAGTTCACATAAAATTTTTACTTTAAAATAGAGTTACTTTTATATTATTTTATTTTGACCGAGTTAAATGTGTATAGGACATTGCATGACATTGCATTACATTTGTACCATAGCACCTCCAATGGTGATAACTAACTACGCGTTCAACTTCATTTGGGTTGATTAACTTGGTCCATTTTGTGGAAGTGGACAAAAAAAACATTAACTGACTCTATCACCAAGTCAATTGTAGGTGAACGCTCCTAACAATTACCCCTTAAACTTCACTATAAGAAATTAACTTTGTCCATCTTTCTTGAAGTTCGCATAAAATAATATGAACTCATATATATAATTAGTTTAATATCAAGATTTCCCAATTCTTTAAGTTTTGTAAAATAGATCAAATGCAAATATTAATTTTAAGTTTAAGTTTATATTAAATTTTTAAATGTTAGGGATATGAGAATGTGTATTTTAATTATTATAAATATATTTTATAATAGTGGTCTTTACCGAATCAATTTATAATATTTGATTTTTAATAAAAGTTAAATTATAAATTTAATTTAATTTTAGAGTAAGGAAAAAAATAGACTACTCAAATTTATATATCAGTAAGTGGCGTTGCCCACTCACTTGGTTATAGATTCCGCCTCTACGTCTTGTATTGGTAATTTAGCTGAGTGGTTTTACTAACACTGTATTTATTGGTAATTTACTTTTTGCAAATGTTTTATAATTTGGTAAATTCGGAAATAAGATAGATATTTTTAAAATTTATTAAAATTGTGATATATATATAGATTATAATTTTTTAATTAAAAAATAATATTAATTATAAAAAATTTACAAAATCTAAAAAAAATATTAATTTTTTATATATTTTTGATGATAATGACAATGGTGGTTAACGTTCATTGACACCAAATTTTGGTTTATTGAACCAAAAGAAAAAAAACAAATTATTTAGTTTGATTTAAGATTTTATTCCTATGCTCAAAAAACTGGGAGAAAAGCCTCTCAAGCTCACTATAATTTTGACATTGTAAAAAGTAAGGAAGGTCAGTATTGCGACAAAAATTATGAAACTGAGATCTAATGTAATTGTACGCCGAGCATTATAAATTTTATAAATATATTTTAGTTAAATAAAAATATAAAATTTTAATATCATCATTCTAATTTATATAATGAAATAAAAGTACATTATAAAATATTTGAACAAGAATTTTTAAGTTATCTAAAAATAAGAGAATGTTATAATTTTTTATTTATCTCATTTTAAAATATAAACTGATATAATTAGTTAGTTTAATACCAATTTTTTCCATTTCTATGTTTTTCGTTGACGTGGAAATAAAGGTAATAGAGTTACAATTTCTTATTCATGTCATTTTTAAATGTAAACTCATATGAACTTTAATATAAAGTTTTTTCCATTTTGTAGTTTTCGTTAAAATAGAATAAATACAAATATTTATCTTAATTTTATGTTTATATCAATTTTTTTAATTTTATGTTAAATTTATTTATATATTAAAAAATAATTTTCGAAAATTTGTAAATTAAAAAATTTATAATTTGTTTTTTTTTATTAAGTTATGTGAGTTTAGAGATTATTAGCATGTTTAATTTATGGTTGAGTAGTCTCGATCTAAAGGCATATAAGAGATCAAAATCACTCAAAATTATACAATGCTTCTACTAAAAATGCTCATGACAACTTGTATTAGTTAACTAGGTTAATTTGACTTAGGCAGCTTAGCTAATTCATGTTGAGGGTCTAAGTAGAGTCAATTAAATTCAATTAAACTAGTTCCAACTAATGGAGGAACTAGTGGAAGGTCTAGTAATGTGGTGTTTCTTGTAGTGAGTGTGGTGATGCCTAAAGTGCAGTGTGGTGCTTCTTGAAGTGTAGTGTGGTGTTGCATGAAGTGCAATGTGGTGTTTCTTGAAGTCATCAACTAGTAAACTAAAGATTCACTCATAAAAAACTCATGGATGTCAGATTTGGGAAAGACCCACTTGAGATTGTAGTTTAGGGAAAATATACTATCAATTGTATATTCATCAGAATTGTAGAGATGGCACATGCAGTTCAAAGAAGAGCATAAAGGAACTTCAAAATTCAAGAGAGAAAAATTCCTATTAAATAAGGGCCTACTTCCTGATTGAATAGTGCAAGGAAGTAGGAGCTTGGAAGGCTAGGAATTTGGTTAAGTGTTGGCCAAAGGAAGTGAGTCAAGCAGAGGGTAGAAAATATTTTTTTTGGTTGAGCTCAAGGTTAAGTAGAGCATATTGTAATCATCCAAGGCTTGTCTAGCAATTAGTGGGATGAATAGAGATAGTGCATAGGTTGCTCAGTATTGAGAAAAACATTGTAATCTTCTCACATTTTCTGACTAATGCAATATACAGATAGCAAGGGATTTTCGTTGTGGCTTTCCATGGGAAATAATTGTGTAATGTGTTGATTGAATTATTTCTCTTGTATGCTACATGATTTCTCGATCATTTAATTATTTCATGTGGTGAGTAGAGTAGATTCAAGTGTATTGTTTTAGTAAATTACAATTAGCAGTTTGAATCTACACAGAATTTCTACACGATATCAAAGTTAGATTTGTTGAAATTTATACATGGTATCACTGCTAGATTTGTAGAAATTTCTACATGGTATTGCATATGAAATCACAATAGAATAAAAGAATTTGAAATTCTCCTTGCAAGTGAATTTCGAATTGTAAATTGATGGAGCTCTAGTTGAGGGAATATACAAAAGACCTTATGTGCGAACTTCTTAATGGAGCTAGAAAGCTCCTAGTGAGTTGATCAATGAGGCAATGTTTAGTGACACAAAAAAAGGTTTTGATCATTGATATTGGATGATTGAGGGGCAAAGATATTTTCCATAGGGAGATTGAGACTTAGAGGGAGTCTAGTTTAAGAGGGAGCAACCCTATGGAAGCTAGCACTTTAAGATTTGGGGAGATCAGATGCATTATTGCAGCAATTGTAGCAACAATGCGGAAAATGTAGGAGAGCAGTAGCAAAAATAGTATGAGTTGATTAGATTTATCTCATGCATGAAACTCCTTGAGGAGCAAGGAAGATACGAGAGATTTGGTGGTTGAGAGGGGGCATTTAGACCTCTCAACATGCAGCTTTAGAAGCAGCCACAACAAATTATGGAGCAACCATAAATGGAGAAGTAGAGATGAGATAGGGTGGCAACATCCACTCAAGGAGAGACCTCCAGTAGGAGGAAATTTCGAGACAAGTGGGTAGAGGGAGACCATGGAGCCATATCTCTAGGTGAGAGGTGGTACAATGTGAAGAAATAGTGCCAAGAGTTCCAAAAATTTGGGAAGGGTCCATTGAGGTGTTTTCTCTCATGGATCATTACCTTGCTGCGAGCGCCCACCATATTCAGTAGCAGGAGGATCAATGTCAGTCAGATCCTGAGGAGTGAAAAGTAGTGTTGACAGTACAACACGAGGCTTAATAGCAGAGTTAGTAGCAACACAGTTTTACAAGTAAACAGGGATCAGTGTAAGTCAAATATTGAGGAGTGCATAGCAGAGTTGATAGCAAAGCTGGAGGCTCAATAGTAGAGGCAACAGTAGCATAGTTCTCCCAGTGGATAGATGCAGATTGAATTAATGATTATTCTTTTATTTTTTTGGATTCTTTCAAGCTACAGATGATGTAGTTGCAATAACAACAAAGAGAAGTATTGAATAAAAACATTCCAAAGGTACCATATCAATATAGAGTAGAATTCCTTTCTTGTTGAGAGGGAGTAATGAAAATGCAAGAAGAAAACCCTAATTTAATTTTGTGCTTGAATTAAATGGGGAATAAAATTGTAATTCAACATCTCGTGACAACTTGTATTAGTTAACTAAGTCAATTTGGCTTAATTGGTTAGATAATTTGAGTTGAGGGTCTAACTAGAGTCATGCAGAGTTTCTCCTATATTAAAGGAGCCCTAGTTGAGTTTATTTTGCGTTGTAATTAATTATTTAATTCATTTCAACTAAGTTAAAGTCATTTAAACTAGTTCCAACTGATGGGGCGACTAGTGGGAGGTCTAGTAGTCTGATGTTGCCTATGGTCGAGTGTGGTGTTGCCTGTAGTGTAGTGTGGTTCTTCCTTAAGTGCAGTGTGGTCCTTCTTGAAGTGTAGCATGGTGTTGCCTAAAGTATAGTGTGGTGTTAGCTGAAGCGCAGTGGGATGCTGGCTGAGGTACAGTGTTTTTCTGCCTGGAGTGATCAAACATTAAACTGAAGATTCACTCACAAATAACTCATGCGTGTTAGGTATGAGAAATACCCTATTGAGATTGGAGTTCAAGGACAGTGTACTATCAGTTTTATACTCATTCGAATTGTACAAATGGTTCATGCAGTCATAGGAAGAGCCTAAAGGAACTGCACAATCTAATGGGGGAAAATTCCTAGTAAATAAGCACCCAATTCCTCATTTAGCAACATAAGGATGTAGGAGCTTGGAAGGCTAGGAATTTGGCTATGTGTTTTCCAAAGCAATTCAATGAGATAGAGGATATAGACTACTTATGCTGGTTAAGCTTTAGGTTGAGAAGATCATATTGTATTTATCTAACACTTTTATAGGAAATAGTGAGACAGATAGATATTGTACATAGGTTGCTCAGGCTTGTGCGAGGAATTGTAATCCTTTCATATTTTCTAACTAATTCAATATACATATTTGGGGGGTTTTTAGCTATGGATTTCCCTAGGAAATTATTGTGTAATGTGTTGATTGAATTATCTCTCTTATATGCTTCATGATTTCTCGATCATTTAATTATTTTCGCTGATGAGTATAGTAGATTTAAGTCTATTGTCTTAGTGAATTTAAATTAGCAGTTTTAATCTACAAGGAATTTATCATGGTACCAGAGCTAGATTTGTAGAAATTTATACATGGTATCGGTGATAGATTTTATAGAAACTTCTACATGGTATCAGAGATATATTTGTAGAAATTTCTACATGGTATCGGAGCTGAAATAAAAATAGAACAAAAGAATTTGAAGTTGTCCTTGCAAGTGAATTTCTAATTGCAGATAGATGGAGCTCTTGTCTAGGGTAGATCTAGAAGACCTAATGTGTAAACTTCTTAATAGGGCTAGAAGGATGCTAGTGGGAAGATCAATGAGCCCATGTTTAGTGATACACAAATGAGTTTTAATCATTGATATTGGAAGATTGAGGGGCAAAGAGATTTCCCACAAGGAGATGAAGACTCAAAGGGAGAAACCCTATGGAAGCTAGTACTTTAGGACCTGGGGAGATCAAACTCATTATTGCAGTAGTTACAGCAATAATGCAGAATCAGTGGGAGAGGAGTAGCAACAACAATATGACTAGATTGGATATAGATCATGCATGCAAAGCCTTGAGGAGCAAGAAAAACACTAGAGATTTGATGGTTGATAGGGATCATGTTAGACCTCTCAACATGTAGCCTCAGAAACAACCTCAACAAGCTTTGGAGCAACCACAAATTTAAATTATCCCATCAATAATTTTAATTAATAAAAGGATTTAAGTAATCCAAACAACGACCTAATAGCACGAGCAAAGGTACCCATTCATTGACTCAAATCCAATCAAACTAAGGTGCACAATATACTCTTATTTATTTTTTTGTGGTTGCTTATACCATGAAAACTCCCACGCATGCGACCAAGGAAACCAATAACCGAAGACAAGTACAAACAACTATGGGGGAGAAGGAAGAACTCTTGGATTCGGCGGTGGTCGTGCTCTCAAAAGGTCTGTTATCCAAAAAACCAATGATTTTTTTATAGGCATGTGAAATCAATAAAGCTAACATGAAAGGCATTGCTTTCATGTTAGCTTTAAAGTAAACGATAATGTTTTCATGTTTGCTTTAAAGTAAACGATAATGTTGTGAGACATAGAAGAGTAGCAGGAAGCCATGGATCGATGGAGATATATAACATTAAACTTAAATGCGATTGTTTGGTGACTAATGTGAACAACACAAATCCTATTACGAACCGTTTTTCTGGAAATTAAAGTGTTAAGTTACGAAACTCACCTTATACGATTTCTGTTTAAATATCGAGTGAGCACTTTCTTGCTGTGTATTGGTACATTTGCGCTATAATGTGTGTATTAGTTGTGCATTTATTTAGCAATTACATTGAGTTACTTATGAGATTGAATGAAGATTCTAAGTAGTGTTTAATATACAACATTTCAATCAACATGAATCTTAATGATACATTTTATTGTATCTTTACTTAGATCAGGCTAGATAGAGCTATCTTATTTATGAACCTATTAACCTATGCTATCAACACATATATGCTCTTAATTGATGAGTAAGCTTTCCAAAGCTGAGGAGAGAGTTTTCATTGTGGGAAGAGTTTTGTTTGAGTAGTTTTTATTGTGGGGAGAGAAATTGATTTTTTCTTTCATTGTGTGAAGTAGAGTTTTTATTGTGTCACAAGTATTGTGCATTATGTCTGAACAATCAACTATTTAATAGTAAAGATAGAGACTATACTGTATCACAATTATTAATTTTTTATTATTATTTATTTGATCCAAATACAATATTATTTTAAATTTAGAAAATATTAACTATTTTTAAAGTATATCACTAATACATGTTTTTCTAAGAATTGAATTTTCATTAATACTGGTTTTTCTAAGAATTGAATTTTTTTCCTTCTAAATAAAAATGTATGTGTTTGAAATTTATCAACAAGAATCTTAATTAACATATTAACCTATCCACATCAACCAAGATATGCTATTAATTTATGAGTATGCTTGTGAAAACTTACGAGAGAGTTTTTATTGTGTGATTAGTTTTTATTGTGTGGAGAGAAATTGTTTCTGCTTTTATGGTGTGAGGTAAAGTTTTTATTGTGACATAAGCATTGTGGGAAACAATCAATTAATTTTTAGTAAAGATATAAAAAATTATTTAAAGTAGATTATTAATATATGTGTTTTTAAGAATTGAATTTTCTTTTAAATGAAAATGTATGTGTTTTAAATTTTATCTTTGTTGTATCTGAAGAAATATTTGTCTCATCAAAACAAGGCTACTCTCCATGGAAAGTGATTTAGATTGTATAACATACATAATCAATATTACGTGAAACTAAACCATTTATCTAAAAATAAAAATAAAAAAATTGATGTTAAATAGTTTATATAAAATAAAAAGTGAAAATGGTTCAAATAATCTTTTTGACATCTATTAACCTAGGCTAAACAGTATTTGTATGACCTTCTCAACTTTTTCAAAATTGCTTCTATGCTGGAAACCCAAATTCTAAATTAATATTACAATTTATTCTTTCCTTTAACTTTCAAGTTAACCAATTAAATTGATCAATCATTGAATTTTTAGAAAACCAAACAAAAAATAATGAATCCCTGGGTAACCAAAAAACCATCATTGCTAGGAATAAGGATATTTAAATGCCTCATATACTATACCAGACTTTATTTATAGAATAGTCAGATATTCGAGATGTATTTATTATCTTTAGTAGGTGTTACATTCTCCAAAATTCCTACATAGGGTTGGTTTCTGGCCAGTGGATGTTAGAAAGTGCAACAAGCTTTCTTTAGGTCTGGGGAATGGCAACTATACTAGGGAGGACCTAATTTTAGTTAAGCCAAAATTTAATTTCAGGTCAACATTCAGATATAGTGGTGGCCCAACATGGTGCAGGAACCCATGAGCGTGAAAAAAGAAGAGTTACAAATTTACCACGTGGACAATAGAACTATATAGGTTACAAGTTCCACGTGCCATATTTGAGGGACACCCAAATTCCCACGTGGAAAGTTTGTATTTTGTGGGGAAATATGATAAATTCATCAGAGAAGGTTCGCAATATGTGAGATGAATGTACCACAAAAAATGTGTTTTGTGTGATGACAATTATCAAGAAATTCTACACATGACTAAACATGAGATGTGACGTGGCCTGGATTTCATATTCTCATATTGTTTCTCCATTAAAGTTAGAATATTTTTTCTTAGTTGCCATAAAAGTGTTTAGAAATGGTAATATTTGGGGTGCAAACTCCATTTTTCAAAAGTGGGGTGCCTTGCTCTCTCAGAAGGCACTCCAATTACTATAAAATGAGTCTCCACCTTAAATAATATCAACATTATCTAGATCTATGGTTACTGAGAAAAACTATTCTAATCTTTGACATTAGCAGAATTGTGGAGAAACCTAAAATGACATGTCAAATACTTTTAGTCCATGATTCGTGGTTATGAGAACAGATAGTGAAGCAATGCATCATAGTTCAAGTGACCCCAGAATTTCTTGAAAGTCCTTTATACTTTTCTTTTGTACACTCATCCTATCGATTGTGAAATTTCTCTGAGGAAATTATAATATATGCACACAAAACAAACTCTCCAAGTATGTATATGATCATCAAGAGAGACAACACAATATCTCAGCCATAGGGCAAGTGGAAAAATCACCAAAATGACATGTTTAACTGTGACTTCAATTCTCATTCCATGGGCCTTGTAGGTGGGGTGAAACCCTTATTCTTCTATCTGTATTTTGTGTTGGCCGGTTCCTACTGTGTGTCGCCACCACTAGATGAGAAGATTAACTTGATATTAAATGATGGTTAAAGGGACTATGCTATTCCTCTCCTAGTTATAAAAAGAGAGAAATCATATACAAGCAAGTTACTACATGAGAGAGATACATTAAGATATGGCAACAACACAAACGATACGGTGAAAAATACATCGAAAAACATATACTCATAATATACTTATTATTATTTGCTACAAAGTTATTTTAACAATCATATCAGGTATTTCAATAGCCTATATTACATAAAATATTATGGGTAAAACTTGGGTTATTAAAATTTTAAGTTTATCAATTACTAAAGCTAAATTTGTTAATCATGAAATTGACTCTATTGATATGTTTGATAACTGTTCTAACCAACTTAGATCCATATTAACTCCAGATCTACCAAGCCCTTAGAGGGATTAGATGCAAAGAGATTTGATCCTTCTCCTAGCTTAGTAGATCCAAAGTTAAGATGGATCTAGGATACTTTAATTCTCCCCTTTAAATAGCCTAAATTCCACATGAATACCATGGGTTTTCATAAAATTGTAGCTGAAAAACCAATAGTAACATGACCAAATCAAGTTTACCTTCACATCCCAACAAGAATTAATAAAAATAAATAAAATATGATATAAGTTTTATTTTAACATAGAGTTATTTTTATTTTTGTTTTTATTTTATTTTATTTTATTTTGATCAAATTAAATGTCTATAGGAAATTACATCACAACATCTCTACCATAGTGTCTCTCGAGGCAATAAATACCACCTTGAACTTCAGTTGGGGATATTAACTTGGTCCATCTTTGTTGAAGTCCACATAAAAATGTTAACATGAGTTTAATGGATAGCTATATCCCCTAGTTTTCCAGGAGATTGATTGATTCTACCACCAAGTAAATTGTACCCTAACACTCCTAACAATTACCCCCTTGAACCTCACTTGGGGAGATTAACTTGGTCCCTCTTTGTTGAAGTCCAGATAAAAATGTTAACATGAGGTAACTGATAGCTATATCCTCCCGGTTTCTAGGAGATTGAATGATTCTATCATCAAGTCAATTGTACCCTGACACTCCTAACAATTACCCCTCTTGAACTTCACTTGGGGAGATTAACTTCGTCCATCTTTGTTGAAGTCCACATAAAGATGTTAACATGAGGTAATTGATAGCTATATCCCACGGTTCTCTAGGAGATTGATTGATTCTATCACCAAGTCAATTGTACCCTAACACTCCTAACAATTACCCCCTTCAACTTCACTTAGGGAGATTAACATGGTCCACCTCCATTGAAGTCCACATAAAAAAGTTAACATCCAACTTAGGAGAATACATAGGTAACGAGTAGCTATATTCCCCAATTTTCTATTAGATTTTTTCCTAACCATATGGCATCAATGACCTCCTCAAGATACCATATGTCAAATCTACACATCAAAAAACCAAATATTTTTTTTCCATGTATATCAATGACTGAGATTAAATTAGAAAGGTTCATGCTACATGCAAGCAATAATTGAATTAAATGTTCTATATGTAATTTCTATCTCTAACGGCTAACGGTTTGAATCATGAATTAAAAATTGTCTATTTAACATGGGTCAACCATTTTATTACTTCTAGTGTCCCCATGCACCTATGCCCTCATCGCCCCTTCTTATACCTAACCATTGGATATATTGGTATATGGTTTATATTAAATCTCCTCTTAAGAGTTTTCTTAATGTTCACCACCAAAATCATTTATTATTGAATGAATGTGCCATGATACCTTGGTTACAACTGGGTGAACACTTCACCTTTGTACAGTTGGGTTGGGGTTTTTTATTGTTCCCATATGCTTGGTGTTGTATGTCTCAATACTCTTCCGCCATAAGGCGTGGTTCACATGATGGGTGGAGTACATATGTGGTGCGCGCCCAACCCTACTATGATGATGATCAATGGCCCTAATGGCTTGAATGATGATCAACGATAGAGGTTTCCACATAACCCTAATCTCATACCCAATAACCTAATTACGATTTTTTTCATTGCTTGCTTATTGTTGATGTTTTCTAAGGGGATGGTTTTGCAGGGCCTTTTTCTGAACCTGAAGGGAGTCAAACTACCCTCTTATGCTACCAAGATTAGCTTAATACTTTTTTGTGCCTTTACATTTCACATGTAGACTCCCTCAAAATCTGTTTCGTCCATCCACTCCTTCCCTCTTCCACTTAACTCCTCAAGAAATGAATTTAACTTCGAATCCCCTACACTATTTTCATACTGTCTCTCAAGAAGCATCTATTATGTGTATTGCAGCATTTCTATGGAAAGATTTCTCCTATGGCGGTGTTCGTTGTACAAGGAGTGTAGTTGCAGGTATTGTTTATTTTTTTCAATGATTTGGTTTTTTTATTAGTTATACTTAATCTATAGACATGGTTCTTTGGCTTATTGCTCAATTTTCTTGGTTGCATTAACACAGGTCTCAAAATACCCTTAACCTCTAGGTTTCTATTCCATGGTCTTTCCCATAGAGGACTCAACCCTGTTTTATCAATGAAGACTAAATATGGGAATTTAGAGTTCAAATATAACTGTCACACAACTTCCCCTCTTTTGGGTCTTTTGTTTATTGCAGAAAAATAGGTTAGTGAAATTGGGTTGTGACATTTGCACTGACCCTATTTTCCTTGACCATGTGTATGCCAACCACTAGTCTTAGGCACGACCTTCATTTCCCTCCAACGAGTTACATGTATAATGTGTTTCTCTATCGCATGATTACATTTTCCTCTTGCCCTTGAGTCATTTCATTTCCATTTACAAGGTGTGAATCTTACCACGTTTATCTTATTGTCATTAGTGTCATGCACTTGCAGGTACCAAAGAACCTAACAAATTTAATTTTTGCATTTGTTGTTCTCAATTTTAATTATTCCTTTTAACGCATTGTTTCTCTAGCTCATTTTTGAGGTCGATTATATCTTTCTTTCAGTGGGTTCTAGATTTTGATGGTCGTCATGGGTTTTGCTCCTTTTGCTAGTTGACTATTGTTGAATTCCAGCCAAGGCCTGGTAGCCATTAGGGCTCAAGGCTACCTGTAGCATCTGAATTTTAAGTTAGTTTAGTGTTATATGTGGTCTGATTGTTTCTTTGTTGGTTCGCCACACAATGGTATCCACTATTTATTTTGTTCCAAATGACATTATATGTCCAAGTTTAGTTCATATGACTCTATAATTAATGAATCTCATTTATTTATCCCTTTTAAGAGAGTGTACCTTGTATTGGTTTAAGCTTGGTAATGTACTTCTGAACCCACTTTTCTCTCAAGATTTGTGTAATATATATATGCCCATCATCTTGGATGAAGTTTATGGTAATTTATATCGGTTTTGTTCATTTTCTCGTGTACTTTGACCTCCCATGCACAATTTATATTTGCGCTATAGTAATTCATGTGTCCTATTAATTACCTGTGATGTTTCAATTTTCAGTACACAGCTTTTGTTTGGGTTTCCTTCCCTTCCTAGTATTATCATGCCCTGTCTCTATTAATCTCATATATACAATTCACTTGATCATTTTCTCCAGGGTGCCAAAACTTTTGTTATATCGCATGCTCGGATGTTATTTTATCTTCATGTTCTCTGGATTGATATTTGGAATTAATAGTTTAACATTTTTGTTCTATTATTCCATTTAGATTTTCCTCTGTCTCGAGTATTCACTTGCAATGCTAATCATATAACACTTCGTTGAGTGCTCCTGTACAAGTCTATGTATTTCTTTCGTGGGGATTGAGCAAAATACTTTAATTGGATCCTTAAGTTTCCTATTCGAGCATCTTCCAGAATGGAATGATACCTCACTCCTCTCGTCAGGAACTCGAGGTCCTGTATAGCTCTTTCTCCCAAAGATGTGTTTTTTTTTTTCATACAGGAAATACTTTAATTATATTACATCAAATTGCAACTATGAATAGAGGGATTATGCTAGAATTCATTAATTTCCATGTATTTTATGTATCGAGGTTTTTTCCTGTCTTTCCTTTGAAAGGACCTATATCCCATTTATTTTCTTTATTGTTAAAATTGTTCTACTGTTCATATAAATTTATTATAAATACATCTGTACTTGTTTCAGTTATATAAAGTAACAATAATTGTCTCAAGATGACATTTTCTTGTATAACTCTTTTCTTTATATATATGAATTAAATGCTTACACTACTCCTCTCTTCTGTTTAGCTTGGCAATATCTCTATGATATAGATATACATGCTCATTATTCCTTAGTTAATGTAGTACAAAATTTCTATTTTACAGTGTTGATTTAATAACACATATTACAAAAAATTCTGTAGAAAATAAGTGTTGCTCCACTTTAGTATTGCATAAGAATTTTAACTCTTCAAAAGCAAACTATCATTGAAATTTACATAAATGAACATTTCATGATTTCCTACAGTGTTATAATAATATCTTACTACTATTGCACCAATAATCGGACACGAGGCCCATATATATTTAATTTCTTTGCATGTTATTCAAGAGGTAAATAACAAGTTATACAATCAATGCTAACATTGAATGTTTAAAGTAATTTAAATCATAACCTAACCAAAAAAAATTGCAGTCAAAATACACTTGAGAATGGAGCACTATTCTCTCCCAACCATAGAACTGATCTCCTTCAGCTCTCCTCTGCAGAGGTTCATTCTTTCCATTATATCAACAACCTCATTGATCCTCACAATAGGCATTTTATGCCTTCATTCCATGTGGGATTTTTCCCTAAAGGGGCATCCCATTGTATGGGGTTTTTTTTCTTTTTAGCCAAAAGAAATTGATTTTTTTCCTGTTTAGCCAAAAAAATTGCTTTTTAACTTCCGTGACACTTTATGCTAATCCCAACTTAGCACCTATCTCCAACTAAGTTCTTAATATATATTTCTCTCCCATCACATAACTCACACTTATTTCATCATATCATCTACTTCCCTTGGAAGTCACAGTTACCTTTTAACATAGCTATCTAGGATGGTGAGGTAGGTTGACTTTACAAAAGGAGGGTCAACTTGGGTGTTTGAAATTTTTTTTATAAGAATAAAAAAATATTTTCCTTTCTTTACAAATGGAAATTTTGACATGACACTTTAAAATTTTCTCTCTTTTTTACTCTAATGAGCATGAAGAACATGTTAGAGCAAAGGATAAAAAAAAAAGATAAAAAAAAAATCAATAACATTTTTTCTTTAATTGTGAAGACCCATACTAGTTACGTTTTCCAACAAAAGGGACCTTTGCAAAATGAAATGAAGCGTTAGCACATTATGGAGTTACCCATACTAACTTTACATCAGGATTATATCTAGGCATTGAGGTGTTAGGATTTCTATCTCGCTTAATGTAACTATTTTTTTCCATTTTGGGCTATCTCTCTCTCGATTCTTGATCATTTTATACTTGCCAAACCTATGTATAGAAATGGACATTTGTTATTCTGAGCTCTTCTTAGCTTGTCAAATGAGTCCCCAAACATTTTTTTTCTAAAGTCCCATTGTAGTTTGTGGTCTTGCTACGTCACCATTCCCTTAGTTATTATTACAATGAAAGACATGATATTCATGAATTGCCTACCTAACTTGTTATTTCATGTCCTAATGAGAATGTAAGAGTGATGGATGGAATTGGCCATATCATTTTTGAAAATGACAGCCCAATGTTTGGACTTAAATAGGTTCTTGATGTTAAGAGTGAGAACATAATCTATCTTGTTTTGGGTCTTATATAGGTGGCCATACATATTCATATTCTATAACAGAACTTACCTTTCAAATATCCAAGAAGGATTTTTCTCATCTATAATCATAAAAACATGCATTATAATTCCTATTCAACTCTCTCTTTCTTTACCACTTGTACTCTCTCATCTATTTAACTTCGCTTTGCTCTATGTTGCAAAATATACATAGTGATATAAAGCCACTTTCATATACACTCTCACCTTACACTTATCAAGGTAGAATGTTTCCTCTAGAACCCTTGAAATGTAGAACTTGATAAATTTCATGGTAATTGACATCAACCTTGATCGATATAATCTTGGAGTTCATGAACAAAGGAATGCCATTTATGACTTTTTACATTAACTTGAATGTAACAATTCAACTATAGTACATCACTATTTAAAAATAAAAAATAAGTTGTTAATTCTCTTACAACAATTGGAAAAACATTAGCAAAACATTGAATGAAGCCATGAATCTCTATAAACAAGCATGAAAATTATGACTAACATTAAGCACAAAAAAATGAAATGTAGTAGTATAGTATAGTTGACTAACTACTGTGCATGTTGCTGGTTACATATCTTGTGGATGATATTTTCATGTCAGTTATAGGGCTGCATGTTATTTTTCTATTAGATGCATGCTAATAGATAATTAACTATTGTGGATAATGACAACTTTCATGTGGCAGAGTTGTTTAAGATCACTGTAGCATACTAAACGATGATTGTATGCCTTTATATTATTTGAATTAAGAAGTTGTAAGTGAAACTACCTTATATGCGAATGCTTATGAGGATATTGACTAGTATGGAAACAAATAGGGAGTAGATGCATGTACGAAATGTAATATTAGTATAGTACACTTGGTATAAACGTATACTTGCGTTCATCCAATAGATTGTGGTATACTATGAGGTTAGGAAACCTGTTACATATTCAAATTCATAGGTACTATTGATGGAATGATGTTCCATTATTTCAGATGAGCCACTCTATCTAAGAGATGTGGGTTTAACCTAGAGACTCTTCCATTTCAGGTATCTCGTGAGAAATGGAAATTAAAATCTGGAGTAGAATTACCCAAAAAGAAAAGAAAATTAGTGATGTGATTGTGTATTTACCTGGGTGTACAAATAAACAAATGGTAGAGAAATAAATTTTCTATACCAAGAACCCTAGCCTCACTGTCACAAAAACAAAGGTCCTTAACGGAATGATTTCTAGTAGATAAATACACTCGGAGTTTTATAGAAGTCGACAGAAACAAAATAAATTAACCTTAAAGCAAAGACAATGAATTTTCTAAATGTACATAATGTGTCTTAAGAATAATTTCATAACATTCAGTAGATGTAAGTCCTAATATCTTGTAAACAAAAATTAAAGAAAAACCAATATTTTGTAGTTGCAAAGATAACATGGAGATATCTTAAAGAAATTCGAAAGTTTTGTAGAAAAGTAACCCTCCATAGTGACAATATAGTTTTTGTAGTAAAGAAAGTTACTTCAAATGAGATCATATCAGAAATAAGATCAAAGATGAAGTACAACTTTCTCTTCAATTCACACAGTGGTTTCCTTATCATCTAGAAAGAAATATTGCACACGTATCATCGAAAGATTTTAAATTAATTCATTAATACACAAGTGAAGGGATTTAATTATCCAAGGATATAGATTACTCTCTTAGTGTTTAGTGTAATTAAAAAGGAAATTACCCTAACATTCTGAGTAGTTTGTCTATTAAAATAGGTGAGGGTCTCTCTAGGAAAATTTCAATGCCCTTCAGAAGCCAATACATGTCGATTCACCACTGAAACCTCCGGTGTAGAGAACAAAAAAGATAATAAGAATAAAAACAAAGAGCGAAAGTCACAGAAAGTGAATCCAGAAGATCAAGAGATTAATTAGCTTCACCAGGATGGTATCAATTCGTTGTCGGAAAACCCCATAATATAAGCGATGGGAATCAGACCATAATGAATGGAAGTCAGTTTAGGAAACCCACCAACTTGTCCAGTCGCCAACCTTAAGTTACATGCTATATCATTGCACATTTGAGGCTCAAACTAGTCAAACTGGGCGTAACTGAGATATAAGAAAAAATTTGTATTAGTAATATGATAGAAAATTTGAAACCAGCTAATGATGAAGAAATAGAAACCCTGTCCTAACGGAAACATCATGTTAAAATAGGGGGTTAGCTGTAAAAATCCATGAGAACATAGTGCCACCCACAATTCCTACATGATGAATCAAATAGAAAAGGGTCAAAATGGTAATTAAAACAATAAGATGCCTGAAATGGTCTTTCATAACTACCAGGTAACACTCACCTAAGACTGAGAAAGCGCTTAACCAAGAAGGGATGGAATTTTCAAGGAAGACTCTGTAATTCCTCTGTCAATAGAGAAAAAAAGAAATTATTAGCGAGAAGCAGATGTTAAACATTATAGGGAAGAAAATGAAAGTAAGAGTTCATAAATATAATGAACAAAAAAACAGAGAAGTCAACGTATTAACCACTTCACCTGGGTGGTAGTCTAGAGTATCCATCGCAATTATTATCTGCACTCTGTCACACACCAAGGGTAAATGAAGGTAGTGTAGCTACTCACCGGGGTCCAGTATCATGACAAAAGAACCCTCCTCTCCTCTTTTGCACTATAGATTGTAGTAATAAATGACAACCTCAATATAGAGGATAGGTAATAAGGGTAGGGTTTGTTCAGGAAAAATTGAACCATATGTCAAGCACATCTGATGGTCGAGAGACTTCTCGATCCACTACCCACTTGGGATGTGTGCTTATAGGACAATACCTAGTTTTCCATCCAGCTAAAATGACAGAATTGCAAATGGCACGATAATAGCACGAAGACCAGCTTGGTTTGTAAGGTAGGAAGCAAATGCATGCGACAGAAGATGACAAGTCTCATGGCCATTACTTCCAAGGCAGGGTAAGTTAATGAGATTATTTTAGTCAATTTAAATGTCACTTAAATATAAACGAACTCCAAAAGATTTCGGTAAGAAGTGTAGAATAGGTTTATAAACTGTCTTTTATACCTAATCGTAACCCAACACCAAACATATTTAGATTAATATACGTTCACATCATGATTAAATGGTCATGTCCCATTGATTTAACATTTAAGATAATAGTTTAATATGGAGGTGAGGGGACCTAATAATGGTGAGCTGGTATGGGAAGGGTGATGAAATCACTATATTCACATTAATCATGCATTTTGTGGGGAACGATGACCATTGGGCAAAAAAAAAAGCTTAAATTGGGTATGTTAAAAATGGTATTGCAACACAGTTGTACTTTGACCCTGTATAAGGGAAATTATGTTAAAATAGACTATGCAAAATAAATAAAATTATATAATTGTATGTTAAATTCTTTTATAAAATCTAAATGTTGAATGGTGGTGTAGGTAGAAGTATTGAACAATGATGGAAGGATCTTTGCCTCGAAACATAGAAAATGAGGAATTGTATGTGGATCTGGGATAAGTTGGTTGTGCTGCTGTCATAAGATCCCAATTGGTATAAAGGATAAGGACACTACAATCAGAGTTAGTCCAGCTTCATAGCAGTAACGAAAAGTTACTGAAAGAAAATGAAGATTAGGAGAAGCTAATCCAAGAATGGATAGAGAAGTCTAATCATAAGAGCGTAAATCACGAAGATACCAGGAAGATAGGATCTAATAAGTGAGGAAGCAGAGAAGGAACTAACCCTGAAACATCAAAAACATATAAGAAATAAAGGAAGGCCGAACAACAAGGAGAATTTTGGAAGATCAAACCACCAGTGTTTGATGGCGAGAAGGAGAAGGATGCAGAGGCGTGGCTACTAATTTTGACAAAATATTTTCAGGAATATGAATATGAAAGCAACTTGAAATTGGAGATTTACCAACTATAGGGTAAATTCACTCTATGGTGGGAGGAATGTAAGAGCATCTAGGCGTTGGATGAATAAATAGTATCATAGGAAGAATTTCAGTAGCAATTCAAGGCCAAATTCCTGAGTGAGAGGTATTATAATGACAAGGCTAAGGAATTTCATGAGCTAAAACTGGGGAAACTAACTATGGATGGACTTTTAAACAAATTCACCAATTTGTTACGTTATGTGTCTTATTTGAAGGAATAGAAGGCTAAAATTTAGTGGTCCCTGAACTGTTGTCGATATTTTACAAGGAGATAATTGAGTTTTATAACCCAAAGATCATGGATGAAGTAAACAAAAAAGTGAGGTTATGTCATCAACAATTCAAAATTAAAACTGAAGGTGGCAAACTATGGAAGAACAAGGATGGTGGAAGATTTGGTGGGGGAATGAAGAAACAAAAACCACCTTATTTGAGAAATTTTGGTAGATATCATCGAAAGAATAAAGGAATCAGAGAAGACACAATTTTTACAGCTCAATCTCACATAGGTTCAAGTGTAACATAACATAACAACAAAAAGTATGACACCACCAAAGAACCACTAATGTGATGGGGATGTCAGGGACCTCATATGATGAGGGATTTCCCACATAACTCTCGATCAATGCACAACATATAGACATTTTGGAAGGACACTACAATAAATGATATTGCAAGGATCATCCCAAGGATCAACACAGCCCTCAAAAATCGGCAAGCTGAACAACAAGCTACTATGTTGGAAATAAAAGGTAAAATCTCAAACCACACTATGTCTATTTTAATAGACCCTGGAGCTACCTAAAGCTATATTAGTCCCCAAACTATATAAAGATGCAATTAGGAAACAAAAAAATTTAGGAATGCATGTGTAGTACAGTTAGCCACGGGCACTAAGAGGGAAATAACTCAATATGTGAAACAGTGTTTTGTTAATTTTAATGGCTATTTCTCGGCAGTAGAATTGAATATTCTTCCACTTGGGTCATATCATATACTAGTGGGAACGGAATTGTTAGAACAACAATCTGTTGTTATAAACTGTTTGGAGAAAACAGTGACCTGTGTAGGAACTGATGGGGTTTTGATGGTCATTAAGGGAAAAGAAAAACTGGTAACAGTTAGACAAATTTCCACTAAATTTTATATTGTTAGAAAGTTTACCTATATTGTTCCTTTGAAGTCGTAATGAAAATTCGTTGGTAAATGACCAAATGTATGAACATAACTTCTTTTTAATGATGAAAATTCACATTTCAAACTTTTTAATTCGTTGGTAAATGATCAAATGTATGAACATATCTACTTTTTAATAAAGAAAATTCACATTTCAAACTTTTTAAAATTATTAAATTTTTTAAATAAAAATAATAAAATTTGAAAAAAAATATTATATTATTTTATAAATTGTATATGTAATTAATTTATATATTTTAGATCTCTCATGGTGTAAGAAACAAAGAAATCACTCTTCTGCATGGCCAATGATGTCAGACATCTCGCCGATGATGCGAAGGTCAATCTTCCCATCCTCTCAAAGTGGTCTTAGTCTAATTAACATTAATGTTGGGCATTTTAATTTTCCATCAGCCTTGTTGGGAGAGGGAGCGAATGATCATCAAGGGTATATGGAAGGTGGAAAACATCTATTATGGAAATCATTCTAGTTATTGTACCAGTTTGTTAATCAAGGCTTGAGCTCAGATAACAGTGTGAACCTTTGCGTTGGCATCCTGACTAGGACTGTCAGCGTTTCCACTGTCAATGCCCCATCCTCAGCGGCAAGTTTATTGAATTGGTTGTTCTGTTTTCTCGTAGGTGGCCTCTGGCTTCTCTGAGAATGATAAGGGCTCGACACATAAAAATTGGGTCAACCTGCTAGCTTAGTAGTGGGTGGTTTGGCATTCAAACTTTTATCTCTCTTTGTATCTTCAGTGTAGTAGGTTTGCTCTTTTCAGCGACTCTCCCCTAAGGTTTCGTATCTATAAAGGTCTTCTGTGGTGATGGGGTGTCTATTCTCAAAACTTCTTGTTAGTGTTATTCCTACGAAGGGTTGGCGTCTATGAATTTTTGGTTAATAGTTTCACCAATATTCTCGGTTCTTGGTCCCTGGTAGCTACCTTTGTCAGACAGGTTAATGCTCTTCTAGTGTGGTTTGGGGGCTTCTGTGTAGTCATAATTTGAGTGTGGGTTAGCCTTCCTCATCCTGTCTTTTCCTAGTGATGGTAACCATGTTGTGATGCATCTGGAGCCACGCAAAATTTGTTCTCTCCCTTCGACCAAGCAAATTTCAACTAGTCTAGGAGGTAGAAGCATCTCCAAACTCTATTTGGGGTGGTCGCACCACTAACACAGTGGGTGAGGAGGCTACCAAGAGTCATGTTGGTCATGGTGGTCTATCGGTTGGATGGGGGAGAATACCTCATGAACTCCAAGGAGGAGTGGGGGGACATGATGGAGGGGTGTTGGTATTCGGGGAAAAGTGAGACTGTCTTAGCATGGAGGCATGGTAGATCATCATTTTTGTCTGGATAACTATCAAGATTTCATCAAGTCTATACTAGATCACTTGGAAACCTTGGAGATGGTGCAATAGGAAGAACATGTATTACTGATTGCTATGTTGAACAAGATGCATTACTTCGAGTGTCATGCTCAGGAATTGGTCATGGTGGTTTGTGAGGTTATAATTTTCTCTCTTAGAAGGTGGAGAAGATGGAGTCATGGAAGGCACACTTTAAGGAGCACGTGGAGTGCTCCTTCGGCCCTCTTCCTCCTCTAGGGACTGCTCTAGACAATCCTGCTACAATTACTTCAGACGATTGATCATCATTACAAGTCTTTTACATGTTTTACATATTCTTGGTGCTTTTGGCCTCCTAAGTGGTGGATTGTGTCTCTAGTTCTTTTGTTTCTTTACCTTATGCTGATCTTAGTAGTCAGCAAGCTTAGTCAAGGTGATACTAACTGCATTTTGAAACCTATGTACTCCTTTTTTGATGAATGAATATAACTTTGACTTACAATTTGGTTTTTATAGATTTTTTGAAAGATGATTTTAAAATTTCCAAATCTCATTTGATATCGAGTTTTTCCAATTGCCTTTTCCATTAAAATTTAAAACATGCTTCAGAATTCAAGGACTTTACCCACATTTATTTGTACATTAATTGTATTTTATTTTATTTTATATGAAATTTGTAGAGGGTTTTGTATTTTCATTGTTTAATGCTATAAATATTTAATTTTTAAACTAGCAATCGCCCCTAAAGGTGCAAATATTGTAGTATACCTAGGGGGGATAATATGGGGTACAAAGGGAGGTACCCATAATGTAATAATGAGATGGGCCATAGTAATAAATAAGGTGGTTAACCCATACCATGTAAGGGACCACAAGTAGTTAGCAATAATATAATAAGCCCATAGTATTAGATTGATGGTATTAAGGGAACCATGGTAATGACCCATGGTATCATACGTATGAGGCCTATGTAGAGGCTAGAGACTCCCCGTTGATAGATGTCAAGGATTATTGTATGAACAGGCATATGGCTTGTGGAGCGTTCTCCATCCTTAAGGAGTGAATGTATGGTGTTGCCCTACCTTAGTGGTTTGATCAATAAAGAGAAGTATTTCTATCTATATTCTATCTTGTTATTTCTTGGGTTTATTTGCATTGTCTTATATTTTGATATCATATCTATAACAAGTGGTATCAGAACACTTTCTTGGGCAAAGTTGAGAATGTTTTTTTTTGCAGGAATATTTTGGGGCGGCGAGTTTGCAGATCAAATCTGTACATTTTGGTGCAAAATCTACAAAATCTAACCATAGATCTAGATTTTCTGTGAAAATTTCCAAAGTTCAAAAAAACAATCGGCCGAATCGGAGTCCGGATGAGGGAGATATTGCTGATTTAAAAATTAGTTGGGTTGCAGAAATTTTTTGGGGCGTGAGTTTGCCGAGTTATTTGTATATTCTAGTGTAAATTCTGTAGAATCTAATTGCAAATCTAGATTTTTTGTGAAATAATACCCAAGTTCAAAAAAAAAATTAGTTGAATCGGAGTCTGGATGAGGGAGATATCACTCATTTAAATTCATCTATATTTTTAGAATTTTTTTGTGACGACGACACAAGTGCAACGCAAATCGGAAATTTCAGCACTTACATCAGGATTTCTATCACATGGGTAGATGCAGAATGGTTGTTCCATTTCCAAAAACAGGTCATAATAGGGATTCTGAGCAATATTGACTAAACTGTGACAATTTCAAATTTTTGCCAAGTATGTGAATTTTTCCCAAACCCTCTTCATGGCGATTCTATATTTTACAAGAAAAGATAATGGTATTACCATTGAAGAATACATAAAAGAAAAAAAGTTAGTATGGGCACAACATTGGAGATTTTTGGTAGTGGCTCATTTTTCAGTTGAGGCGGTCACATGGTGGGACTTATTGAACAAAAATAAGTTGTACAACCTTTCAAATGAAGAATTTGAAAAATTACTTTTAGACAGATGGTCTCATGCTAGAAAAAAAGATAATGAGAAACATGTGGGGTTATTTCCTACTAATATCTCCTTATTGCAGGTTCATGGATTGCTTCAAAAGAAAAAGATCATTGTGTCTATAAATCTTAGTTGCAAGCATAATCTTATAGATGTCATTTTGGAAAAAAGATTGCAAGTCCCAGCAAAACAAATGGAGCAGACACGGGTTAATAATGAGGAGGTGCAAGTTTATAAAGATTTGAAAATTTCTATGGACATGTATCTATTGCATTCTAGCTTTTATGCTTTACATATGGCTAACGTGGATGTTGTTTTGTGATACCCTTGGATGGAAGTAGTGGGTACTATCAATATTAATGTGCAGGAGAAATTCTTGAATCTCTGGTATAAAAAGAAGAAAATTACATTATAAGATATTTCCATCAATAAATGGGTAGAGTCTAAGGAGGCGCAAGCAGAAAATGTTACATCAGATGAGGATTCAGTGGCTGAAGTAATATTGGAAGATAAGAAACAAAAACAGGCACCACAACATGTACCAGATACCAATCAAGCTCCATTAGGTGGTAAATTAAAGAAGGATACACTATTGGTTAAAAATTCAGCATATCATCACCAACATCACCCAGTAAGAAAAAAACCAACAAGATGGCAACAAATTAGCTACAAGGACAACAACCCCCACATGGCATATAGAGAGGGACAACGATCCACCTACTATACATCAACATAGAAGAGCTACGAGGATCAACTTCCATCTCAAGCAAGTGAGGCACCAGCTAGATCGGGAGTTCACCTTTCTCTTGGATGGCTGGATGCACATGCATGGTACTAGTGGACTATTCTTTAGACTAGATTTTATTATTTGTGTTTTTCCTATGTTTCAGGGATGAAACATTTTAAGGGGGCTAGAATGTATTATACCTAGGGGGGATAATATGGGATACAAAGGGAGGTACCCAAGGGAATAACGTAATAATCGGATGGGCCATAGTAATAAATAAGGTGTTTAACCCATATCATGTAAGGGACCACAATTAGTTACTAATAATGTAATAAGCCCATGGTATTAGATAGATGTTATTGAGGGAACCATGGTAATGACCCGTATATGTATGAGGCCTATATAGAGGCTAGAGACTCCCCATTGAGAGATGTCAAGGATTATTGTATGAATAGGCATATGGCTTGTGGAGTGTTCTCCTTCCTTAAGGAGTGAATGTATGGTGTTGCCCTACCTTAAATGTTTGACCAATAAAGAGAAGCATTTCTATCCATATTCTATTTTGTTATTTCTTTGGTTTATTTGCATTGTCTTATATTTTCATATCAGATGTATAACAAATATACAATGAAGGAATACAATATTTTGGAAGATCATCTAGAAAAACTAGATAACCAAATAATGGAATAAATATTAGATAAAATATTATTTGATTTTTTTTTAGAAAAATCTATGAGAAACATTCTATCGCAGATGTTTCTTACTTATTGATGGAAAATTTGTGGTTACAACATTTGGTTATTCCGAGAGTAAAATGATTGATGGAAAATTAGGTAGGTAAATGGGTAAATGACCACACATTTGATACAATTACTTATTTAATTCTTGAAGTATTGGATAATTCATGATTTATTATCCTGCTATGCTACGAAGGAAAATTTTTGAAGACAAAATGGATTAGTTTTGACACTATAGCTTACAAAATTAATTGGTATTTACACTATAGCTTTCACCAGTCTAGTCAATACAACTTAGAGGACAGAACTAGACAAAACATTGACCAAATATAAATTGTTCTTAATTTCCAACTTGTTAGTTTGGCAGAGTCTATGCTCAGCCCAACCCCGTAGAGAGACACCTTCCATATATTTAGTAATTGAGCAACAATTCTAACAATAATACATTAAACTAACCTTGAAGATAAAAATTATACTCAATGAATATGCTTCTGAGACACTTGTATTAGAATTTTCATATTTAAGTATAAATATTTACAATAAATTTTATATATTGTAAATTTATATTTATTATATGTATAATAAATATAAATATTATTATATTTAATATTATTGGAATAATAATATTTACTTCATGAAATATAATTATGGTTTGAATTCTAATTACATTGATGGGCTAAGCATTAACTTAGATACATTACTTTTTTTATTAATATTTAATATAATTAAATATCATAATTTCTATATTTATTCCAGTATTTATTTCAATTAATATAATTATTGTTGAAATTCTAGTTATATGGGTGGGCTAAGCATTGATTTAGTTTTTCTTTCTTAATATTTAATATAATTAAATATTGTAATTTTTATGTTTAATTATATTCCTTAGGGATATACTCAGCAGCTGAGAATTTTCTCCTCATTACAAAATCTATTACCTTCATCATATGCATATAAATGTTTGATGTTGAATTAAACATCGTGGCCATGTGATGGAGGAGGAGAGGAGGTAAACTAAGACATTTAGTTGGTAACATCTCCTAAGCGTACAAAGGAAATCCTCAAGCTCGGTGGTCTATATACTCATTTAAAAGGGGCATCTGATGCTCTTCAAGTCTACATACATTCAAAACACTTGTTTACTTTTCGACAAGTACAATACCTAGAGAGAGATAAGAAGAAAGCATAACTATGTGATTTAAAGAAAACAAACCAACAATGTGCTTTGAAGAAGAAGAGAGGTGGAAAGGGAAAGGGAATGAAAATATTACCACTATTCATTAGTGCAAGGATCCAAGTAACCATTCCAACCATCATAACCATAGGTAGTAACACCAAAGAAAAAAAATTGAAAGAAAATTCGATGTTGAATACAAGGAATTTTAAAGGGAACATAAGAAGAAGTTCATGCTAGGTATGGATTCAAGAAACCAGGAGACAGGAAATAAAATGTATACAAAAGTATTGAGGAAATCAAATGTAGACAAAAAGATTATTGATAAAACAATGCAAAGCAATGTGAGCATGAGTAGCCTCCAAAAGAGAAAAGAGAAGGAGATGACCAACGCTTTCATATCAAGATATAGGTCAAGAGGACAAAGGTGGATGTTACCTTAAACTTCAATTTACAAGCCAACCTCACATTTATTATGTTTCCACTTTAGTTTCATATTCCTTTTATTACATTTCCATTATTACCTCTTTAGATAACAAATTTATCATAGTAACACTTACGAAAACTACAACTTCAGCATCAAAAGCATGGGTATTGTTTATATTGTACCTTGTAAGAAGGTTCATCCCAGTCAGGAAAACACCTTTGAGCATCTGCTGGCTCAAACTGAGTAACTGGGCATGTTCCTTTTCTCACCATTGATCACATATGGAAAACACCTTTGAGAATTTGCTTGCTCAAACTGAGTAACTGGGCATATTACGTTTCTCACCATTGATCACATATAAACTAAGGCATGCAAGTAAACAAGTCAAGGTAGCTACATTTGGTTAGAATTTTTTACCATGTTGTAGCAACCATAGCCTAACGTGAGAATACAAGTTTCACAATCTGTGGGATGAACGTACCATAGAAAGTGTTTTGTGTGGTGACAATTATCAAGAAATTCTACAGATGCCTAAACACGAGATGTGACATGGGTTGGACTTCATATTCTCATACAGTTTCACAGTTTCCATAAAAGCATTTAGAAATTGTAATATTTGGGGTGCAAACTTTCTTGCCCTATCAGAAGGCACTCCAATTCCTATATATTGAGTTTGTAACTTAAATAATACTAACATTATCTATATTTATGCTTACTGAAAAAAACTATTATAATATTCGACATTAATAGACTAGTGCAAAAACCTAAAATGACCCATGAAATGATTTCAGGCCATGATTCGTTTTTATGAGAACAGAAAGTGAAGCAATGCACCATAGTTCAGGCGACACCAAAATTTCTTGAAAATAATTTATACTTTTCTTTGGTACACTCATCCTATCAATTGTGAAATTTCTATGAGGAAATTATAATATATCCACACAAAACACACTCTCCTATGTACCTGATCTTCAAGAGAGACAACTCAACATCTCAGCCATAGGGGAAGTTGGAAAATCGCCAAAATGACATGTCTAACTGTGACTTCGATTCTCATTCTATGGGCCTTGTAGGCAGGGTGAAACCCTTGTTATTCTATCCGCATTTTGCGTTGGCTAGTTGCTGCTGCATGTGTGGCCATGACTAGATGAGAACATTAACTTGATATTAAATGTTGGTTAAAGGGACTATGCTCTTCTACTCCCAGTTATAAAAAGAGAGAAATTAGATACAAGTAAGTTACTACATGAGACAGATACATTAAGATATGATATAAACACAAACGATACAGTGAAAAATACATTGAAAAACATATACTCATAATACATTTATTATTTTTTGGTAGAAAGTTAATTTAACGATCAAAATTGTATTTCAATAGCCTATATTACATAAAATATTATGGCCAAAACTATGCGCTATTAAAATTTTAAGTTTATAACTAATTAATAGTAAATTTGTTAATCATGAAATTGGCTCTCTTGACATGTTTTCTAACTATCCTAACCAACTTAGATCCATTTTATTTCCAGATCTACCAATGCATGAGAGGGATTAGATGCAAAGAGATTTGATCTTTGTCCTAGCTTAGTAGATCCAAAGTTAAGATGGATCTAGGCTAGTTTAATTCTCCCTTTCGAATAGCCTAAATTCCATGTGAATACCATGGGTCAATATCATGGGTTTTCATAAACCTGGAGCTAAAAAACCAATAGTAACCTCCACAAATCATGTTTACTTTCACTTTCCCACAAAAATTAATAAAAATAAATAAACTAAGAGAATTTTTATTTTAACATAGGGTTATTTTTATTTTTATTTTATTTTATTTTGACCGACTTAAATGTCTATAGTACATTACATTGCAACATCCCTACCATAGCTTCTCTCGAGGCAATAACTACCCACTTGAACTTCACTTGGGGAGATTAACTTGGTCCATCTTTTGTTAAAGTTCACATAAAAATGTTAATGTGAGGTAACTAATAGCTATATCCCCCAATTTTCTAGGAGATTTATTGATTCCATCACCAAGTCAATTGTTCTCTAACACTCCTAACAATTACCCCCTTGAACCTCACTAGGGGAGATTCATATGGTGCATGTTTATTGAAATCCGCATAAAAAAGGTTAACACCCAACTCAAGAGAATACATAGGTAACTAGTAGCTATATCCCTCAATTTTCTATTAGATTTTTTCTTAACCATATGGCATCATGATATCTCACATGACCCCCTCAAGCTACCATATGTCAAACCTCCACATAAAAAAACCAATTATTTTGTTTCCCATGTATATCAATGATTGAGCTTAACTTAGAAAGGTTCATGCTACATGTAAGCAATAATTCAATTAAATGTTCCATATGTAATTTTTATTTCTAACTGCTAATGGCTTCAATTATGAATTAAATGTTGTCTATTTTAACTTGGGTCAACCCTTTTATTACTTGTAGGGTCCCCATGTATATCAATGCCTTGTTTAGCGTTTTGACTAAGTCAGATTACGTAAAAATAAGAATAAAATAAAATAATAAATAAAAAAATATTAATGTAGTGTAACATAAACATTTTAACCATGTAGTGTCACACAAGGTACGTTTTCACCCAAAACATAATAGAAATTTCAACCTGATTTTGAGAAGATCCTGCTGAAATTTTTGAAAATATGACTTATAGTTGTAAAATTTGTGATTTTGGGTGCCATGGGGTTCTTGATATAGTTGACACCATTACACTATCAAAAAAATAAAATAAAAAAAATAACACTGAAAATAAAATAATAACAAAATAAAGATGAGTCATGGTATTGACCCATGGTATTGAGAACTCATGGTATTGATCCATAGTATTCATGTAAAATATAATCTATTTGAAAAGGGAGATTGAAATATCTTAGATTCAAGCTAACTCTATATCTTTGGCCATTTTTAAATGTCTTCTCTGGATTTTCGACAAGTAGTGCAATAAACTTGGGTTGTACTAGTGGGCGAAAAACCCACCTCCTGGGTAAGTGGATAAGTGTTCATTTACTTCGTATCTCTTCCCTTGACTTATCAAAGGACTCCACCGACCATCCAGCAAAGTAATTTTTCTGCTAATCTCGTGCCACTTTAAGTTACCTTAATTTAACTTTAGCGATTCCAATAATAACCGGGATCTATGCTAGTTTCATTTTTGGTCTGCCAGATGATTCCACTATGAAATATTGCATTGGGAAGCTGAACAAATTGCTTGACGTCCATGAGGAAAGGCTTTCACAAAGCAAGAACCTGGGATGGGATTTTTTTAGTTTGGAAGATCTACAACGTCTTCCATGGACACACTACCTCATGACTATTTGCATTAAGGGTGTCGAGATACGTTCTGATTCTTATTCCCTTAGACCACTAACAGGGCATGTTTTCTACAAATTTCTTCCATGTGAGGCTATATTCCCACCATCTTCTCACATTCCCTCGCGATGAGAGTAGGTCACCCATTTTGCAAATGGTTACTAGGTAGTGTGTCCATGGTAGATGCTGTAGATCTGCCAAACTAAAAAAATCACCTAGTAGGTAGTTGCTCTACGAAAGCCTTTCCTCATAAACTTCAGGCAATTTGTTCCGCTTCGCAATGTAGTATTTCATAGTTTCAAAAGTTTTCTATAGTTACACGTGCCTCATAAATGATACCAATTACTGTGTTTTTTGTGTCAAATGGATTTCTCACCAATACATGTTTCAATTGAGTCTTCCTACAGGTTGGCATAACTACTACTGTATGCATGTGATATTCTAAGAATTGTATGTGGATCAGGGAGACGTTGGCAGTGCTGCTGTCGTAAGCTCCCAATTGGTATAAATGATAAGGACACTGCAATCAGAGTTAGTCCAGCTTCATAACAGTAACAAAAATTTATTGAAAGATAGAGAAGATCAGGAGAAGCTAATCCAAGAATGGACAGAGAAATCTAATCACAAGAGTGTACATCAGGGAGGTACCAGGAAGATAGGATCGGAGAAGTTCAGAAGTAGAGAAGAAACTGAGACTAAAACATCAAAAACATATAAGAAAGAGAGGAAGGCCTAATTATATGGAGAATTTAGGAAGATCAAACCACCAGTGTTTGATGGCGAGAAGGAGGAGGATGCAGAGGCGTGGCTGCTGAATATGACAAAATATTTTTAAGTATATGAATATGAAAGCAACTTGAAAGCATGATTGGCAATTTACCAATTGCAGGGTAAAGCCACTCTGTGGTGGAAGGAACGTAAGAGCTTCTAGGAATTGGAAGACAAAATAGTATCATGGTAAGAATTTTAGCAAGAATTCAAGGCCAGATTCCTGACTGAGAGGTATTATAATGACAAGGCTAAGGAATTTCATGAACTAAAACTGGGGAAACTAACTATGGATGAATTTTTAAACAAATTCACCAATTTTTTGCATTATGTGCCTTATTTGAAGGGAAGGCTAAAATTCAGTGGTTCCTAAACTTTTTACTGATCTTTTACATGGAGAGAATTGATTTTGATAACCCAAAGACCATGGATGAAGTAATCACAAAAGTGAGGTTATGTCATCAACAATTCAAAATTAAAAGTGAAGGTGGTAAACTGTGGAAGAAAAAGGATGGAGGAAAAACCGGTGGGGGAATGAAGAAACAAAAACCAAATTATTTGAGAAATTTTGGTAGAGATCATCGAAAGAAGAAAGGAATCATATAAGGCACACTTTTTCCAGCCCAGTCTCACATAGGTCCAAGAGTAATAGAATAGAACAGCAAAAATTATGACACCACCATAGAACCACTAAGGTGTTGGGGGTGTGGGGGACCTCATCTGATGAGGAATTGTCCACATAACTCTCTATCAATGCACAACATACAGACAGTTTGGAAGGCCACTACAATAAATGATATTGGGAGGAGCATCCCAAGGATCAACGTTGCCCTCGAAAATTAGCAAGCTAAACAACAAGCTACTATGTTGGAAATAGAAGGTAAAATATCAAACAAAACTGTGTTTATTTTAATAGATCCTGGAGCTACCTTAAGTTGTATTAGTCCCCAAACTGTATAAAGATGCAATTTGAAAACATAAAAATTTAGGAATGCATGGCTAGTATAGTTAGCCACGGGCACTAAGAGGAAAATAACTCAGTATGTGAAACAGTGCCCTGTTAATTTTAATGGTTATTTCTCGGCAGTAGAATTGAATATTCTTCCACTTGAGTCATATCATATACTAGTGGGAATGGACTTGTTAGAACAATAATCTGTTGTTATAAATTGTTTGGATAACATAGTGACTTGTGTAGGAACTGATGGGGTTTTGATGGTCATTAAGGAAAAGAAAAATAGGTAATGGTTAGACAAATTTCCATTGAATTTTATATTATTAGAAAAATTAATTATATTGCTCCTTTAAAGTTGTAATGAAAATTCGCTAGTAAATGATCAAATATATGAACATAACTTATTTTTAATAATGAAAATTTAAATTTCAAACTTTTTAATTCAATGGTAAATGATCAAATGTATGAACATATCTACTTTTTAATAATGAAAATTCACATTTCAAACTTCTTAAATTTATTAAGAAGATAAAAAACACTTATAAGTTTTATAATATTAAAATTGTTATTTTTAAAAAGATTTAAAATAAAAATAATAAAATTTGAAAAAAAATATTATATTATTTTATAAATTATATATGTAATTAATTTATATATTTTAGATCTCTCATGAAGTAAGAAATAAAAAAATCACTCTTTTGCATGGCCGATGATGTCAGACACCTCACTGACGATGCAAGGGTCAATGTCCCTGTCCTCTCACAGTGGTCTTAGTACAATTAACGTTAATGTCAAGCATGTTAATTTCCCATCACCCGTGTTCGAAGAGGGAGAAAATGATCATCGAGGGTATATGGAAGTTGCCAAACCTCTGTTATGGAAAGCATTTTGGTTATTGTGCCTTATTTTTAGTCGAGGCTTGTGTTAGCCTCCTATTGCAATAGGTGTTCATATTTCATGATTGACAGTTGAAAGTGCCAAATACGTCATCTTTTCATGCTGCAAGGTTCCATATTTCCAGAAAGAGGCCAAAGAAGAGGCCATGAAAGTGTGCCAGTCTAAATGCCACTACTGTATTCCAATTTTGATGAAGTTATTCCATTTTTGAAGAATTTTTCAGTTAAAGGAAAGCCAAACAACTTAATCTTGGCTTCCCTAGGTTTCAATTGCTTGTTTTAGAATATAGAGAATGAATATCTATCCAAACTGTTTAATCTTGTTAGATCAGTAGCTAGGTATAGAAATAAAGGAGCCCAACTGTTTAAACTGGGGCCTTGGAAGATATAAGGGTACGTTTAGATAGGAGGGCAGTCAAAAGAAAAAAGGATAATCAGGGTCTGCAAGTCCAAGTGCGCCCATGCAAAAGGAAGAAAAAATTCTAGGTAAGTAGGCTGGGTAAGTAGTTTTGTGGTTGCAGAATCAGGCTATGTGATCCATTTCATGTTTTTCAGTGTTATATCTATTCAAATCACAATTATGAGTCACTTTTTCATTTGGAGGAGCTCAAGAGAGGCATGTCTAACTCCCCGTTCTTCTCACTCCCTAAATCACTCACTAACATCCCCTTGAGGACTTTGGGATCTGCCCAACCAGTCCTGTTACCACTTCATTTTTTGTAGAATACTAAGTCAAGCTTTGACTTTCTTCAGTGAAAAGAAGCCACATTTCTTGTGTAAAAATCATTTCTCCACAGTCCATTCACTTCCTATGCCTAAGTTTCAGTTCACAAACTTAGCCCCTACACTTCACCTCACAAACTCATATTAACTTCTAAACATTATTATGTAAATCCCTATCTATTTCCCCTTCACCTTACTAAAAGCACTAAATAGCTCCCCTATGTACATATTCCCATCCCCTGGCACTATATCCCTATAATATCTGTTTGGGGAAATGTTGAGTTCATTTGGGGCTTAGAATTAGCCTTCCGCGTCCTATCCCTGAGATTAACTTAACATTTGGTTAAGGTTAATAACCTCTTTCCTCACCCCTCTACCCATAAACCTTAAATATTTTACCCTGCGCGCTCACATTTTTGGGTTTTGTTTAAATATTTTGATTAAAATTTACCCCCGGTGCACAAACCATGTATAAAACCCACAAACCCAAAGTCTAAACCCCCGCAGCATTGTATAAATATTCGGATATTCCAGCGGGCCCTGTGCACAAACCTACCGCCAGCTCCGTGCTCTGTCAGCCCTCTGATCCACCCTCCCAGATCCGATGGCTCTCAGCGATTTCGGAGTTGCCCTGTCACTCTACAGTTAGCATCCGATAGCCTGGCGGTTTTGCGGTTGTACAGAGGGACACATGTCCGCCCTTGTTTGCATCGGAGCCCCTCTGACATTTACCACCCTCATACAAAGGGCAGTCCGACGAAACCACACACCACCTTCTGTCTCTCCTCCCCTGACGACAGCACCAGGTCAGCGCCACATCACCTCTACGTCGACCCCCCCCCACTGCTCCGTGTCACTGCCACCACATCACCCTGCCATACTACCACGTCACCTTGCCACGTCACTGTCGTAACAGGACCCACTGTTGACGTCATGATAACATCATACTGACGTCATCATCGAAAAGGCGCGAAAGGAAAAAAATCACAGCAAAGGATGCCCGGAATGAAAAACTGAGGCAGTTTTCGATGCGCACATCGCTAAGAAAAAATGATCAAAATGGAAAGCTGCCTGTGGCTAGGCTACCAGCAGGCCCAAAAATGAGTAGTTTGACAGGATTTCTTCATGAAGTTTTAGAAAATGGGCGATTTGACAAATTCAGGAGTATCAGTGAAGTGGCAAAGTGTTATGCTCTTAACCTGCAAAGTAATACCCAAACACAGAATATGCGAAGAAAAGATACCCAGAACACAGAATATGCGAAGAAAAGATACCGAGAACACAGAATAGCAATGATTTTATTATTCAAAGAGCAATGTTCACATGCCTCTTCGAGGGGGCAACCTCCAATAGAGCAGAGCTCGATTACAAAATAAGACACGATACTCCTCGCAGGGAGTCTCTATCCTTTATATATGACTCATACATGCAATACCACGGGCCAATACCGTGGGTTTTATTAATACCATCTATCTAATACTACTGCCCATTTGCAACTAACTGTGGTCCCGTCATTAATTGCGGGTTAACCACTTACAAATATTAATATAGGCTTTATTGACTCTTGACTATGACGTGATCCCATGACATAAATAAGGGGGTTAGGGTGGGACCCTAACATGCCCTCCCCCTTCAGACTAGCCTTGTCCTCAAGGCTGAAGCTGCGGAAACTGCTGAAGAATCGTGGCTGGTTCCCAAGTTGCATCTTCCGGAGAGGTGTCTTTCCATTTGACGAGGACTTCCTTAATCATGCGGCTGCGCAGGTGCTTGTCCCTTGTGTCTAGAACCTGTTCGGGTTGAAGCCAGATTGACCCTTCTTCTTCCAATTCAGGTAGACTGGTTTGAACTCGGCAATTGTTCCCAATCACTTTCTTGAGGCACGATATATGGAAAACTGGGTGGATTTTTGCTGTAGGTGGCAAAGCCAACTTGTAAGCCACTTCTCCAATGCGCTAAAGTACTTGGTATGGTCCGTAGAATTTTGGAGAGAGCTTTTGACAACCCTTGTCTTTGAGTGATGTTTGCTTATATGGTTGCAGCCTCAAAAAGACCTGATCCCCTTCTTGAAATTGGCACTCTGAGCGATGTTGGTCAGCCTGTTGCTTCATGCGATTCTGAGCTTGATGAAGATTCTCGCGAAGATGGGCGAGCATGGTTGCGCGGTGTTGTAGGAGTTGATCCACGGCTTGTACTTTGGAGCACCCCGTGAGATAAGAAGTAGGGGAAGGTGGAAGTTGACCATAGAATGCTTCATAGGGAGTCATTTTGGTGGTGGCATGATAGTTGGTGTTATACCACCATTCAACCAGAGGTAACCACTGTACCCAAAGGTGTTGCTTTTCTGAAGTGAAACACCTAAGGTAGGTTTCTAGACATTTGTTGACGGCTTCAGTTTGACCATCTGTTTGCGGATGATATGAAGTACTGAGTTTGAGTTGAGTGCCTTGTATTCTGAAGAGTTCCTGCCAAAAATTACTGGTGAAGATCGGGTCGCGGTCGGACACAATAGAAGTGGGCATGCCATGCAATTTGAAGATCTGATCCATGAAAGTTTGAGCAACCAAAGTTGGTGTAAATGGTTGGGGTAGGGCGCAAAAATGAGCATACTTCGATAGTCGGTCCACAACCACCATGATGACTGACTTGTTCCCAGACTTTGGAAGACCTGTAATGAAATCCATGGAAACCTCCATCCAAATTGATGCCGGAATGGGCAATGGTTGTAATGTGCCTAGTGTGTTGATGGTCTCCCCTTTGTGGTGTTGACAGACATCACATTCTGCTACGAAAGTAAGGATGTCCATTTTCATGCCGGTCCAAAAAAATGATCTTCTGGTGCGAGCATACGTCTTCTGAAAGCCCGAATGTCCTGCAATGGGAGATGAGTGCAGTTCTGCCAAACTGCGACTCTTGAGGGTGGATGTTGGTGATATTACGACTCTGTCCTTGTAGCGAAGAATATCATTCTGCCATGAGTAGCCCTTGCTGGAATTAGGATCTACCTGCAATTGAGAAATGAGTTGGGAGAACCCGAGGTGTGAAAACCATTCCCTACGAGCCTCTTCAATCCAGTCTGGAATAGGGAGGGAAATTGCGAGCAGAGTACTTTCCTCCTCAAATTGGCGCGACAATGCATCTGCTACACTGTTGTCTTTCCCTTTCTTGTAAATGATCTCATAATCATATCCCAGCATTTTGGCTAACCATTTATTTTGTTGTGGGGAGGATAGGCATTGCTCCAAAAAATATTTAAGGCTGTGATGATCTGTGCGGATTTGGAAACGTCGCCCCAATAAGTAAGGTCGCCAGGTCTCGACTGCATGTAAGATGGCCATCATTTCCTTCTCATAGGTAGATTGGCCCAGATTCCTCCCACTGAGTTGTTGGCTGGTGAAGGCCAATGGTCGCCCTTCCTACATTAAGACCGCTCCAATACCTGTACCCGAAACATCACATTCAATGACAAAGGATTTGGTGAAGTCAGGTAGTGCTAAGACGGGAGTGGAACACATGGCGTTTTTGAGAGCGGTAAATGCCTGTTGTGCTTCCTCGTTCCAGAAGAAGGAATTTTTCTTTAGGAGTTAAGTGAGGGGCTTTGCTATGTGGCCATAGTTGCGGACAAATTTACGATAATAGCCTGTTAGACCCAAAAATCCTCTCAAGCTCTTCAAGGTCTTAGGTTGAGGCCATTCTTGCATTGCCTGGATCTTTTTGGGGTCCACCTTGACACCTTCACGCCCCACAATGTGGCCCAAATACTCAACTTCTTCCATGCCAAACGAACACTTAGAAATCTTGACAAATAATTTATGCTGGCGGAGCAGTTGCAAGAGTAGATCTACATGCTGAAGATGTGCCACCCAAGTGCCACTATAGATGAGGATGTCATCGAAGAAGACAAGGACAAATTTTCTGAGATATGGTTTGAGGAGGTGATTCATAAGGCTCTGAAAAGTAGAGGGGGCATTACAGAGACCAAATGGCATGACCAGGAACTCATAATGGCCTTCATGAGTTCTGAAAGCCGTATTGGGAATGTCGACTTCCTTCATGCGAATTTGGTGGTAGCCTGAGCGAAGATCCAACTTAGTGAAGAATTGAGCCCCATTGAGTTCGTCCAGCAAATCGTCAACCACCGGGATGGGAAATTTATCTTTGACTGTCAACTTATTGAGGGCCCTGAAGTCGGGACACATCCACCACTCCCCATCTTTCTTGAGGACCATGACCACTGGGGATGAATAAGGACTAATGCTGGGACGAATGACACCTGCTTCCAATAATTCCTTGATGATTTTTTCTATTTCATTCTTTTGGGTGAACGGATATCTGTATGGCCGCACATTTGGGGGTTGGGCCCCTGGAACCAATGTGATGTTATGATCATGTTCCCCTCGCGAGGGTGGAAGCTCATGAGGCTTATCAAAGACCGTCCGATGTTTATTTAAAATATGTTGCGTCTCAGGATGAATTGGCAGATACATGGTTTCGACTACCTGGATGGCATTAAATTGAGCTACCACTCCATGATGGCCCTTTTTTAACAATTTTTCCATCCTATGCGAGCTGATGATAGAGGGGGCTCCCGCCTGTAGTCCACGGAGGGTATGTGTGGAGTTGTTCTACTTAAAACTCATATATAACTCGTGGAAATCCATTGTGATTGGCCCCAGAGTGCGAAGCCATTCCGCGCTTAGGACAATGTCGCAACCCCCCATGTGTATTGCAAACATGTGGGTTTTCAACTGATAATCCCCCATTTGAAGTTTGACATTTTCACAGCGTTCTTCACATTTCATTGTGCCCCCATCTGCAATTTGGACTTGGAAGTTAGAAACTGCCCGGACAAAACAATGCGCTGCTTCAACGATCTTTTGATGGATGAAATTATGGGTACTTCCACTATCAATCAAGACTACTACTGGCCGATGTTTAAGAAAACCCCTGATTTTGAGAGTTTGAGGGGAGGAAATTCCTGCCAATGCATTTAGCGAAATAATTGGTTCGTCAGATACAATCTCCTTTTGGTTATCTTCTTCGATCACCTACGGTTCCTCAAGTGGTGGATCTTCCTCGGTGGAGCTGTAGTCAGTGGCATCTATTTGAAAAAACTTGGGCTCCTTGCATTTATGACCCGGGGAATATTTTTCATCACAGTAGTAACATAGTCCTTGCTTCCTTCTTTTGGCCATTTCCGCAGGTGACACCTTTTGAATCTTAAGTGTCTGAGTCGTGTTGGGAGCCTGTGGGGGACGACCTTTAGCGGGGAAGTTGAGGCGGTTGGATTGGGCTGTTAATGCACGTTCCACCTTACGAGCTACCTGGCAAGCCTCTGTCCACGTGGGAGGGTGGTGGAGTAGAACCTGAGCTTTAATGGCTTCTTTCAGATCGCTGATAAAGCATTCCATGTAGAACTCATCTGTGAGACCCTTAGTGCGGAAGGCTAAGGCTTCAAAAGCGGTAATATATTCATCCACTGTACCCGTCTGTCGGAGCTTAGTGAGACGCCCCAAAAAAGAGTCTTCCTGTTCAAAGCGATTTCAAAGAGCTTTGGCAAATTGGGCCCAATTTTGAAAATGTCCATTGCAACGCTGATGCCATTCCCCCCATTTCCATCGTTCATTGTCCAAGTACATGGTGCCCACCATAAGCTTAGTCCCCTCATCTATGATATGATTCAATTGGAAATATTGCTCCATTTGTGCTAGCCATGCGGACGTGTGAGAACCGTCAAATTTATGCATATCCAACTTGGGAGGTCGCTGACTGAGTGGTGGGTGGGTGTGCGAGACGTGGGGAGAGTGGCTAGACTCACCCTCATGGTATTCATGGCCATTATTCGCCTCCTCGTGGGTTGGCTCCTTGCCCTTCGAGAGTGCATTCTGTATCTGGATACTTATTCCTTTAATCTCATGTTGTATTTCGTTCACCGCAAATTGGATGGAGTTCACCTGGTCTTCAATTTTTTCCATCCTTTCATTGGCCATCGCTTCAGCGTGAGTTTCTACCATACACCAACCTGATGAAAAATTGGGACCGCCTAAAAAATTTTTACTAAGAAATTGAATGGTACCACCTTGCTCAGCTCGTCGTCCTTATTCTGATGGGCTAGGTCACCAATAAGTGCCCCGGAAGATCTCAGACTTTTTTTTTTTTTTGGAAAACTCCTAACAGAGTTTTACTCCTTCCTGATCAATACTGCAATCGCCAAATCCTCAAAATTTCAATGCCGCCAAAAGTCCTGCGAAAAGTATATCCAGGTACAGGAACCCTTCACAACTACTCCAATCTGGTGGATCTGAGAGATCTGAATGGTGGAACAACTACTGCTGCTGATCTGATGGAGCTGCCAGACTGATGTCTGCTGCTGCTGCACTTCTTTGCACCCACGGATCTAGAATAGATGATTTCTGATCCCCTGATAGAAAGGGAACTATGGTCTTGAGGAGTGTCAGGTGCTACAGATCGCAATATACATAATGGTCTGACAGTAGTACTCGGCCCAATGTTTCAGGGCTCTAACTAAGGAGGATCGACCGTACCCTTAGCCGTACAACCCGACTACCCTATCATACGAGCGAGTAATCTCTCCGAGTGTTATTCTCGGTGTACTGTAGCCACAAGACGGCCAAAGGTTTATCTATGGCGAGGTTTCAAGGGAGCCTAGCGGGTTTCCTATATACCCAGAGGGTACGTGGAAGACAGTCCGTGCGCAGTTCTGTCTAATGCGCCACTACTCGAAGGGGTACCCACAGGGGTTACAAGGGAGTCCAATAGACGTGACCACCTCTTGTATTTCCTGCGTGCATGCCTCCCCAAATCCGCAGGTTTATGCGCTTAACGACAGATCTCGTGGTTTAAAGACGTCGGAACACGTCTCTAGCCAAAAAAAAAATTTGCTAAAAATTGGAGATCCCACCGAGCCCTGGAAAGTGCTCTGATACCACTTGTTATGCTCTTAACCTGCAAAGTAATACCCAAACACAGAATAGGCGAAGAAAAGATACCCAGAACACAGAATAGCAAAGATTTTATTATTCAAAGAGCAATGTTCACATGCCTCTTCGAGGGGGCAACCTCCAATAGAGCAGAGCTCGATTACAAAATAAGACACGATACTCCTCGCAGGGAGTCTCTATCCTTTATATATGACTCATACATGCAATAACACGGGCCAATATCGTGGGTTTTCTTAATACCATCTATCTAATACTACTGCCCATTTGCAACTAACTGTGGTCCCGTCATTAATTGCGGGTTAACCACCTACAAATATTAATATGGGCTTTATTGACTCTTGACTATGATGTGATCCCATGACATAAATAAGGGGGTTAGGGTCGGACCCTAACACAAAGAGTATCAGATCGGCAATACCAAAGCAGGTGAACATTAAAGACCCCCAAAGCAAAGTCAAAGAAAACGGTGAAGCCATCTAAGTCTCTCAGATCATAGTTAATGCACATCAAAGTCACTCAAGAGCAGGGGATCAAAACCCGATGCACAGTTATGGCTAGATGAACAGCACAGAGCCAAAAGGACACCATATTAACTCATTTTGATTCCGCTGCCTCCAGCGCAACTCAAAGATCTTTTCCTGCATTAATTTTAGGACAAAAATTAGGTTAAAAAAGTTATTTCCCTCCGACCTGTTTTAGGTCTACTATAATAGATATTTTAGATATTTTCCCTATATAAACCACCCTAATTCATTGTTTAAAGGGTTGGTTGGTTGATATTCCTCATGCTGGACTTGCGCTGTATTTTTGACAAGCTCTGTAATCAAAGACTGCTAGAATGTTTTGGATGAACAAATGACTGTTGTGTAATTAACAGTTATAGAGTGACTATGGAATTCCTGTGCTACTACATGGCTCAATAAGTTTTTCTACCTATGTTTACAGTTTTATTATGTTTATGCACAATTGTGTTAGCATCTAAATAGCAAGAAAAAGAATAGCTTAAAGTTTTGCTTAACTGCACCTTATGCTTAGTTCTTGCTATTTCTATATGTTTTCCTGAGAAATGGTTATGAATATGCATACTTAAATGATCATATTTACCCTGTTTCTTTCATATATGACTGTTTTTTAGGAATTCTTTACTGCTCCTAGCCAAACTTTCATCCACCTTCCCTCTATGTTAGCTAATGAAAGATTCTTAGTTGCCTTTCATTTCTATCCTTCATTCCATCTTTATTCTAGCCTGATATTGTTCTATGTGTAGCTATCCTGCTCTATATTCCTCTTGTGACCAGGAAAACGCAACAGCAAGCCCTAATCCATGACTCCATGCCCAATGGTTTGAAATTCTCACAGTATGCATCCCAACTCTGCTTGAAACATCTCCTTCCCACCAAAATCAAAACAAAACCCTTGTACACCATAACTAGCCTAAAATCAACCCAAAACAAAGTTAAATCATAAAGAGAGAGCCCTCTCTGACTGCAGGTAGGCTAGGACCTGTAGCCCAAAGATTGGTTTGTGCTTACCTCGGCCGTATCCCTTAAGGAGCTAAGGGACAACCTGAGTGTTAACATAATGGCGACTCCACTGGGGACAATCTTCAGATAATTTCACAAATCAAGTTGGAAAGCTCCACTGGGGAAGAATCTGACCTTCAAAAGTTCCTTTCTAACACTTTTTTCTTAGAAAAATCCCAGAAAAACAAGTTAGAAGCTGACTCCCAAAAGGAATTCACATTATACAAGGTCAAATCCAGACCCAAATCCCCAAGCTGCTTTTGAAAATCCCAATATAATCCCAAGGAACCTTAGGAAGCTAGAGCGAAGAGAAGATTTTGCTGATTCTAGTCCTGAAACAGTCCAGCCAAGCTGTGTTCCAACCCCTATCAAAGTTTTATTTCGTTCAACCCCTACTTCCCCTTGTTCATCATCCACCTCTCCAAGCACCTTTTCCACACCTCCATTCACTGTGCATACTCCCATTACCACTATTATTACCGTTGTTCCAGTCGTTCCATTTATCCCTGTTGTTCCACTTATACCTATTAATATGGCTAATAGATATGCACCGTTGCAGTTTCCAACAAATCCAGGGGTTATGCCTTAGGATTATCAAACTAAAATCACATATTTTGATGGTACTAGTTCTTGCACAGCCCTGCAACATACCAAGAAGATGCAAGACTATTTTGAGAATTACGAGATAGATGATGACAGTGTAAGAATGAAGATTTTTGTCCAAAGTTTAACAGGAGATGTAAGGCCCTGGTTTAGAAGCCTTGCTGCAAATTCCATAGCTAACCCAGAGGCCCTTTACCAAACATTTCTTAACAGATGGGAGAAAAAGAAAGATCCCTTGCACATATTATCTGAATATGACACCATCAAAAGAGACCCTCAAAAGGTTGTCTTAGACTATTGTGCAAGATTTAACAATGTTTATAATGCAATACCATAGAACCTCAGACCTCCACCTGATCTTGCTTTGTATAAATTCCTCGATGGTTTTGATACTGATATGGCTTATCAATTAAGGGAAAGATCCCCTCAAAGCCTCGCAGACATGCAAAATGTTACTGTTAGTGTGGAGGCAAACCTAATTGCCAAAAGAAACAGAGCGAGAACTGAGAGAAGAATACCTTTAAGGAAGAACCCTCATCCCTAGACCAAAAGCTGGATGCTATTATCAGTGGCATGCACAGGTTGGGAGATAGAGTGGAAAGCATTGAAAGGAAGTCTACATGGGAAGGACAACAACCCAATACCATAAAGAACCCAAATTTCAGGAAAAATCAGAACACAAACGCTGGTAGGTCTAGCCCAGACAAGGATATAAGGCCTCCTTTCCAAGAAAAATATACAAAAGCATCCACATCTAGTGAGCACATAGAAGAAACTCATATGAACTTGATGGATTTGAAGGGTGAGCAACAAATTTTTCTAGCCCAACAGGACCAAGATGAGCATGACTTTAATCAATTTCAAACTCAGTCTGGTGAGTCTTTTGACTTTAAACAAGGTTATGATTTAGCTGTGTATGAGGTCCACAAACAGTATAAACTGAGAACTAGAACAACTGATGTGCACAAGGCCATCAAATAGAAGGAATCAAAGCAGCCTAAGAAGATCAACGAAAAGGCTACCCTCATAGAAACTGCTAATAAAACAGTCCCAAATCTAAAAGAAGTGACCATAGAGGATATCACAGATGTTCAACCCTATGAGAATCAGCCTTTTGTACCTTTTCCCTCAAAGGAAAACATAAGTAGCACTCCTGAAAGCCTTTCCAAATCAGAAATATCTCAAGAAATCAATGAAGAACAAGAGAAAATCGTTGATACTCCCAAGGAAAAAGGGAAGCCTGCCTATCACAACACTAAAACCCAATCAGAGAAAACATTTGATTTAGAGGCAAAAATAGGTAAACTTAAGATATCCATCCCTCTATCTGAGCTTGCTAAGCGTGATGTATATAGGCAACAAATCCAAAGATCACTTCAAATGCCAAAAACCAAGGATGATGTCAATGTTTTAGATGATACACCTAAGCTGCTTTTCGGTACATAAGTTAATGGGAAATCAACATATGCAACTGTTCTGCCATTTTATGTAAGCCTACACATACATGATAAAGTCTTGCACAATGCTATGTTCGATTTAGGAGCATCGCATAATCTTATGCCCAAAGCAGTTATGGAAAAACTAAACCTTGAAGTCACAAGACCCTACAAAGATCTATTCTCTTTTGACTCAAGTCAGGTCAAGTGTTTAGGCTTAATTAAGGACTTATGTGTCTCATTAGTCCAATACCCAAACATGACAATCCTCATGGATGTGGTGGTTGCTGACATTCCACCAAAGTATGGCATGCTATTATCAAGATCTCGGGGATAAAAACTCAAAGGATCTCTCCAATTAGACCTCTCTTATGCCACTATATCTGTCTTTGGATAACCAAAGAGACTATATAGAGAAACACTGATGAAGTATGTGGTAAGTAGTGAGGATAAGCTACAAAACTTCCCATTCTATGCAATCCATTCTGATATGGATTCCTTCATACTGATCAATGATGATAGCTGCCCACCCACTGATGAGAAGACTTTTCTTTTCGAACAAAAATCATGCATCAATGAAGAATCGGTTGCCCATACTTATGAAACTGTCAAAATGACCAATGCAACCAGCATACTAGAAGAACCTCCCCAAACAGAAATTTCAAATTTGCCCAAACCTAAAATGGCTGAAACTCTTAATACTAACCACAAGCAAGAAATCACATGGTATTTAGAGTTTGATGGCTCTGTTAACAAGTTAGGAGCAGGGGCAGGTGTATGGATTCACAATACACATAACAGCCATGCAGAGGGTCATGCTTACAGACTAAACTTCAAATGCACCAACAACATGGCAGAGTATGAGGCTCTCCTTCTAGGCCTTAAACTGCTCAAAACTCTAGGAGCTGCAAAGTTTTCCATTCTAGGTGACTTCGACCTCATCATCTAACAAATAAAAGGCAACTTTGTCACAAATGATAATAGGCTGAGAGCCTGTACGTCTACTGCTACAGAAATACTCAATTCCTTCACTGAAACCAAGCTTGCCAAAATTTCTAGAAGCCATAATATACATGCTCATAGTCTAGCCACTTTTGCTAGCACTTGCAAGCTGCCCTTTCAGCGTAATCACCACTTTACTACTGAGATAAATCACAGGCCTGCTATCCCTAACAATATCAAAGATTGGCAAGTGTTTGAGGACGATGCTCAAATCAACAATTTTCTTACCTTACAGCATGAGTTTTCAGGCCTAAACATTGACATGGATGCCATGGATGATTCCTTACAGCGAACAAACGAAAATCAGCAGGCTGTAACAGTTGTAATAGCCAAACAATTTCTAAACCCAACTGTTTTCGACAAAGCAAACATACAAGAGCTGAAACAAATGCATTTCGAGGAAATAGCCAAAGCAGAGGCCGAGATCATTGATTTAAAGAACAACTTTCTGCCCGCTGGCCTCACTCCATTAGAAGACATGTTTGATGCTAATGATGTCCCCAAAAAGCCTAAGATGCAGTCCTTAAACACTGCCATAGAAGAATACTGTCACACGGAATAAGTCGATCTTGTGGAAAAGATAGACCTTCCTAGAATCTAAAGAAGACCTAATGACAAGCAAACCAACCAGACACTATCTTTCTCTAAATGTGATTTTATAAACAAATGCGAACAAGTGTTTTAGGGCCTACCTTAGGTCCAACGCAAGTTTGTGGATGCCCTCGCTCCTTCGATCCAAATGAGCTCCTTTGTCGTGAAACTGCAAACACAAACAAGCAAACAAATTAAATAGCACCTGAAAAGCCAATATCATAAAACATATTCAACATGAAAGTCAAGGAGTCCATGAAACAAATAACATGAGATACTTGTTGAGAAAAATGAGTTTGATTGTATTAATTCAAAAGAAGAAGAACATTACAACCTATGCCTTGACACTATACAAGCTCCTCCCAGGGTCCAGCAAGAAGTCTCCTCTACTTTGACAAGTTTCACTCACTTCCCAATGAAGCCAGAAAGGTATGTGATCTCTCCTCTTAAGCTCAACTAGGAAGTCTTAATTTCACTAGCATTTACCCTCAAAAATCTTCAGCTTCTAACCTCCTTAGCAACCAACCCAATGCCTGAATTTATAGTGCAATGGAGGGAAGTTACTAGGTCCTCCTTCAAAGGGATAAAGCCCTCCTTCAAAGGGATAGCTCCTCTCATCAAGGGATTAGCTCCTTCTCTTTTGGGATGCATGAACCACCTAAGAGCGGCAAATCCACGTTAAAATTCCTTCTAGAATCATCTAGAATTAACCCAAAGTGAATTTTTTAGAATAAACTTGCACGTTTTTTACTTTCACAGGGGTTCACACCCACACCTTTAGGGATAGAGCGGGCAGGTCCGCAGTTTTTGTAAACAGAAGGTGCGGGACCGCAGGTAATAGTGAGAGAAAGTGCGGAACCAAAGTGTCATTGATTTTTAATGTCTTTCTCTTATTTTGAAAGCTTAACTTGAAGAGTTGAGGTCTGAGACTTGCCTAGGAGGATAGTACAAGTGATGATAGACCCATACTGACTTCAAATAATCATGGTAACGATATTTTTGTGTAAAAGATTGCCCCTTAAAGTGCGAAGTCTGTAGTAGATGAGGATTTCATTTATCATTTAGGAAGAGTGAAGTACTTTATCATTTCGAGGATCATCTTGTGGAGAGCCCGGTTGGAACCTGTAAAAACATTCAATGCAAGATATATATATGAGATCATATCATTGCTGAGGTAGGCATTCCCATACTCAGATCAAAACTGACTTAGAAAACTAACTATTGCTCTGATACAGGAATGATCTTGTAAAACATCACAAGTATAGAATCATGTGGACACAGTATGGACGCAACCATCTGTTTATGAATAGTCCATTATATAATGAATACAAAATTCCTCGCAACCTGGATTGTGGAAACTAAATCCAGGGTCTTCATTTCTACTTCCCGAAACAGTACGATTCTATCCATGCGAATGAATGTGTTGATGTCGAATATGGTAGAAACCACTTGATTACCAGTCGATGATGTAAACTATTAACAAGTGTGAGAGAAACCACCAGTGATGTCAATGGCTCTCAAAGTACCCAATACAATCCATGAGATGTGAATAAATGTGTTGACGTCGAACATGTCACGGAATCCTTTGATCGAAGGTCAATGATGCAACCTGTCGTCAAAAGCGAGAAACCTGCCATTGAGGCATGCAGATCCCAAGGTACTGACGATTTCTAGATCATATTTCTAGATAATGAGTTGAAGTCGATAGAAAGCGATCCATCGCAGGCAAGCCCACAACACGAAACCATAGATCAAGTTGAAGAAATTCAGTTGCAAGGACTGACTCAGGGATGGTCAAGATGGATGACAGATATTTTGCAGATGAATGGCTTATTTGCAGTGACCTCTTGAACACATAACGACATGACAAATGGCTTGGTGACAATTGACCCAATGTTAATACCCAAAAACCGGCTGAAGACTTTCAATGTGGTTTGATCAACTGTTAGGAAACGGATTTCCCAGCCCAGGTGAATAAAAGTGTCGTGTTCAAGAGTGGTTAAAAAGTATGACAAACAGGCTCATTTTTCTCTCTTTTCCCCCACCATTTCTAGCAAGTACCTATTTATTTTTGACAAGCTTGAGGAAGATAAAATTTGCTTGATTATAAGCTCATCCTTCGGATGAGTCCAACTTAGTTTAAATTCGAACCCTAAGAAGGAGTGGTTCGTTCCTGTTTGTAATTGAACAGGTCCTTTACTGTGAAATTTTAACGAGTCCAGTATAGGAGAAACTCAACATTTTCCAATTTTAGAGAGTCTGAAAAAAATTAAGAAGACTCCAAGGTTCACCTTTTTCATAAATTTATGTCTCCCAAGCCCGAGAAAGTATAAAATAATACTTGAGAGAACCGCTTGATCTTTACGACCAAGGAGTACTTTTCGTAATTAGTGTCCCTGATCCGAAAAAGTAAAAAAGCAATCAACGACACGTTGTTTTATAACCAATATCTAATTTGAAATGACAAAAATCCGGCAATCTTTTCATGTTTTTACGGTCGGAAAAGAGCTGTAAGTGGACCGTCTTTTAGTTCCATTTTAATGAGTTTAAAAGAAAAACTCTGCGGTCTTTTCATGTTTTAGGAGTCAGAAAAGAGCTTAAAGGTGACTCTAAGGTTTCACTTTTTCGTAAGTTTTAATGAGTTTGAAAAAATGATAAAAATGTACTCATGGTTTTCACTTTTTTTGTAAGTTTTAAAGAGTTCGAAAAAATGATAAAAATGTACTCATATGGCCGACTTTCAATTTAATTTACGAGCAGAAAAAGACGGAAAGAACTCGGCATTTTCATTTGTTTTACGAGAATGAAAGATAGAAAAATAATCTCAAGATTTTCATGAGTTTAATGAGTCTTCAAAATAACTGAAATTGACTCGAGATAGGTTTCATTTTTACAAAAGCTTGAAACAGAGAAAAACTATGCTTCAAAGTAGTTTCATTTTTACACAAGCTTGAAACAGAGAGAAAATTGTGGTTGATGCCCCCTAAGCGTAACTGCTAGAGTGCATGCCCCCCAGCTTCATTTCATTCAACTAAGTACACTGCTGGTCATTGATAGCTAGATGGAATGAAGGTTTAGTTACGAGATCATTTGAAAGACTCGGCCTACAACTGTAAGAAAATTATGCAAAAAACTGAAATAACTAACCTAAATATACAACTTAACATTTATGAGATCTAGTCAAACTCTTGACTCAATTAGAGGAGGATTTGTTTCATTTTTTAAAGAGCTTGACACAGGAAAAGAACTATGCTCGGATTCAGTTTCATGTTTACGCAAGCTTGAAATGAAAAACTATGCTTGTTATAAGTTCGCATGCCCCCAGCATAATGACACAAATCGAGGTACATGCCCCCCAAGCTTCATTGCATTCAACCAGGTGGATGAAATGAAGGTTCACTTTCGAAATCTTGAAAAGACTCGTGGGGGTTGTTTCATTTTTTAGTGAGGTTGACACAGGAAGAGAGCTATCCTCAAAGCCCTTGTTTCATTTTTTAAACGAGCTTGACACAAGATAAGGAACTATGCTCATAACTACTCTCTACAATTTACCTAACAAAGAACTATACTCTAAAAACCTTGATTCATTTTTTTAACGAGCTTGACACAAGACAAGGAACTATGCTCTAAAATCCTTGATCCATTTTTTAACGAGCTTGACACAAGACAAGGAACTATGCTCATAAAATCCTTGATTCATTTTTTAACGCGCTTGACACAAGACAAGGAACTATGCTCATGACTACTCTCTACAATCTACCTACTTAACCTAAAATCTACCTAATTCATTTTTTAATGAGGTTGACTCAGTAACCGGAAGTATAGTCTAAAACCCTGTTTCATTTTTTAACGAGGTTGACACAGGAAAAGAACTGTCCTCATGACAGCCTGTTTCATTTTTTAACGAGGTTGATACAGGAAAAAACTATCCTCGCACTCACTGATCATGGCTTCCAACTGGAAGAAAGACATGTCAATGGACACACCTTGATCATGGCTTCCAAAAGGTCTTCATCAAAAGGAAGAATAGTTCTTTGGAAGGAACACATGTCAAGGGACTCAAAAGGGATAAGAACATCGTGTTCAAGTAATCCTATAGAGTTTTCCATGTCAATTACTGGATCTAAATAAAAGGAAGATGAGCAAATAGTGATAGGCTCACTTACATCGGTAACTGAAAACATGGGACCAGTTGCCACATAATGAACCCGTGGCGGGGTATATACCACTTGAGAATCAGGAACATTTAGGGTTGTCATATTATTGGTAGTTGAAACAAGACTAGGGAATGAAAGATGGTCTATAGTCACAATATTTCCATTGTGAGGGAAAGACATCACGCGAAAGAGTGTCGATACAACAACTTTCATTGCATAAACATAGTCTTGCTCAAGGAGCAAATTGAAATCCAAGGGACCTCGAACTACCATAATATCAATACAGACAGTTTTACCTTCCAAGGTAATGGAAAAATTAGGAAGGATCCCTAAAGGTTCACTAATGGTTCTGTTAAAAGCTTTCAGATTCTGCGTAATAGGCGCAAGCTGAGGGGAGCCCAAAGCTTTCCAAGCAATTGAGGATAAAATACTAACAAAAGCACCTTCATCTACCTGCCTGCGATGCATGTCCCTACCACCAACCTTGACAATGATTTGGAAAGGGATGGAGGAAGGAAGAAGAGGTTCTGTCAATCTATTCCAATCAAAGGAAAAGACCTCAGTACTTGGAGGGGGTTCCATAGAAACAGGTGAAATGCCCCCTGGCGTAGAGGAATCTGAAGTAACAAAACGAACCTAAGTGGTATGAAGTTCGCTCTCTAAAGGGAAAGTGGGATCGACCGAATGTGAAATTGAATTGACCACTTGATCAACTAATGGATCATCAACCTGAGTGACATGAGTTTCACTCTCCAATGGAAGAGTGTGATCGGCTGTACTTGAAACTAGATCAATCACTCCATAAGTTGACGTTAGGTTGGGAGAAATTTTACGGTAACCAATTGGAAATTCTTGCTGAGGAACAGTAAGGTTTTCCAACGATTTCGAGGCTTCATCAATGTGAGGGAAAATGTGAGTTTGATGACTCCATTTGCATAACTTACAAGGAAACCTAACTTTACCCTTTTTCCCAGGAACCTGACTATCACTGGTTGATGGATCAATGCAAAGTTGATGAGATTTTTCTGACCATACTTCCAAGACCTTCGGAATACCAGGACAATTGATAAGGAAGTGGTCACCCTTACAAAGCCTGCAAGGGTATTTGGGTTTACGATGCATGTCAGAGTTTTCCTCAACACAACTAACACTTACAGCCATGGTTGGTTGGTTGACTTCTTTCTTATCTTGCTTCTTCTTCTTCTTCTTCTTAGAAACTTGGTTACTAACGTCAAGGCTTTTACCAAGCGAAGAGGAAGAAATGGAGGAAGAAAAATTAGGTGAAGAAGGTAAAGGGTCAATAGAAGGTTGGTGATGTTGAGATGGTGAACTCTGTTGAGGTGAAGCATTCAGTTGAGGTGGAACAATTGGAGTATTTGGGGCCAACGAAGTTGAAAATAACCATATCGGTAAACCTATTGTAAATCTAGGTAATGACAAAGTAGCCACATAAGGAGGACCAACATTTCCAAAATAAGGAAAGGTACTAGGATTCTCGTTAAGAGGGGTTCCTTGGTTGGTAAATTCCGGAACACTTGCCATTATATTCAACTTCAGTGAATTTAAAACTAAAATTAACAATTCACAATTCACACCTATGGTCTCTAAAAGTAGAAACAAACAAATTAACATGCACTATCAAATCTAGGAGTCAAACCACACACAAATAGTAATTTCCTGTACTGAAAACACTAGTTGGTGATGAAATCCAACGTCGCAGAATTCAATACAGAAATGGCGGCTGGAACATTTACCCCGACAACCTACTTAATGAATAGACTGGCACAAGTTCCTCCACTAAACCATCTCGAGTGAAGAGAACCCCCCAGAAAATCCAAGTGAGTGTAGCCGACGTCTGCTCCAGGTACAGTGGGATCTTCCCACCACTATCACCTTAGGTAGAATCCTATAGAATATGGTCACTATGGTTACCAACGGAAACAAATATACCTGGGGGAATAGTCTACGATCTGACACACACGTAAGGGCAGAGTAGCAAGCTCAATCCCCTTGAAGGCTCCTTGATATAATCCAAGGTTTACCAACAAGTGACCCGAGGCTCCTCGACAATGGTTAATCCAAGGATTACCATTTTTAATATGTGAATATCTGGCATTGTTCCCAATGAGGAAGGATTGATTCCCACACTGGTTCAGACACGATCTCGTGCTTCTCCTTTAAGAGGAGATTTCCCAGAGCATAGATGTAACAATTGGAATTTCTCCCTACCACAGGATCGACTACTTGTTTGTTTTACTGTCTTGGAGAGTTAACTAAAAGCTATTCCAAGACACTAGCCTAAGCTAGATTGGTGGAAAGAGCCCTAAAAATTACTAGATGAATTTTAATTAAGCGCTGTGTTATTTAGGCTATTATTACTCAAAAGGGTAAATGGATATGAAACCAATGCTGTTATGACCCGACCCAAAACTGAATGCAATCGAATATGATAATATAATCTTTTCAATTCGATGAATCCTAACTAAAGTAAGGAGAGAGTTTCCTTTCACTTCCAACAATGCAAAAAATTAATCACTAAGAGAAAATATAACAAATTCTCTAATGCACTAATTTCATCAAGAAAAACTAATGCAAATTAATTCCCAAACAAATTTTTTTTTTTGTATGTTAAAAAACAAGCATAAAAATATGTAAATTCAAATCAAAGAAAGTTGATCTAAATCTACGATTGATTTTTCAGAATGTAAACTTTGCAATTGTAATCTATGAACAATTCACTTGAAAAGTATGCAAATGTAATCTATGCACATTTTTCATTCATATTCTGAAAATGAGAATTCTAATTATGCAAATGTGATCTATGCAAGAGAATTCTCAAACAAAAGATGATTCTAATGTAATCTAAGAACCCGTCAAGTGCAAGTCAAGAAAATTGGGTGAGAGTTCGAAAGATCAAAAAATAAAAAACACTCAAAGGCGATTAACACTCATACTCAAAGGGAAATTTTTTTGCAAAAACAAAAGCAAAAAGATGCAAAATTGTGAAAAGACAGAGACAAACCTCCAAGTAATGACCAAAGGAAATCAAATTAAGAATTTCTCAAAAAAGAGACTCAAAACACCCAATTGATAAAAGCTTAAAACAAGAATTCCAATGGAATTAACCTAAGGAAAGTTCTTAACAAGTCATATGCAGGTCTGGGCAGGGGATAACAACATCTACACAAAAAATAAGCTGACTAACAGAGAAAATCTTAGGTTTTCCAAAATTTTGACAGGGTCCGCAGGCCCACAGTTAACACAGGTGTGGTACCGCTCTGTGCTAAAAGCAAAAGTGCGGATAGGTCCGCACTGTGTCCCAAGTCTAGGGTGCGGCCCTCTCCCAAAGTTATGAAAAACAAAAAATAATCCTAGATCCACTAAATCTACCCAATTCCATACACAACAAGCCAAAAACAGAAAGAAAAACACAGTTTCTCATGTCAAAGTAAAAACAAGGAAAAAAAATCAAGTCCCCAGTATGGTCACCATTTTGTCACACAGAATAAGTCGATCTTGCGGACAAGATACACATTCCTAGAATCTAAAGAAGACCTAATGACAAGCAAACCAACCAGACACTATCATTCTCTAAATATGCTTTTATAAACAAAGGCGAACAAGTGTTTTAGGGCCTACCTTAGGTCCAACGCAAGTTTGTGGATGCCCTCGCTCCTTCGATCCGAATGAGCTCCTTTGTCGCGAATCTGCAAAAACAAACAAGCAAACAAATTAAATAGCACTTGAAAAGCCAATATCATAAAACATATTCAACATGAAAGTCAAGGAGCCCATGAAACAAATAACATGAGATAATTGTTGAGAAAAATGAGTTTGATTGTATTAATTAAAAAGAAGAAGAACTTTACAACCTGTGCCTTGACGCTATACAAGCTCCTCCCAGGGTCCAGCAAGAAGTCTCCTCTACTTTGAAAAGTTTCACTCACTTCCCAATGAAGCCAAAAAGGTATGTTATCTCTCCTCTTAAGATCAACTAGGAAGTCTTAATTTCACCAGCATTTACCCTCAAAAATCTCCAGCTTCTAACCTCCTTAGCAACCAGCCCAATGCCTGAATTTATAGTGCAATGGAGGGCAGTTACTAGGTCCTCCTTCAAAGGGATAAAGCCCTCCCTCAAAGGGATAGCTCCTCTCATCAAGGGATTAGCTCCTTCTCTTTTGGGATGCATGAACCACCTAAGAGCGGCAAATCCACGTCAAAATTCCTTCTAAAATCATCTAGAATTAACCCAAAGTGTGTTTTTTAGAATAAACTTGCGCCTTTTTTACTTTCACAGGAGTCCGCACCCACACCTTTAGGGACAGAGTGGGCAGGTCCGCAGTTTTTGTAAACAAAAGGTGCGGGACTGCAGGTAATAGTGAGAGAAAGTGCGGAACCAAAGTTTCATTGATTTTTAATGTCTTTCTCTTATGTTCAAAGCTTGACTTGAAGAGCTGAGGTCTGAGACTTTCCTAGGAAGATAGTACAAGTGATGATAGACCCATACTGACTACAAATAATCATGGTAACGATATTTTTGTGTAACAAATACAACATTTGGACAACAGAGAAGCCCAAAATGATTAAATTGTCCAAAAATTTGCCACTTGATCAAAAACCAAAGTATGTGGACCTGTTCAAAGAGTTCCAAGATGTATTTGCATGGAGTTATGAGGACTTGAAGTCCTATGCCACCTCAGTTATTCAACATACCATTCCCTTAAATCCAAATCAAAAGCCCTTCAAACAAAGCTAAGGAGAATCGATCCCGTGCTCCTCCCTTTGATTGAGAAGGAAGTGAAAAGAATGTTTGAGGCTGGCATAATAACACCCATCAGATTTTCTGAATGGGTATCCAATCTTGTTCCTACAAGAAAGAAAATAGGTGAGATTAGGCTTTGTGTAGATTTGAGAAACTTAAACCAAGTCTCCCTTAAATACCACTATCCATTGCCAAACATGGACCACATCCTACAAAGAGTAGTGGGGTCATCTAGAATCTCTTTGCTAGATGGCATTCCAGGTTTTAATCAAATACTTGTTCACTCGGATGACCAAGACAAGACAACCTTGACAACACCCTGGGTAACATTTAAATATGTCAAAATGCCTTTCGGAATTAAGAATGCAGGTGCTACCTTTCAAAGGGCAATGGACATTGCCTTCGCCAAAGAAATCCATGATTTCCTGGTTGTCTATCTTGATGACCTTACTCCTTTCTCCAAATCTGATCAAGAGCACCTAAAACATTTGAGACAAGTGTTCCTAACATGTAGGAAATATGGTATTTCCTTGAACCCCAAGAAGTCTTTATTTGGCCTTGAAGAAGGCAAATTACTAGGCCATATCATTTCAAAATATGGGATTAGAATCGATCCGGAAAGAATTCAGGCCATCCTTCAAATCCCATATCCAAGAAACATAAAAGAGTTGCAAGCGTTCCTTGGAAAGATCAACTTCCTAAGGAGATTTATCCCAAATCTAGCCAAGCTGATAAGACTGTTAAGCAACATGTTAAAAAAGGATGCCAAGGTAAAATGGTCTCCTGAAACTAGGCAAGCCTTTGAGACTATCAAAGTTGCCTTAACCCAAGCCCCTGTCCTCAAAGCCCTCAATTTGATAAAGATTTCATCATTTTTTCATTTGCCTCCGAACACACCGTTGCTGCTGTCCTTTTGCAAGAGGATGACCAAGGAAATGAAAAGCCAATTGCTTTTTTCAGCTGAGCCCTTAGGGATGCCCCTTTGAAATACCAAATCATGGAGAAGCAGGCCTATGCCCTTGTTAAAGCAATCAAAGACTTCATAATCTATATTTTATACTCATATGTGATTGTTTATGTGCCAAATGCTGTTGTAAAAGACATATTAACCCAAGAGGGGTTAGAAGGAAAAAGAGACAAGTGGATTGCTAACATCCTTGGGTATGACATTGAAATAAAACCAACCAAGCTGATAAAGGGACAAGGTTTATCCAAACTGATGTCCGAAACAAACTTTCAAGCGTTAGGCATTAACCAGCTGGACAATAAACAGGAGCTGGCGACTCCACAGATCAGTGAAACCTTTTTGCAATCCCCATGGTATGTTGATATATGCTTTGTATTGTTAAACTTGTTTGCTCCCCCAAGATTTTCCAGGACCAAAAATAGATTTTTAAAAATGAAGGCTTCAAAGTTTTGTGTCAAAGATGGTGCATTATTTTTGGAAAAATCATGAAGGTGTATTGCTTAATTGTTTAACCATGAATTAATTCCATGCAGGGAACTGTGGAGGACATCTATATTGGAAGTCCACTGCTGGTAAAATTTTAAGGGTTGGTTTCTATTGGCCCTCTCTGTTTGTAGATGTAAAGAAGTTTGCTATCTCATGTCACAAATGCCAAAACTTTGAGGGCAAAAGAAAGCTGTTACCTTTGCCTCTTAAGCCCATCTCAACCGAGAAGCCTTTTCAACAATGGGGTCTTGACTTCATTGGAGAAATCCATCCCTCTTCCTCAGGCCAGCGCAAATGGATTCTAATAGCCACAGACTATTTCACCAAGTGGATTGAGGCCATCCCATGTAGGTAAGCTAATGACACCACCAATATCCAATTCCTCGAATGCAACATCCTTTCTAGATCTGGCTGCCGTGAGAAGATCATCACTGACAACGCTGCTGCCTTCAAATCCAAAAAGATGATCAATTTTTGCCATAAATTTCATATCACCTTAGGCCACTCCATAGCCTATTACCCTCAAGGTAATGGATTGGCCGAATCGTCCAACAAAAGCCTGATTAACATCATTAAGAAAGTGCTGGAGGAAAACAAGAAGAACTGGCCCAAAAAGCTGGTAAATTCCCTATGGGCAGACAGACTCTCAACCAAGAGATCCATTGGGATGAGCCCTTATGAGATAGTATACGATATGGAGGCCATATTTCCCTCATCCTTGGGCATCCGTGTTATCAAGCTGTTACAGGAAATTCAAGCTGAGCCAAATGATATAAAAAGGAGGATAAATCAAACAATTCATTTGCAGCAAACAAGAGAGTAGGTCTATGACAGAGCTCAAATTTTCCAAGAGAAGCTCAAAAGGATGTTTGATCAAAGAACAAAGGCTGAAGATTTCTGTGTTGGCAACAAATTTCTAAGGTGGGACTCACGAAGGGAAGACAAGGGAAAGCATGCAAAATTCGATTTCCTTTGGAAAGGGCCATTTGTTATCTCTGTTGTTCAAGGCAATAACACATATTTCCTCAAATCTACAGATGGCAGCACAACTGAAGAAGGCCCTGTTAATGGCCGAATGTTAAAGCATTATCATGATCCCTTTTGTTGAATATAACGCAGCTCTGTATATATCCCTTTGTATATTGATATTTGTATATTATCAACACTTTTATTTTTTTGTACAGCAGGCAGAATATTAGAACAGCGCAGCAAAGTTCTTTAAAGGTAGGTTCTCAGGCAGAGGTGCATGTAATGATAGAGCACGTAGAAGAAAGCAGGCGGTGCTGCTATTGTATAAAAATTCAGTTTATAAGAATGTTGTGTTCAGGTTTCAAAAGTTTCAATCATTTGACAGCCAGCACAAGGGAAGTTTCAGTCTACAGCAACAATAGAAGATCAAGGCAGTCTGACCTGCTGTTCTTGGCTTTTCACAAGGAAAATCCATCCCCAAGTGGAGCCACTGTTAGCCTCCTATTGCAATAGGTGTTCATATTTCATGATTGACAGTTGAAAGTGCCAAATATGTCATCTTTTCATGCTGCAGGGTTCCATATTTCCAAAAAGAGTCCAAAGAAGAGGCCATGAAAGTGTGCCAGTCTAAATGCCACTGCTATATTCCAATTTTGATGAAGTTATTCCAATTTTGAATAATTTTTCAGTTAAAAGAAAGCCAAACAGCTTAATCTTGGCTTCCCTAGGTTTCAATTGCTTGTTTTAGAATATAGAGAATGAATATCTGTCCAAACTATTTAATCTTGGCATATCAGTAGCTAGGTAGAGAAATAAAGGAGCCCAACTACTTAAACTCGGCCCTTGGAAGATATAAGGGTACGTTTAGATAGGAGGGCAGTCAAAAGAAAAAAGGATAATCAAGGTCTGCAAGTCCAAGTGCACCCATGCAAAAAGAAGAAAAAATGCTAGGTAAGTAGGCTAGGTAAGTATTTTTGTGGTTGCAGAATGAGGCTATGTGATCCTTTCATGTTTTTAAGTGTGTTATCTATTCAAATCACATTTATGAGTCACTTTTTCATTTGGAGGAGCTCAAGCGAGGCATGTCTAACTCCCCCTTCTTCTCACTCCCTAAATCACTCACTAACATCCCCTTGAGGACTTTGGGATCTGCCCAACCAGTCTTGTTACCACTTCATTTTTTGTAGAATACAAAGTCAAGATTTAACTTTCTTCAGTGAAAAGAAGCCACATTTCTTGTGTAAAAATCATTTCTCCACAGTCCATTCACTTCCTATGCCTAAGTGTCAGTTCAAAAACTTAGCCCCCTACACTTCACCTCACAAACTCATATTAACTTCTAAACATTATTATGTAAATCCCTATCTAGTTCCCCTTCCCCTTACTAAAAGCACTAAATAGCTCCCCTATGTACATATTCCCATCCCCTGGCACTATAGCCCTATAATATCTGTTTGGGGAAATGCTGAGTTCATTTGGGGCTTAGTATTATCCTTCCGCGTCCTAACCTTGGGATTAACTTAACATTTGGTTAAGGTTAATAACCTCTTTCCTCACCCCTCTACCCATAAACCTTAAATATTTTACCCTGCGCGCTCACATTTTCGGGTTTGGTTTAAATATTTTGATTAAACTTTAGCCCCGACGCACAAATCATGTATAAAACCCACAAACCCAAAGTCTAATCCCCCACAACATTGTATAAATATTCGAATATTCCAGCAGGCCCCGCACACAAACCTGCCGCCAGCTCTGTGCTCCGTCAGCCCTCCGATCCGCCCTCCCAGATCCTACAGCTCTTAGCGATTTCGGAGTCGCCCCGTCACTCGACAGTTAGCTTCCGATAGCCTGGCGGTTTTGCCGTTGTATAGAGGGATGCGTGTCTGCCCTTGATTGCATCGGAGCCCCTCTGACATTTACCACCCTCGTACAGAGGGCGGTCCGATGAAACCACAAACCGCCTTCTGTCTCTCCTCCCCTGACGACAGCACCAGGTCAGCGCCATGTCACCTCTGCGTCGACCCCACCCACTACTACGTGTCACTGCCACCACATCACCCTGTCGTACTGCCACGTCACCCTGCCACATCACCGCCGTACTAGGACCCACCGCTGATGTCATGCTGACATGATGCTGACGTCATCACCGAAAAAGGCGCGAAAGGAAAAAATCGCAGCAAAGGATGCCCAGAATGAAAAACTGAGGAAGTTTTCAATGCGTGATTAGCGCTTAGCGCTAATCATGCATCGCTAAGAAAAAATGATCAAAATGGAAAGCTGCATGTGGCTAGGCTACCAGCAGGCCCGAAAATGTGCAGTTTGACAGGATTTCTTCAGGAAGGTTCAGAAAAGGGGCGATTTGACAAATTCAAGAGTATCAGTGAAGCGGAAAAGAGTATCAGATCGACAATACCAAAGCAGGTGAACTTTAAAGACCCCCAAAGAAAAGTCAAAGAAAACGGTGAAGCCATCTAAGGCTCTCAAATCACAGTTAATGCACATCAAAGTCACTCGAGAGCAGGGGATCAAAACCCGATGCACAGTTATGGCTAGATGAACAACATAGAGCCAAAAGTACACCATATTAACTCATTTTGATTCCGCTGCCTCCAACGCAGCTCAAAGATATTTTCCTGCATTAATTTCAGGACAAAAATTAGGTTAAAAAAGTTATTTCCCTTAGACCTATTTTAGGTCTGCTGTAATAGATATTTTAGATATTTTCCCTATATAAACCACCCTAATTCATTGTTTAAAGGGTTGGTTGGTTGATATTCCTCATGTTGGACTTGCGCTGTATTTTTGAGAAGCTCTGTAATCAAAGACTGCTGGAATGTTTTGGATGAACAAATGACTGTTGTGTTATTAATGGTTAAAGAGTGACTATGGAATTCATGTGCTACGACATGGCTCAATAAGTTTTTCTACCTCTGTTTACAGTTTTATTATGTTTATGCACAATTGTGTTAGCATCTAAATAGCAAGAAAAAATAATAGCTTAAAGTTTTGCTTAATTGCACCTTATGCTCAGTTCTTGTTATTCTTATATGTTTTTCCTCAGAAACGGTTATGAATATGCATATTTAAATGATCATATTTACCCTGTTTCTTTCATATATGACTGTTTTTTAGCAATTCTTTACTACTCCTAGACAAACTTTCATCCACCTTCCCTCTATGTTAGCTAATGAAAGATTCTTAGTTGCCTTTCATTTCTGACCTTCATTCCATCTTTATTCCAGCCTGATATTGTTCTATGTGTAGCTATCCTTCTCTATATTCCTCTTGTGACCAGGAAAACGCAACAGCAAGCCCTAATCAATGACTCCATGCCCAATGGTTTGAACTTTTCACAGTATGCATCCCAACTTTGCTTGAAAACGTCTCCTTCCCACCAAAATAAAAAAAAAACCCTTGTACACCATAACTAGCCTAAAATCAACCCAAAACAAAGTTAAATCATAAAGAGAGAGCCCTCTCTGACTGCAGGTAGGCTAGGACCTGCAGCCCAAATATTGGTTTGTGGTTACCTCGGTCGTATCCCTTAAGGAGTTAAGGGACAACCTGAGTGTTAACAGCTTGAGCTCAGATAACAGTGTGAACCTTTGTGTCTGGCATCCTGACTAGGACTGGTGGCATTTCCACCGTCAATGCCCCATCCTCAGTGCCAGGGTTATTGAATTAGTTGTTTTTTTTTCTCGTAGGTGCCCTCTGGCTTCTTTGAGAAGGATAAAGGCTCGTCACATAGAAATTGGGTTGACTGGCCAACTTGGTAGTGGGTGGTTTGGTATTCAAGCTTTTGTCTCTCTTTTCTATCTTTAGTGTGATAGGTTTCCTCTTTTGAGCAACTCTCCCCTAGCATTTTGTATCTGTAATGGTTTCTCGTGCTAGTGGGGTGTCTGCTATCAGGACTTCTAGTTAGTTTTATGCAGCGAGGCGCTAGTGTCTGCGAATTGTTGGTTAATAGTCTCGTCAGTGGTGTTGGTTCTTGGTCTCTGGTATATACCTTGGTCGGACTGGTTAATGCTATTCTAGTGTGGTTGGGGGGCTTCTATGTAGTCATAATTTGAGTGTTGGTTAGCCTTGCTCATTCTGTATTTTCCTAGTTACGGTAGCCTTTTTGTGATGCGTCTGGAACCATGCAACATTTGTTCCCTCTCTCCACCCAAACAAATTTCAACTAGTCCGAGAGGGCGGCGATATCATTTGCAGCTTGAGATGTTGGCATAAGCATCTTCAAACTCTGTTCGGGGTGGTTGCACAACTAGCAGAGTGCGTGAGGAGGCTTCTGAGAGTCATGTTGGCTCATTGGGTGGTTGTGGTGGTCTGTTGGCTGGATGGGGGTGAACACCTCACGAAATCCAAAGAGGGGTGGGGGAACATGATGAAGGGATCTTTGTATCTGGGGGAAAGTGAGTCTAACTCGGCATGGAGGCATGGGGGATCATCATTGTTGTCTAGATAACTATCAAGATTTCATCGAGTCTATACTAGATCACCTGGAAACCTCAGAGATGGTTGAATAGGAAGAAGATGCAGTGCTCATTGCTATGCTGAACAAGATGCATTACTTCGAGTATCTTGTTCAGAACTGGGTCATGGTGGTATTGCGAGGTTAGAATTTGCTCTTTGAGAAGGTGGAGAAGATGAATTCATGGAAGCCACACTTCAAGGAGCACGTGCAGTGCTCCTTCCGCCCTCTTCCTCCTCTAGGGACTACTCTAGACAATCCTGCTTTAATTACTTCAAATGATTGATCATGGTTACAAGTCTTTTACTTGTTTTACATCTTTTTGGTGCTTCTGGCCTCCTAAGTTATGGATTGTGTCTCTATTTGTTCTTTTGTTTCTTTGTCTTATGTTGATTTTATTTGTAAACAAGATTAGTTGGGGTGAGACTACCTGCATTTTGAAACTTATGTACTCCTTTTTTGATGAATTAATAGAACTTTGACTTACAAATTCTTTTTTATATATTTTTGAAAGATGATTTTAAAATTTCCAAATCTCATTTGATATCGGGTTTTTCCAATTTCCTTTTCCATTAAAATGGAAAACATGTTTTAGAATTCAAAGACTTTACCCACATTTATTTGTACAAAATTTTTATTTTATTTTATTTTTTATTAAATTTGTAGAGGGTTTTGTATTTTTATTGTTTAATGTTATAAATATTTAATTTTTAAACTAGTGATTGCCCCTAAAGGTGCAAATATACACCCGAGGAATACAAGATTTTGGAAGGTCATCCACAAAAAATAGATCACTAAATATAATAGAATAAATATTAGATAAAATATTATTTATTTTTTTTAGAAAACTCTATGAGAAACATTCTGTCTCAGGTTTTTCTTACTTATTGATGGAAAATTTATGGTTACAACATTTGGTTATTCCAAGAGTAAAATGATTGATGGAAAATTAGGTAGGTAAATAGGTAAATGACCACACAATTTATACAATTACTTATTTAATTCTTGGAGTATTGGATAATTCCTCATTTATTATACTGCTATTCTCTGAAAGGAAAATTGCGAAGAAAAATGGATTAGTTTTGACACTATAGCTTACAAAATGGATTAGTATTTACATTATAGCTTTCACCAGTCTAGTCAATACAACTTAGAGAACTTCAAAGAACGACCAAATATAAATTGCTCAGAATTGCCAACTTGTTAGTTTGGCAAAGTCTCTACCAAGTCCAACCCCGCAAAGACACACCCTCCATATAATTAGTAATTGTACAACAATTTTAACGGTAATACATTAAACTAACTTTTAAGATAAAAATTATACTCAATGAATATGGTTTTGAGACACTTTTATTAGAATTTTAATATTTAAATATAAATATTTACAATAAATTTTATATATTGTAAATTCATATTTATTATATCTATAATAAATATAATATAATTTTATTATTTATATTTATAATAAATATAAATATTATTATATTTATTATTATTGGAATAATAATATTTACTGCAGGAAATATAATTATGGTTTGAATTTTAATTACATTGATGGGCTAAGCACTAATTTAGATACGTTACTTTTTTTCTTAATATTTAATATAATTAAATATTAGAATTTTTATATTTATTCTAATATTTAATTCAATTAATATAATTACTGTTGAAATTCTAATTATATGGGTGGGATAATGATCGATTTAGTTTTTCTTTCTTAATATCTAATATAATTAAATATTGTAATTTTTATATTTAATTATATAATGACTTGAAAAAGTAGTGTGGTCCCTCTCTTGTAATATTCTTTAGGGATATAGTCAGCAGCTGTGAATTTTCTCCTCGTTACAAAATCTATTACCTTCATCGTATGAATATAAAAGATTGATGTTGAATTAAATATCGTGGCCAGGTGATGGAGGAGGAGAGGAGGTAAACTAAGGCATTTAGTTGGTAATATCTCCTAAGCGTACAAAGGAAATCCTCAAGCTCGGTGGTCTATATACTCAGGCATCTGATGCTCTTCAACTCTATATCCATTGAAAATACTTCTTTACCTTTTTACAAGTACAATACCTAGAGAGAGATAAGAAGAAAGCATAATTATGTGATTTAAAGAAAACAAACCAACAATGCGCTTCGAAGAAGAAGAGAGTTGGAAAGGGAAAGGCAATGAAAATATCACCACTATTCATCACTACAAGGATCCAAGTAACCATTCCAACGATTAGAACCATAGGTAGTAACACGGAAGAAAAAAATTGAAATCACATCCTATGTTGAATACAAGGAATTATAAAGGGATCCTAAGAAGAAGTTCATGTTAGGTATGGATTCAAGAAACCAAAAGACAGGAAATAAAATGTATACAAAAATATTGAGGAGATCAAATGTAGATAAAAAGATTATTTATAAAACAATGCAAAGCAATGTGAACATGAGTAGCCTCCAACAAAGAAACGAGAAGGAGATGACCAACTCTTTCATATCAAGATATTGATCAGGAGTACAAAGGTAGATGTTCCGTTCAACTTCAATTTACAAGGCAACCTCATATTTATTGTGTTTCCACTTTAGTTGCATATTCCTTTTATTACATTTCCACTATTACCATTTTAGCTAACAAATTTATCACGGTAAGACTTAGAAAAACAACAACTTCAACATCAAAAGCATGGGTATTTTATATATTATACCTTGTAAGAAGGTTCATCCCGGTAAGGAAAAAACCTTTGAGCATCTACTGGCTGAAACTGAGTAACTGCAAATATTCGTTTTCTCACCATTGATCACATACATAAAACACCTTTGAGCATCTGTTGGCTCAAACTTTGTAAATGGACATATTCATTTTCTCACCATTGATCACATAAGCACTGAAGCATGCAAGTCAACAAGTCAAGGTAGCTACATTTGGTTAGAATTTTGTCCATCTTGTAGCAACCATATCCTAACGTGAAAATATAAGTTTCACAATCTGTGGCATGAACGTACCACAAAAAAGGGTTTTGTGCGGTGACAATTATCAAGAAATTCTACAGATACGAGAACATGAGATGTGACGTGGGGTGGACTTAATATTCTATATAGTTTCACAGTTTCCATAAAAGTGTTTAGAAAAGGTAATATTTGGGGTGCAAACTTTCTTGCTCTATCACAAGGCACTCCAATTCCTATCAAATGATTTTCTACCTTAAATAATATCAACATTATCTGGATCTATGCTTACTGAGAAAAACTATTCTAATCTTTGATATTAACATACTAATGGAAGAACCTAAAATGACCCATGAAACGTTGTGAGGTCATCGTCCGTGGTTATGAGAATAGGAAGTGAAGCAACACATCATAGTTCATGCGACCCCAATATTTCTTGAAAATCATCTATACTTTTCTTTGGTACGCTCATCCTATCGATTGTGAAATTTTTCTGAGGAAATTATAATATATCCACACAAAACACAGTCTCCTATGTACATGATCATCAAGAGAGACAACACAATATCTCAGCCATAGGGGAAGTTAGAGGATTGCCAAAATGACATGTCTAATCGTGACTTTGATTCTCATTCTATGGGCCTTGCAGGCGAGGTGAAACCCTTATTCTTCTATCTGCATTTTGCGTTGGCCAGTTCCTGTTGCATGTGTGGCCACCGCTAGATGAGAACATTAACTTGATATTAAATGCCAGTTAAGGGGACTATGCTCTTCCACTCCTAGTTATAAAAAGAGAGAAATTGGATATAAGTTACTACATGAGAAAGATACATTAAGATATGATAGCAACACAAACGATATGGTGAAAAATACATTGAAAAACATATACTTAGAATATATTTATTATTTTTTGGTACAAATTTATTTTAACAATCGAAATCGTATTTCAATAGCCTATATTACATAAAATATTATGGGCAAAACTATGGGTTATTAAAATTTTAAGTTTATAAATTATTAAAGGTAAATTTGTTAATCATGAAACTAACTCTATTGACATGTTCACTAACTATCCTAACCAACGTAGATCCATCTTAATTCCAGATCTACCAAGCCTTGCGAGGGATTAGATGCAAAGAAATTTGATCTTTCTCCTAGTTTAGTAGATCCAACTTTATGATGGATCTAGGCTAATTTAATTCTCCCTTTTGAATAGCCTAAATTCCTCATGAATACCATGGGTTTTCATAAACCTGGAGCTAAAAAATCAATAGTAACCTCACCAAATCATGTTTGGCTTCACTTTCCAATAAAAATTAATAAAAAAATAATATAAGATAGAGTTTTTATTTTAACATAGAGTTATTTTTTTTTTTTTTTTTTTTTACGAAGTTAAATGTTTATAGGACATTACATACAATATCTCTACCATAGCTTCTCTCGAGGAAATAACTACCCCCTTGAAATTCACTTGGGGAGATTAACCTGGTCCATCTTTGTTGAAGTCCACATAAAAATGTTAATGTGAAGTAACTAATAGCTATATCCCCCAGGTTTCTAGGAGATCGATTGATTCCATCACCAAGTCAATTGTACTCTAACACTCCTAACAATTACCCCCTTGAACTTCACTAGGGGAGATTAACATGGTGCATCTTTATTGAAATCCACATAAAAAAGGTTAACATCCAACTCAAGAGAATATAGAGGTAACTAGTAGCTATATCCCCAAATTTTCTATTAGATTTTTTCTTAACCATATGGCATCGTGATATCTCACATGACCCCATCAAGCTACCATATGTCAAATCTCCACATCAAAAAACCAAAGGTTCATGCTACATGCAAGCAATAATTCAATTAAATGTTCCATATGCAATTTTTATTTCTAACTACTAATGGTTTGAATTATGAATTAAATGCTGTCTATTTTAACTTGTGTCAACCCTTTTATTACTTCTAGGGTCCCCATGTATATCAATGTCTTGTTTAGACTTTTGACTAAGTCAGATTACATAAAAATAAAAATAAAATAAAATAAAATAAATAGTAAATAAATAAAAATATTAATGTAGTATAATTTAAACATTTTAACCATGTTGTGTCACACAAGCTACGTTTTGTCCCAAAAGGTAATAGAAATTTTAACATGATTTTGAGAAGATCTTGTTGAAATTTTTGAAGATATCACTCATAGTTGTAAATTTTATGATTTTGGGTGTCGTGGGGTTCTTGATATTGTTGATACCATTACAGTATCAAAATAACAATAAAAAAAAAATAACACTAGAAATAAAAGAATAACAAAATAAATACGAGTCATGGTATTGATCCATAGTATTCATGTGAAATATAAGCTATTTGAAATGGGTGCTTGAAATATCTCAGATTCAAGCTAACTCTAGACCTACCAAGTTAAGAGAAAGATCTAGAATTAAATCTACACTGTTTTTAAATGTATTCTCTGGATTTTCGACAAGTAGTGCAACAGACATGCGTTGTACTAGTGCGCCAAAAAACCAAATCCTCGGTATGTGGATAAGTGTTCATTTATGTCATATTTCTACCCTTGACTTATCAAATACCTCCACCCACCATCTAACAAAGCAATTTGTTTGCTAATCTCGTGCCACTTTAAGTTATCTTAATTTTAACTTTGGCGACTCCAATGATAAGCGTGATCTATGCCAGTTTAAAATATATTATTTTAATATTTTTAACTTTTACTCCAATGAATAGTTCAGTTGGTTGAGTTTATTTTTCTAGTTATTGGTATTGATCTACTTGAATTTTCCTTATAGCCACTTAGTTTTCCATGAACCATATTGGGAAAAAAAACTCACTACAAAAATTTTAATTAATCCTCCTCATTTTATTTTCTCACTTAGACATCATATAAACTTAGAAACCATAAAAATTAGAAAACACACACAAAAAAAACTCATTATAAAACCTTATTCAAAACTATTATCTGAACATTACATTTTGGAGTCCTATTTGATCCCACATAGCAACTATTGCAAGCTGGTTATTCATTCGTGGGTCTGAAACATACTCATTTTGGAGGCCTAGTTGATCCCACATAGCAACTATTCCAAGGCGGTTATTCATTGCAGGGTCTGAAACATACTCATTTGTACAACAGATCTTAGTTACATTATATAAGGAGTATCAGACCTTTTTGAAATTCGACTATCGGATTTTCCAAAATTCCACCTGTCAACCCATTGGGCCCCGACGATTGTGTTCGTTCGTCGACTGGAAAATGTCTCCAGATGGTTCCCAACCTCTAACAAGGAATGAACTGCCCCCACCACCATGGCTGGGCAATGTCATTAAAACACTGAATGGAAACCATACCTTCCAAATGCTCGATGCCATTAAAGCATTGAGTGAGACACAACCCCTCCCATTTGAAATTTGAATTTGAATTTTTTCCTCGCCTATAAATTGTTCTCAAACCACATTCCATGTGTTCCGGTGATTCACTGTCTTAATTAGATGCAAGAACATCGGTGATATAGGTGGTGGTGTTGTTATTTCCAACTCAGCTAGACCTCAATCAATTGTTTCATAATGAATTTAAAGGAAACAAGAGTGTTATACATAGGTCAATGGTTTGAATCCTTTGTTAAAAGACCATAAAATTATTTAGCATCGATGAATATATGAATGAATAACGGATAACACCAATGCATGGAAGGCAAGAAACTTTTTCAAAGTGTGTTTTATGTCAAGTGTTCGAATCATTTGTTGAAATACCATAAAATTATTTAGCGTCAATGAATATATGAATTAATATAGGATAACAACAATGCGTGGAAGTCTAGAAAATATTGCAAGGTGTGTTTTATGGACAAAATATTTTCTTGACATATATAAAAACAATAGAAATTCTCCTCTGGTATAGGTCACCTTGGGCATTTTTTATCGAGTAGGGACAAGGAAATTTCCGAGTATATCCACAGAAATTGCATGGCATAGAGAACTCAATGGATGGCGATCTACTTGTAGCACGAGATGCCCCTGTCCACAGGAGCTAGGCTATCTGAAATTGAGATAAGGTTTAGGGTCATTGGGCTATCTGAAATTGAGGTAAGGTTTAGGGCTGTTGAGCAATGAAGATTTAGTATGTAGTATGAGTGAGGAGCATAATATTCAACTCTGCATTGGGCCAACACTAAAATTTAGTGAAGGCTTGCCAAGGTTTGAAGTTGGAATCCTGCAAGATTTTATGAGTTGAACCATTATAGTTTATGATATATGTGACTTATAACAAATGTTAGCTCAAGACTTTAGGAAATGAGATCGATGAGTTAAATACAATTTTATTTTGCACGGTTAAAAGAAAGATAATGTACCAAAAAATACGTTAAAATTTCATTGAAGGGTAAACAAAGTGTCACCAAAGAAAGGGACAACCTTCAGCCATTTGATCGGTAGGCTATTTTGGGTCCTACCAATTGGAGTTCAAGGATGGTCATGAGTTTGAGTTTGGATATTTTTTCCTACACCTGAAATGGGATTCCAGATGGATGCTAATGCAGAAAATAACTATGTGATAGGGTACAACATCATCATCTAATTATTATAGATTTATTAAACTTGAAACTTTTCTTAATGGCCTATATCATGTAAAGGGAGTCCATATGGAAGCTAATGTAGAAAATAACTATGTGATAGGGTACAATGCCATCTTGTAATTATTATAAATTTGTTAAACTTGAAACTTTTCATAATGGCCTATATCGTGTATACAATCTTGATTACTATGTTATGCTTTGGATTTTAATTTATATCTCTTTTCACTTTAAATTCTTCAGAGAGATTTATATATATTGAGTTATGAGTTTGTCTCTTTGATATATTCAATTAAAGACAAACCTAGTTACGATATGTGTATATTAACTTAATGGTAAAATTTATTAATTGATTTTGATGATTCATTTTTTCTATTTATGATTTTCTGAACACATAGATGGAAGTTTTACACAATGCAAAGGATTAGAGGAATAATCAAGAGCCAAGTCAAATGATGAGATGTGAAGGTTCACTTGCAAATATTTTTTTAATCTTGCAATGGTTTAATAAATTGATTTTATCTTGCACTCGTTTAAAATTTTAATTTTTTTAGGAAAGAAAAAATGTTATTTGTAAGTTTTTTGCACTGGTTTTCTCTTTGTCTTAAATTACTTTAGTTTTAGTTTCATTAGGATGGCACATATATGAACTACGAGTAAGATATATTATGATTTGGTGTAGATTAAGAGATTAAATATAAAGTACTTTAGTTTCATTAGGATGACACATATAAGAACTAAGAGTAAGATATATTCTGAGTTGGCATAGATTAAGAGATTAATTATATGGTAGGTTTGAAAAAATAATATTTTTATAAATTTAAATGCAAAATATAATAAGTGTAATTACTAATTTGATTACATAAATAAGTTTTTGATTTAAATGTGAATATTATAAATTTTATGATTTTTAAAAAGTAATGACAATTTTTTTAAAGGTATTGATAATGATGTAGTTATATGAAAGGAATTGGTGATAAAATAGTTATAAATTTCATGTTTTTATGAGAAAATAGGATACTGTTTTAAGAATTCAATAATCAAAGAAATAGAAATGAAGCATATCCTCTAAGCAAGCACTCTCAAACTAAATCATCTAGAAGACAATGAAGCATTTCCTCCTCTCTTCATAGTGCCACCAGCGATCAAATTTGAAGGTTTTCTTTCAAGTTCATTTTGAAGGGCATATATTAATCTAACCCTTCAAGGATGAAAGGTTATAAAAATATTTCACTTGTATTGAAAAATATATATAAAATAAACCCCTCAAAAAATTTCATAATGAAATAGTGTCATTCCAAATCTTTAAAATCTTTAAAATTTAAAGAGTAGCTTCAATAAAACACGATAAAATCTCAATATAACTAGTAAATAAAAGAAAAAGAAAAAATTCAAATTCCATTAAAAAGAGGTAAACACTTGCTTCATCTATTCAGTCGATGATCTTCAAAGGTATTCAGAATTACATAATTGAAAATATAAATTATTTTCCCAATGGAATTGGATTTCTAATTTTCATTTATTTCCATAAATCATAAGTAGCATTCCAATGTACCTCATTTACAACATGATGTTCACTTAGAGACATAAAAATTAACATATCTAGTGTCTCCAATGAAAGTCTTTATCTATAAAAGTTTTTATCCTACTTAATTTTCAGAAGCTTGTTTCAAACACTAATGTGGTTGTTGGGATAACAAGAATTACATGCCATAATTGCATCAAATATGGAATTTCTGCAAACCATCCATGTTCATCTCCACATAGGTCTCAATCCATACATATGCTTTTTAGGGTATGATTTACACATAGCACAAATAAATTCATTCATTTCACCCAAACATCTAGCAATATCCACAATAGGTGATTCCCCAATGCTAAATTTTTTCACATAAACATTTCAACTATCTTTTTCTTTCACAATCTATATCATTCACTTCTTCATAATAATGTTGAGAAGTGAAAAAATTAGCCACATTAAATACATGTAAATCTATGAATCTCCTATCTAATGATTTAATCACCTTTACAATAAAACATTTTCCCAAAAGAATCAAATGATATAGTAGCCTTGAATATTTTCATATTTGGAAATCTTTTGAACCTAAATGGATTTAAATGTACCATACTTTTCTATCTCCAAATTCAAGGGTTCCTCTTTATGCTTTAATTAAAAAAGAATACATATGCACTGCATCTACACCAAAAATTCTTTCCAAAATTCGTTTACGAAGCATGCTAATAGAAACATATAAAGTAGTGTCAATATATGTAATATCAATATGATCCTCTTTGAACTTTTTATTCAACCTACTTAATTCAACGAGCATGTTTGCAAGTACATGGAAGCAAATTTTCACTTGAAATATTGTTGCCAACGCATACATTTTTTCTCCCCTAACTCCCAATCCTAACAATTAATGCATGAGTTTAACAAGCATTTTCATGACCTTTTCTGTAGAGAGCTGCCTAATTTTATGAATTTATAAGACCCCTAACTTAGTGATTTGAAGTGTATACATTATCTCTCTCAATTTTCCATGCGTTTTAGTTGATTTCCCAAGCCATGAATAAACTTTGTTTCAAATTTGTTAATATATTGCATCTCTGGAAAATTAGATGAAGCCTCATTGATTGTTAATGCTTCCCTATGAGATATGCAATGGATAACTAATAAATGAGTATCATACAAAGCGTAGGAGATAAACCTTCATGAATAGCCCTCATGGAAGATGCACCATCTGACCCAAAACCAACAAAATTCATTAAATATAAATCCACTTATGCTAAAAGAGTTCTCACTAGATCATACATACATTGAGTTATTCCATCCTTTATTTGAAGTAAACATACAAACTTTGTTAAACATTGACCTCTTCCTCCATTCGTCAAATATGTAATATAAACAATCAGTTGGTGTTCCATAATTTGATCAGTGCTTTCATCATCTCAAATTGAGTAAAATGACCTATGTAGAATATTCTCTTTTAGATTGTTCCAATACATGTCTTTATCCACTTGAAGAAAATATTTTCTTGTTGTGGTATTTGTGTATGTCGAAAAATCATCTCTTAGAAGCACTCATGGAGTGCATTTATACCGATTCAAGTCACAGATTGACTTATACATTTCTAAAGATAAATCATGTAGAGAAAAAAAATATATGTTTTCAGTCATTGATATAATTTTCTGCCTTCCCAACATTTACCATTAGTTCTACATCTTTAGTGATTTCAATATTGCTTCAATCACTTTTTCCTTCCAAAATTTGTAAAATAAAAATTGATCTTTTGATTTTGCATGGGCACTTATACCACTAACTTGAAGAGTGGTAGTTCCCTGTTTTGAAAATGGAGCGTCACTTTTAAATTTAACACATCAAGAACATTCTATCCTTTAATTACCATTAAATGTTTTAAAACATAAACCCATGGAAATCTTGTATTCCATTTAGATTTGAACATTTTTTTTGTGTTTCTTTGATGGGTTTTTTGTTTCAACAAGCTCTACACTATTTGATTCATCATATTCATGTAGATGAGCATCAACTTCATTTTGAATATTACATGGTTGATTAGAATGTTGTGTAAGACCAAATGATTCAACAATTGACAATTTCATTTTATCCTTCTTAGGACAACCAATATGAGACATTTTTCAAGATTTACACTATTAAATAAAAATAAACAATAGAATAAGTAAATACATAAATTAATAATCGCTTAGCAAGATTGAGATAGAAAAAAATTAAGCTTAACAAGATGTCATAGGATTTGACTATAAATTTCTTGATACATTATTCATTAATTTGTTGAATTAGTTTTAGTAACATTCAAGGAACCTGACCAAGGATTGCGCACTCTACTCTGAACCGCGGAGCCGAGATTAGGTTTGCCGCCACCACAGTTCTTGGACGCAGCCATGAGCGGACCTGGGGGTGGGGAGTCCACTCCCACCCCTCCATTATCCTCTGAAGATGCATTTCAAAGATTTGTAACGCAGAAAGGGAAGAAGCAACAGAACTGTGAGGTGCCGAAATTCATAAAAAGAGCTTGAGGAAATACCAGAGATAGCACTTCCAGAGGAACAACCGATTAAAATTGCTCTTGCGCTATCTGACAGAGGCCTGGTAGCGCAGTTTATGGGCCAATGGCCGTCCACCAAAACCATAGACGATTGGATTCAGTGAAACTGGAGACCTCAGCTGAAAAATAACGTGATTTGTTATGCTGTAGGACGAGGCTATTTCATTTTTGAATTTACCACCAAAGAAGATCGCGACCTGGTGTTTAGAAATGGGCCGTATTTTAAGGGAAATCAGGGATTGTATCTCAAAAAATGGAGTCCTGACTTTGACCCATCCGTCGATGTCCCCAAGGAGGCGCCGGTCTGGGTTCGCTTACCTAGCCTCCCATTACACTATTGGAGCTATCAATCTCTGCAGAAGATTGGTAATGGGTTGGGTCGATTCATTGACAAAGATGATCACAAGGGCCAATATACATGTGCTATAATCTGCGTGGAAGTCGATTTGGAAGCCGGGCTACCAGAAGCGATCAAACTCAAAGTTGTAGAATGGAAGCACTACCAGAAGCTGGACTACGAGCAGTTGCCTTTCAAATGCTGAACCTGTCATGAGCACTGACACTTACAGAGAAACTGCCCAAAAGCTCCAACAGGAAACACGGTTGAAGAAGAAGGATGGAAAGAAATCAGAAAGGGAAAGGCTGTTCCAAAGCCTCCGGGACAGAACAACTCCGCTCCAACGGGAAAGCCTCATTTTAACCCAAAAGCGGCTGCTGCTTCTAAAGATGGATCCTCCTCTGGAGAAAAGGTGGATGACCAGGAGACCCAAGAGGAAACAGGAAATAAGGAGAAACAAGGGAAAGTAAATGAAGTTGAACCAACAGTCTCTCCACCTCTGGATTGTCAGAGGGGAAATGAAGGCAACGAAGAACACATTAGTCTAGCATCAGACTCTGAGGGAGAATCAGAAGAGAGAGATTTTGAAACTGACAACTCGCTAGTCACCCCAATCAAGACGACTAGAGGGCAGAAATCCAAGAAGAAACAGAGAGTGGAAAAAACTTACATAGATGTCCTCCAAGGTTCCCAAAAAACTCTCAAAGCAATGATGAATACCAGATCTGGGCGCAAGAGTAACAAGGCTCCAATAGGAGCCTCATCTCCCCAAAATAGTAAATAATGAAATACGTCTCCTGGAACTGCAAAGGTTTAGGTAGCAGGTCGAAAGAGGAAGCCCTGAAAGATATAGTGAGAATATACTCGCCTGAAATCCTCCTCATCCAGGAGACAAAGTTGGAGGATTTTCCTCTCCTCCAATCCAGTAAAGTTTTTTGGAAAAAAGGCCATGGAAGAGCGATTAGTGCAAGAGGCGCCTCTGGTGGAATAGCCACCTTCTGGAACAACGCCATATATGACTTTATTCAAGAAAAAAGCAGCCCCCACTGGCTCTTCATTCAGCTTCTCCACAAGGATTCTGGTCAGCAAGTAAGTATGTTTAATGTTTATGCTCCTGTATTGCCAAGCGAAAATCCCGGGAATATCATCATTGCAGGTGACCTGAATGTCACCCTTGCTCTTGATGAGAAAAAGGGAGGCTCCATCGTCAGGGATCCTGCCAGAGAATGGGTTGAAGATATAATGCTGGGCTGGGACCTGGAGGACATTAAACCTTCTTCAGGTAAATTCACCTGGTCCAACAAAAGAATAGCCCCCAACCACATTGTTGCCCGTTTGGATAGATTCCTTGTCCACTCTTCTTTCCTAACTTGCGGTCTTATGGCAACCTCTAAAATTCTTCCAAATCTCACCTCTGATCATAAGCCCATTCTTCTCGAGCTTTCCCTGGATAGCAATCTAGGCCCCATTCCATTTCGGTTCAGCCCTCTTTGGATCCAGCAAGAAGGCTTTCAAGAGGTGGTCTCTGAATCTTGGAATAGGCCCGTCCATGGTTCTCCATTCTTTGTGTGGGAAGAGAAAATCAGGGTTCTAAAAAGAAACCTTAAAGATTGGGCTAAAAGACTGCAATCCCCCACAGCCAAAAGAAAAGAAACTCTAAACAGGCTCGCTGCTCATCAGTTAGATATGGAGCATAGTCCTGTTTCTCAAAGCCTGCTCCTAAAAGAAGTCGAGCTTCAAAAATAGGTTCATAGATATAGCAGGGAGGAGGAAGAATTTTGGCAACAGAAGTCTAGGAATCTTTGGCTGCAGTCCGGAGATAAGAACACCAGCTTCTTTCATAAGCAAGCCGAAGCCCGAAAGAATTTCAAATCAGTCTGAGAGATTCATTACCAAAATACTGTGATTAAGGATTACGAAGGCATTAAGAGAGCTGCATATTCCTTCTATCAAGATCTTTATTCGGCTCCTGAAGAACCAACTATTGATCCCCATTCCTATCCGATCGATTTAATTCCCAAATGCGTCCAGGATTCAGACAATGCCATGCTGACAGCTCCGATTAGTATGGAAGAACTAAAGGATGTTCTGAACAGCATGGAGCCTGATAAAGCCCCAGGCCCAGATGGGTTCTCTGTCAGGTTTCTTTTGACTTGTTGGTCAACAATTAAAAAAGACCTATTGAGAATGGTCAGAAAATCCCAGAATTGTGTAAAGTTGGGCGGTGGCATCAACTCAGCCTTTCTCGCCTTGATCCCAAAAGAGAAAGGCGCCTCAGACTTCAGCAGATTTAGGCCAATATCCTTGTGCAATTCCAGTTATAAGTTGGTCTCCAAAATAATAGCCAACAGGCTTAAAAACATTTTGCCAGACATCATCCCTGAAAATCAAGGCAGATTCATAAAAGGAAGAAAGATATTGGACAACATTGTGCTGGTCCAAGAAGCAGTTCACTCTAGTTGCCAAAGAAACGAGAAAGGTATGGTGATTAAGCTCGATCTGGCTAACGCATTTGATAGGGTGAGACATGATTTTTTGTTCACTGTGATGAAGAAGCTAGGCTTCTCAACAGTCTTCATAAACTGGGTGAAAGCCTGTATTGCCTCACCTTGGATTGCACCTTTGGTCAATGGCCATTCTACTGACTTCTTCCAAGCTTCTAGGGGCCTGAGACAAGGATGTCCTTTGTCTCTGCTTCTATATGATGTCCAGGCCTCGGTGCTTAGTTTCCAACTAGATCATAACCAGCAAAATCAAACTCTGCCTGGCCTCAGAACTACTCACAAGGTGAAAGACATTAATCATGCCCAGTTCGCCGACGACACCTTGCTGCTCGGAGGAGCCAACATAATCTCTGCCAGACATTTCCAGAGGGAGCTGGACATTTACAGGTTGATCTCGGGCAGCAAAATCAATTATCGAAAATGCTCTATCTATGGCTGGAACTGCTCGATCAAAGAGCTGTCTGATATTGCAAGACTTTTAGGAATGGATGGAATTCAAAACTGGGAGTCATTTAAATACCTTGGGATCCCAATCTTCAAATCTAAGCCTAAAGTTGCTCACTGGCTGCCTTTGCTCGATAAGATAAAGAATAGAATCCAAGCTTGGGGTGCCTCTTGGCTGAATAATGCAGGGAAAGTCACCCTTATGAAATCGGTCCTAATAAGTATGCCCCTATACCAAAACTCTATTCTCCTTGCCCCCAAAACCTTTCTCAGCAAATTGGACAGCCTGTTGAGAAGATTTCTGTGGGAAGGTGGGAATAACAATGATAGAAGGATCCATTTAGTGAACTGGGAAACTCTCAAGAGACCATTTCTGGAAGGAGGCCTCCATCTGCGTAACTTGGCTGCCCAAAATCTTGCTTTGGGATCCAAGATTCTGTGGAATTTAGTCTCTGGAAATACTAGCTGGAGTAAAAGAGTCATTTGGAAGAAATACTTCCAAGGGCAGCGCTTGAGATGCCTGGATAAGCCTCCAAGAATTCTGAAAGGATCTCCGATCTTCAATCTTTGTAATGCTGCTAGGGAGCAATTCAGCCATTACCTTTATTGGATCCCTGGTAATGGAAGGAAAATCAAAATCTGGGATGATTCGATCTTGGGTGACCAACCAATGAACCATGTGGAAGGTCTTGCAAACATCAAAGATTGGCTTCAGTCTTGCAATCTGCACACATTGTGGGATATCTCGAATTGGAAAGAAGCTCCTGATAGAACCTGGGATGGTTGGAACCTGGGGGAGGTCCCCATTATGCTGCAGGGGGAAGCTTCTTTACTATTAGATCTGCTCCAAGGTAAATCTCCTTCAAAGGCCACTGCTAAAGACAAAAGAGGCTGGGGATCCATCTCTGGCCATTACACTGTTTCCGAAGGTTATAAAAGAACTATGGCTGTCCCATATGCTCCACCCAATCCAGCCCAATGGAAATTTATATGGGATTTCCCAGCTCTTCCCAAAATCGACTTCTTCTGTTGGACCGTTGCACACCAAAGCATTCTTACCAGAGATAACTTGCGAAGACGAGGGATGGAAGGACCTTCCAGATGTCCACTTTGCTGGTCTGATGAAGAAACTATCAGTCACCTGTTGCTGCTTTTCCCTTTTGCTCAAGAAGTCTGGAGGGGAGTTCTGCTATTAGATCCAATTAACCTTGATTTTCCAGATAACATCCCTGCCCTGTTCAGAACTTGGGCCAGCTTATCTCCCTTCTGCCTTAAAAATAAAAGTCTTCTTAAAACCAATTGGATGTGGATTCCTAAATTCATTTGCTGGAAACTGTGGTTGGAAAGGAATAACAGAATTTTTCGAGAAGAAAGTTGCACTGCAATAAGAGTTATCTCAAAAATAAAAGCTTTGTTGGGCGAGGCTTTGGAAGCCAATTCTTCCTCAAGGAACGAAATGAGCCTGGTCAAAGAGGAGGAGCAATGGTTCAAAGCTCTGGTTCCAAATCTGAAGGAAAGGCCCTTTCCTCCTATTTCCGTCCATGCCAACTGAAAGATTAGGCTGGAAGAGATAGAGTTCATTAAGTGGAGATCAGCCCTAGATGATCATTGTTTATTCTTCGACGGGGCCTCTAAAGGAAACCCTGGGGTTGCTGGCAGTGGTGGAGTTCTATTGAGACCTGGAGGCTCTCCGGAACTGAGATTCCATTGGGGTCTGGGAATCGAAACCAACAACAGAGCGGAGGCTCTTGCATTGTGGCAGGGGCTGACTCTGGCGATTAACAGAAATATCCTTTCTCTCTCTGTCTTTGGAGATTCAAGACTTATCATCCAGGCAATGCTACACCCTAAGACCTCCCATCAGGTTCATTTAGCCACCATTATCAGAAAAATCAGGCTATTACTGCCCAAATTCAATAAAATCTCCTTCTATCATATCTTAAGGAACCTCAATTCTCAAGCTGATATGGAGGCCAATCTTGGCTCCCTCTGTTCTCGGAGATCCCTGGTGGTCAACTTAATTGAATCTTCTTGTTTCATCCCTTAATATACCTGCTGATCGACCCTCCTATCCTTCTTGATCTAAGGGCTTCCTATTCCCCCCTCATTCCTGTTCTTCGGGACCTCTTCTCAAATCAAACTAAGTAAACCGATGACTTCAAGCCTGATATCAGCTACCGTGTTATCGACCTCTGTTTCCATAATCCTGAAATTTAAACGCTTTATTCCTGCCCCTATTAACTGGGAAGAACAGGGTGAAACTAAGCATGAGGTTCGCCCTTAAAAAGTCCCGTCGGTTTCTCCACCACATTCATGAGACTTCCCATACGGCAAAGGAATGATACCCTCTGTGCTGCGCTCGACTCCCCGCCCCTCATTTGCAGAGGCATTTATCAGTTCTTACCATCCCATTTCTCCAGGCCCAAATCAGTTTCTACAAATTTCTTATAATTCAGTCTTAATTAGCTTTGTGCGCCAAGGTATTTTCTAGATTCCAGGAGATAGAGAAAGAATCAAAGGACCTCTGTTTACTGTTGAGTTCCTGCTTTCCAAGAGCCCTCAAAGGACCCTCAAGGGCGCAACTCAGTTTCAGCTTTGATCTTCACTCCATTCTCAATCCTGAAGGCTGGGTTCAGCATAAACAGAGCCTCTCACTCCCGGAAAGCAGCATCCACTGTACTACGCAAAAACTTGCGATGGAGCTTCCCGCTGAAGAAGCAATCTCTCCAAAGCGTGGTCAATCAGGTTCCTACGCCATTGATGCTCTTTGGCACAGCAAGATCAAGATCCGTAGGAAGATCAACAGCATTGATGCTCTTTGGCACAGCAAGATCAGGCTCCGTAGGAAATCCTCTGGCACTGTGCGTTGTTCCTCCTACTCCAACAGCCAACACTAAGAGATCTCATGTCAAAGTCGACGAAGCTCTTTTCTCTGACTCCGAACATCGGATGGACTGGCAAATCTCCGGATTAGAGGCGAACAAACCCAACTCCATTAAGAATTCCCCAGATCTCTGTCTCTGACTCCGCAGAACTGTAAAAGCACGCGGTAGCTTGTTTGCCGCCCAAATAAAACTAACCGTTACTGTCAAAAAAAAAAACATTCAAGGAAACTTGTAGATTTATGATAGAGAACAAACAAAAAAATCTGCAATAACTTACTGTAAAACTTATCAAAAAAAGTAATAATTTATAATAATATATTATGAACAAAATATTAAATTATTTTTCATTTTAAATAATATATAAAATTACATCATATTAGATTAAAAACAAAAAAATATTAAAATGATTAATTAAATTTTTATATATCATTTAAAATTTATATATCAATATCTCTGAGTTGGGTGAAGAACATGGAAAGTACGTCAAAGGAGCGTGGGCAGGTGGTACAGTGCAAGTCCTTCAGCGAGCCAAATCAAGTGCCACGACACGTGGTGAAATGGAGGGAGATGACCAGAGTAAGTGTCACTATCGAGTCAGAAAAATCTAGGTCTCACTTGGTTATATATTTCACCTCTACAACGTCTCATATTGCATTTGGTTCCCAGATATGGGAAGTTAGCTGTGTGGTTTTACTAATACTGAATTTACTGGTTTTTTTGGGGAAATGTTTTATAAATTGGAAAATCCATAAAAAAGATAGATATTTTTTTAATTTTATTAAGAGATATTGGGAACTATTTCTCTTGCTCATTTTCTAGGTTTTTTGTCTCTTTGTTTCAATGGATTCTGGATGTTGATGGTCATCATGGGTTTCACTCCTTTTTCTAGTTGATTGTTGTTGAATTACACCCAAGGCATGGCAGCCATTAGGGATCAAGGCTACCTGTAGCATCTACATTTTAAGTTACTTTAGTGTTATATGTGATCCTATTGTTTCTTGCTAGTTCGCCACACAATGGTATCCACTGTTAATTTTGTTCCAATTGACATTATATGTCCCAGTTTAGTTCATGTTACTCTATAATTAATGAATCTCGTTTATTTATCATTTTTGAGAGAGTGTACCCAGTATTGGTTTAAGCTCGGTAATGTACTTTTGAAACCATTTTTCTCTCAAGTTCTATCTAATATACGCATTCCCATCATCTTGGACAAAGTTTAAGGTAATTTATATGGGTATTGCTCCTTGAATGGTCTAATTCGACCTCCCATGCAGAATTTATATTTGAGCTACAATAATACATGTGTCCTATTAATTACCTGTGATGTTTCAAATTTCAATACACATTTGTTGTTTTGGTTTCCTCCCCTTCCTAGTATTATCATGCTTTGTCTCTATTAATGTCGTATATATGATTCACATGATGATTTTGTCTATGTTGCCAACAATTTTGTTATATCGGATGCCCCGATGTTATTTTTTCTTCTTATTCTCCGCACTGATAATTGGAATTAATAGTTTATCATTTTTTTCTATTATTTCATTTATATTTTCCTCTATCTTGAGTATTCACTTGGAATACTAAGCCGATCACACTTTGTTCACTGCCACACTTTGTTGACTGCTCTTGTACAAGGTTATGTATTTATTTCATGCGGATTGAGCATAATACTTTAGCTGGAATCCTTAGGTTTCATAATCGGCCATATACTAGAATGGAAGGATACCTCACTTCTCTTGTCAACAACTCAAGGACTTGTATAGCTCTTGCTTCCTAAGATATGTTTTTTTTTTATGATACAGAAAATACTTTAATTATGTTACATCAAATTGCAGTTATGACTAGCTAGAGGATTGGCAATCCTATGGAATCCAGAAGAGGTGCAAGTCAAAGATTGGGTCAGTCTCCCTAGAATCCTCTCAGGCTCATTCAGATTGATAGGGTCCTCAGAGTGGGTGCTCATCACGGGAGTTTATGGCCCGCATATTCCAAGGGAGCGCAAAAATTTCCTGAAGGACATGCAAATTATCCGCAGAATTTTCCCTGGGACCCCATGGATTGTAGGAGGAGACTTTAATATGATTAAAGCCCTAGGAGAAAAGAAAGGAGGAAAAAGTATACCAGATCAGGACATGGAGGCTTTCAGTGAAATGATAACAGAGCAAGGATTGGTAGATATTCCAACAACAAATGGAGTTTACACATGGAATAATCATAGGGGAGGCAAAAATCAGATAGCATCAAGGTTGGATAGATTCTTAGTTTCAGAGCAGATCTTAAATAGGGATGTATTTGTAGAGGCAAAAATTCTACCAGCCATGGGTTCAGACCATTGGCCTATAAGACTGGAAATAGATATCAAAAAATACCCCCACAAAAGCCCTTTTAGGTTCGAGGATTTCTGGCTCAAGAATAACTAGTTCATAACGAAGGTAGAGGATTGGTGGACCAAAAGTCAATAAAGAGGAAGAAATAAGATGCACACCTTCCAGCTAAAGCTCAAGGAACTCAAAGGGAAAATCAAAAAATGGAACAAGGAAGAATTTGGGAACATTTGTATGGAGAAGCAGAGACTAGAGCGAAAAATGGAAGAATTACAACAGAATATCATAACAGAAGGACGAAATGAAGAAAAGAGCAGAGAAGAAGGAATACTGATCAGTCAAGTAGAAGAAAGGAGAAAACAGGAAGAAATCCTATGGAGACAAAAGTCCAGGGTAAATTGGCTATGGGAAGGAGAAAGGAACACCAAGTTTTTCCACCAAGCAATGGTTCAACATAGGCAAAGGAACAAAATCTTCTCCATTCTAAACAGGGAAGGGCAAAGAGTAACAGAACATGAAGAAATGGAACAAGTTTTAGTAGATTATCACAAGGATGTGCTGACAGAACCAAGGGTCAATAGAGATGAGGCTATAGGAAGAATTTGCAATGAAATCCCCAAGATGGTAACCGAAGAACAGAACAGAGCGCTGATGAGAGCAGCAACACTAGAAGAAATAGAGGAAATAGTAAAAGGAATGAAGAAAAATAAGGCACCAGGACCAGATGGTTTCACGACAGAATTTTATCAAGCAAGTTGGCATTTCCTGGGACAAGATATTTTGGAAGTTGTAGAGGAGTCACGAAGACAGCAAAAGGTATGGCCAAGTCTTAACTCTACCCTTTTTACTCTTATCCCTAAATCGGCTAAATCTGAGAACGCCCAAGGGTTTCGCCCAATAGCCCTTTGTAATGTTATTTATAAAATTATTGCAACTCTGATAGCTAAAAGATTAAAACCTATCCTTGTGAACATTATATCCCCGGAACAAACTGGTTTCGTTGAAGGAAGACAAATCCTTGATGGGCTAGTGGTAGCCCAGGAGGTGATCCATTCTCTAAAACAAAAAAAGGAGAAAGGAATGATGATAAAGCTGGATTTATCAAAAGCCTATGACCGCCTCAATTGGAACTTCCTCAAGGCAATGCTCAGGGCTTTCGGTTTCAGTAATAGATCGATTAAATGGATATATAACATGGTATCAATGCCAAACTTTTCTATCCTATTGAATGGTACTCCCACCTCAACTATTAATGCCACCAGAGGTTTAAGACAGGGGGATCCCTTGTCCCCTTTTTTGTTTATTATGGCGGTAGATGGTCTTGGAGGATACAGTAAAAAAGAGATAAGGGAAAGAAAGATAAAGGGACTTTGGTTATGGGGAAATAACATGCCTATCACCCACCAGCAGTTCGTAGACGATATCATGTTATTCTGTGAGGTATCATTAAAGGAAGTAAAACGAGTGAAAAAGATCCTAGATCTGTTCATGGAAGCTTCAGGGATGGAAATCAATAAAGAAAAGTCATGCACGTTCATCTTCAACACCCCAGAACTGATTAAATCTCACTTGACCAGAACTTTGGGCTTTAGAACCGGAGAGTTTCCTACAAAATATTTGGGGAACCATCTAACTCTAAACCCTTCAAGAGTATCAAATTGGTTTCAAATTATAGACAAACTTAAGAAAATATTGGGAAACTGGTCCTTCAGAGCGCTAAATATAGCAGGACGATTGGTACTCTTGAAATCAATTCTCCAGGCCATCCCGATTTACCCTCTATCGGTGATGGCAGCCCCCAAAGGAGCTTGCGCTAAAATGAAGGAAATTTTTGGAAAATTCCTATGGGGAGGACCCAAGCAGGAAAGGAAATGGGCCCTAGTGTCATGGAAAGGCATATCGAAACAAAAAGAAAAAGGAGGATTGGGCCTCAGGGACCCAGGAACTCTAAACCAAGTCTTGGGGGCAAAAATATGGTGGAGGTGGATGAGAGGAGGACAAGATATATGGAAACAAATATGGACTCAAAAATATAGCATGCCCTCAACAACAGAAGGCATCCTTAGAGTGGAAGAAGTGCCAAAAGGATCCTCAATCTGGGACCTAGCAAGCCAAAACAGGGAGCTCATAAACAAATTTGCCTTCTGGGAAATCAGGAGCGGAAGTACAACTCAATTCTGGGAGGAGGCATGGCAGCAAAGGGACAGAATGGCTGATATTCAAAACATACAGAACACTTACCAGAAGGCAACAAGGATGGGATTAAAGCTGGTTAAAGATTACTGGAAAGAAGATGAGGCAGATGAAACTTGGTGGATCTGGAGAAAACCTGAAGAATGGGATGAAAATATTGATGAAGTTTAGAAAGAGACCCTAACAAAAGAGATGGATGTAAGAAGAATCAAGAACAGCATGGGACCAGATATACTCAAATGGGGAAAATCTACAAAAGGGACCTTTACTGTCAGGGAAGCATATTATCTAGCTACTCAGCAAGAAGGAGAAGAGGAAGACATAGATTGGAAACAAATATGGAGGAATAAATGGTGGCCGAAAGTAATAATTTTTGCTTGGTTAGTAGGGAAAGAGAGAATCCTGACGTGGGACAAGCTACAAAAAAGAGGTTTTCAAGGTCCCCCCCAGATGGAGCCTTTGTAAACTAGAGAACGACACCCAAGAGCACCTCCTGAATTCCTATCCTTATGCCCAGTTCCAATGTGATGAGGTAAGGAACCTCTTTGGAAAATCTAATAGAGATCTGAATGACATAAAGAAGACCATATGCCAATGGGGAAAAGGCCAATTTTCGTGTTCCATAGTAAAGAGAATATGGAGCTTAGTTGTAGGATTTGTCATATGGTTTCTGTGGAAAGAACGAAATCAAAGGATATTTCGAGATAAAAATAATCCACCTGGGAAGACTTTGGACAAAATTCAAAGAGTAATAAGAGAAACCATTCTGGCTGAGAACTGGGAGGAGGAGGAATGGAACACAAATCCGGAGGAGAAAAGAATCTTAGCCAAACTTAATATAGAATACAACATGATCTATCCCCGGAAGGAAAGACACCAAAGAACGTAGATACAAAGCCAGGTACAGTTCAAATATCCAGGGGAAAACTTCATTAAATTGAACTTCGATGGGGCTTCAAAAGGAAACTCAGGCCTTGCGGGCTTTTGGGTCATCCTTAGAGATAGTATAGGCCACACCAGATGGGTGTACGCAGACAAAGGAGGCATAATGACCAACAATGAAGCAGAAATGATGGCCATATACCAAGGTATTAAAATAGCAATAAGAAATTGATATAGGAACCTAGAGATTGAAGGAGACTCGCAGATTGTAACCAGAATGCTTAGGAAACTTGACAATGGGAAAGACTGTGAACAGGTGGCCAAGAGCTGGAGGACAGCAGGGTTAATTCAAGACATGGCTATCATCCTGAAGCGTATCGATTACAAATCATCAGTCATGTAAAGAGAGAAGGAAACAAAGCTGCGACTTTCTGGCGAATTAGGGATGCAAAGAAGGTAAAGTGGATAGCATATGGCCAACAGTCACGAACAAACCAGGATGGGAAATGCTCAACCTAATAATCACTCAGGATAATGAACTCGCAATGCAATAAGGAGAAGGGGAAAGAACCCCCGATCGGGGTGGTTAATATGATGAGATGGGAAGGTAGTAAAAGGACGAGGAGTGGCAATTATGAGCCACCTTACAGCAGGAGATCGTGGCAGGTGGATGTTAAGTTAGGTAAACTGGACATCATGTTAAATTGCAGCAGGAGGAATAATATCAAGCACAAAGGTGGTGGAGGTGACGGCAGAACAGTGATGGGACAAGCACTAGGACGCACAAGGGAAAGTCGAGAAGGAGTGGGCTATTATGGTGAGTGCAGGCGACAGAGAAAGGCGGTACAGCAGATCAGAAGAAGTCGACAGGTGAGCATAAGGGCAAGAATGAAAGGAGTGTCCTCAAGGTGAATGGAGGTAGGAAAGAAAAGGTGATATACAGAGCAGGAGAATCCACACAGGGTCGACCTCCGGGGTTGGGGAAAACTCAGAGGAAGAAAATTGAGGACGGAATGAAGAGGACTATAATGCTGGGGAACAGGGGAGGAAGGCCTTCGGAATCATAAGGCACTAAGCCAGATCAATGGTAAGGAGAGGAACAAACCTGGGCAAACATAGAGGAGATATATGACCTGGAACGGGATAGTCAACAGTAGGTAGGAAAAGGCGATAGAGGTAAAGGGAGAATTCTGGAGAAAACAAGACAAGCAGTGGAGGATATAGGAGAAAGGAAAGTCAGGGGCCGAGAAGAGGAAGCCGACATGGGAGCACCAACCAGAGAATTAGGACAGGGAAGCGGGGTAAGGGAATACAATGCAGGCAGAGCAGGACGAGGAAGGGGCCGCAGAGGGAGAAGAGGACGGTGGCAAGCCGGTCATCAGGAACAGGGACGCACCAAAACAACAGGAACCAAACGTGGAAGGAAAACGATGAATCGCCAGGTGCAGTATGCAGAGAGGGCTTATTGCAAAGACACGCATGCAGACATTAGGAGAATAATCCAGCATTTGGAAGAGGAGGCGACCCAGGAACAGTCAGAATCTGAGATGGAGGATTGGGAATACCTGTTACCAGACCCTGGAAATACCAGAGGTCATATGTCCCTGTATAAATAGGCCTTACATGTGTATTGGGTCATGAAGCGATTGTTGGCTAAGGCTATGGAGCAGGTGGCCATGGAGATGGCTGAATTGGCCCAAGGCATTCCTAATCTAAAGAAAGAGATAAACAACCTTCAGATAACCATTATGATGCAAGATGGCAAGCTCGACGAGATACAGCAGCAGCTAAAGAAGCTTACTCAGGAGGTAAAAGAGGAGGAGCATCAGCCGAGCGCAATGGAAGAATGATTATTCAAGATATGTTTATTTTCTCCTTAGTTAGGAAGCTGAAAAGCATGCTACCCTCTGTTATCTTTTATAATGCAGCTAGTAAACAGTGTTAGTTTTTTTGAATGGTTAGTATATATAGCATGGACAAACAGACTCGTTAAATTTTGTTTTTGGATGGCTATTAAGAACTTTAGATGGCCAACAGACCCGGTTTCCCTTCAGGGCAGGTTGAGGCCATCGTATGTATGCACTGGTTTTAACCTATTATAATAGAAATGGTTCCATTTTAGCTTAAAAAAAAAAATTGCAGTTATGACTAGTGGGCTTAGGCTATAATTCATTAATTTGCATGTGTTTTATGTATCGGGTATTTTTCCTTTCTTTCCTTTGAAAGGAACTATATCCCATTTTTTTTCTTTACTGTTGAAATTGTTCTACTATTCATATAACTTTATGATCAATACATTTGTACTTGTTTCAATTATGTAAAGTAGCAATAAATGTCTCAAGTTGATATCTTTTTGTATAAATATTTGCTTTATATGAATTAAATGCATACACTACTCCTCTCTTCTCTAGTGTTTAGCTTGCCAATATCTCTGTGATATAGATATACATTCTCACTATTCCTTAGTTAATGTAGTACACAATTTCTATTTTACAGTGTTGATTTAATAACACATATTACAGAAAAGTCTCTAGAAAATAAGTGTTGCTCCACTTTAGTATTGCATAACAATTTTAACTATTTAAAAGCACATTGTCACTGAAATGTATAGAAATGAACATTTCATTATTTCCTACAGTGTTATAATAATCCCTTACTATTGTTTCACCAATAATTTGACACCAGGCCCATATATATATATATAATTTATGCTTTATTTGCATGTTATTCTCGAAGTAAATAACAAGCTATACAATCAATACTAACCATCATTGTTTAAACCAATTTAAATCATAACTTAACCAGAAAACTTGCAATCAGAATACACTTGAGAAGGTAGCACTATTTTCGCCCCAACCATAGAACTGATCTCCTCCAACGCTCCCTATGCAGAGATTCATTCTTTCCAAGAGATCAATAACCTCAGCCTCATTGATCCTCAATAGGAATTTTATGCCTTCCTTCCATATGCGATTTTTCCCCAAAGTGGCATTCGGCTTAAAATAGGTTTTCCCTTTGTCTTAAAGTACTTTAGTTTCATTAGGATGACACATTTATGGACTCAAAGTAAGATATAGTCTAAGTTGGTATAGTTTAACAGACTAAATATATGGTAGGTTTGAAAAATTAACATTTTGGTAAGATTTAAATGACAAGTGTAATAAGTGTAATTACTAATTTGATTAAATAAATATGTTTTTAATTTAAATGAGAATATTATAAATTTTATGATTTTTAAAAAGTAATGACTAATATTTTAAAGGTATTGATGATGATGTAGTTATATGAAAGGAACTGATGATAAAATAGCTATAAATTTCATGTTTTTATGAGAAAATAGAATACTATTTTAAGAATTCAATAATCAAAGAAATAAAATTTTCTAAGTAATATTAGAGTAGGTTAAATATTTCATAACTTTATTTTATTTTGCAATATTAAAATTTCATAAATTGAAAATTGAAAATTTTAATTTTAAATGAAAATTTATTTTTTAATTTAAAATGTATTTAGTTTTTTCTATATCCAAATGAAAAAAAAAAATTAACGTTAATTATTGATATACTATTTTTTATTAATCGAAATTAATTCTTTAAATATGATTATGATTCATGTTTGTAACTATAATATTTTAGAATTTTATGTTTGAATTTATTTAATAAACTTATAGAGAATTAATTCTTATCATAAGGGATTGAAATAGATACAGATTTATATTAATTTGTTTCAAATAAAATTATCTAACTTTGATTGTTAATGTAAAAAGATACATATGTTACAGGCATAAGTGCATTCAATCTGTATCCCAAAGACCAAAGTGACAAAAATTGGCTTAATGCATTTAACCATCAATCCCTCGTACAATATCAAAAACAAAAATTATATACATGAAAAGCATTGAATTTGGTCAATGACATTCATGGGGATCCAATGGAGGGGTTGGTTGAACCTTAATCAAAAAAATATTTTGCATGGAGGGTGATCCTAGAGAAGGGTTATTGAACCCTTTCTCTATCTATTAGCTTGAAGGAGGGGAGTATGGGAAAGCTTCAGTTAATCCTTCCTCAATGATGGTATTCACATTATGAGGTATGTAGGTGAAGAATAAACCTATCCTTTGTCAAGAATAGATTTTAAATATGGAGAGATCTTAACAAAGGGTTTGTATTTCTCCAAAATAAAAAAATTATCTAGGGGATATAAATCAAGTATTATTCAACCTCTCCACTAGCATAGTATTTCCATTCAAGCAGGCAGAGTGTTGAAGATGTAACTATGTTTGGTCTTCATAATATTCATTGTACTCATGTCATTATATATATCTTATGTGTCTATCAAAAGAAAAAAGAAAATGATTACTTTTCAAGCATGGGTTTCATGCCCAATTTAAGTGGTTATTGAGGTCAAGCATGCATTTCATGCTCCTAATGTTTGTCAAGTTAATAAGAGATGTTTAATGAGTTAGGGGAATCTTTGTCCTATGTATAAGATCCTATTGGGTAATTTTCAACAAGAAAGAATAATATTTTTGAGTTAAAATTATCCATATTGACCTCTAAGACCAAGTGAGCCCTACCATTCTAAGTCAACCTATATAAGGCTACTTGATCCCTTGAAAAGGGTAAAAATACAAGTGATTTCGACCTCATTAGCAACCCTTATCACAACAAGTTCGACCTACAACAAAAGAGTGTAAAAGTTATGAAATAAGACAACAAAGTCAAAGCAGAGAGAAGTTGAAGCAAGGAGGAAGGAAAATCAAAGTTTTGAACTAGTTTCTAGACTATTTTCACTCACACATGTGAAATTTGAGATGATGCAAGGGTTGAATATGTGGACCTACTACAGGTCCAAAATATAGATGTTAGGGGCTGGAATATTGAGTTTTTAGTAGTTCTAGAAGTGTTTGACCCTTGTTGATTTGGTTTGGCTTTGAATAGTTGGGATGGCTTTTGTTGAAGGGATGATGTGGTACTTGGAGGAGGTCACGGTCTAGGGATTTTAGTATTTTTCTAGGGATTTTGGTCTTGGATTTCTCATTTGAAGCTATTTCTAAATAAGAGAAGAATTTTGACAGTGTTTTCCCCTAACAGAGGGGTTTCCCCCTAGATGAGAAGCTACATCTTGTGTTCATTGTTTTATGGTTTTGGTAATTGTTTGGTGTATAAAACATAATAATAACAAGAATAAGAAGTTCATATAATATCACACACAAGTATCAAGTAAGAGAAATCACCCTAAGTTTTTCCATGTAGATTTCTTAGCACAAAGGGGGAGGAAGTTTTAATCAATCATATCTTAAGCCCAAGGCTTCTCATATAGGGGATCATGAGAAGGGTCAATTAATCTTCCTCTAGCATAGCATTCTCATGTAGGTGGAGCTTAAACAATGATCCTGAAAGATGGTATTTGCATCATGATGTTTGTAGTGGAGCCCAGAAATAATAGTTATTGCATAGAGGTGAATATGAAGGAAGGGTCACCCAAGCCTTCCTTGAGCACAAAATATTCATTTAAGGAACCTAAAGAAGGCTTAAATAACCCTTTTAACTTTCAATCTACAAATTCCCGGAGGGATTAAAATTATATATATATATATATATATATATATATATATATATATATATATATATATATATATATATATATATATATATATATATATATATATATATAGATATATATATATATAATTTTAACTTATTATATAATGAAAATTATTTTGAATAAATGAACTTGCATATAAATAAGTAATCAACATTTTAAAATTTAATTATATTTGGATAAGAAAACAAGCTAAATACATTTCAATTAAAATCACCCTTAGTAAGTCTCAATCTACCGAATTCCAAGAAGGGTTAAACTCTCAACACAGTTACTACATAGGGATGTATATGAGGGAAAGTCAACCAACCCTTCCTTGAAGATAAAATTAGAATTTAAAGAAGTTTTAAATCCTTTCTTAGGACCAAGGATGTTTAAATAGGGAATCAAAAGAAAGGGTCAATAGATCTTCCTCTAGCATAGCATTCTCATGTAGGTGGAGCACAAACAAGGGTCCTGTAAGATGGTATTTGTGTCATGATGTTTGCCATGGAACCCAAAAATGATAGTTATTGCATAGAGGTGAATGTGAGGGAATGGTCAGTCAAGGCTTCCTTGAGCATAAAAATCTTATTTAAGGAACCCAAAGATGTCTTAAATAACCCTTTTAACTTTCAATCTACCAAATTCCAAAAGGGATTACAATTCTAAAATCGTATTCATATATATATATATATATATATATATATAGATAGATAGATAGATAGATAAATATAGATATAGATATAATTTTAACTTAAAATATAATAAGAATTATTTTGAATAAATGAAATTTCATCTAAATAAATAATGAACATTATAAAATTTAATTATATTTGGATAAGGAGAAAAGATAAATACATTTCTAAATTAAAAAATAATAATTTTCATCTTTTAAAATAAAAATTTTCATATTTGTAGCTATATTTCTTTTTTAAATAAGCCTTAAATACCCCTTAGTAACTCTTAATCTACCAAATTCTACGAAGGACTAAAACTCTCAACATAGTTACTGCATAGACGTGTATATGAGGGAATGGTCAACCAACCCTTCCATGAACATTAAAATATAATTTACGGAAGTATTAATCAATCATCTCTTAACCCCAAGGATTCTCATATAAGAGATCATAAGGAAGGGTCAATGGAACTTCCTCTAGGATAGTATTGTCAAGAACAAGGTCTTGAAAGATCGTATTTGCATCATCATGTTTGTTGTGGAGAATAAAACCATAGTTATTGCATAGAGGTGTATATGAGGGAATGATCATCCAACCCTTCCTTGAGCATAAAAATCTTCTTTAAAGAACCTAAATAAATTTTAAATAACCTTCCTTAACTTTCAATCTACCAAATTGCAAGAGGGAATATATATATATATATATATATATATATATATATATATATATATATATATATATATATATATATATATATATATATATATATATATAGATACACACGAATTATTTTGGATGAATGAAATTTCATGTACATAAATAATCAATATTATAAAATTTAATTATATTTGGATATAGAAAAAAAACTAAATACATTTTAAAACTAAAATCAACAATTTTCATAATTTAAAATTTATGACATTTTAAAATTGCAAAAGAAAACGAAGTTATCAAATAATTAAATTTCTCTAATATTACTTATAAATATTATAATTTTTTATTTCTTTATTGTGTGATTTTATGGATTATTGAGTTCTTGAAAAAATATATTATTTTCTCATAAAAACATAAAATATACTTCAAATAGAACTATTCCTAAGAAACCCCTTTCACTTGCACACCTGGACCTTTGATCTTCTCCTCCTTATATAGTTTTAGTATTTCTCAATATCTCAGACCAAAACAACACTTTGAGTATGTGGTATTCTAGGACAGGATCAAATATCTATTATTCTGCTCAAAATTGTGGGTTAATACCACGGTATTGACCCTTGGTATTCTTCTAAGTTTAATTTCCATCCCATACGCGCTTTTCCTTCTGTGAAAGTGCATGCATATGTATACGCTCTTTTTGTTCCATGAACCCACTTGTATATGCTAGTTGGAGAAGGTGAACCTATGTATACAACTTAAGATAAAGTAAAACATCCTTTTTCTTCAACTTCTTGATTCTAATTTGTAGTCCATTGTTCCACCATCCTATTCTTTTCTACCATTACCCTCTTACTTTTGAATTGACCTGTTATCCATTCTGAGTTGACCTATGAGTGGGTTTCCATCAAGGACACCACATGTAGCATAATGCCAACAAAAAGGTTTTCATGAAATTGAAGGAAAGGGATTTCTTCAAGTAACTAGTTGTACCATCATCTCCAACTAAGAAGCCATTGTAGGTCCCTAGTTAAGAGGGATCCTACAAAGAAGTTTCTTACTTGGAAGAAACTTGAAAATTCCTAAGACAAGTAGAAGCTTAGGTACATTTCTTTTTTAGGAATAAGTACATTCCTTTATTGGAATATATCCTCCCTATTTGAGAGTGTGAGATAAACACATCATTTTGGTCTTCAGCTCGGAAGACATGACGGAGGATTTGGTAATAATTTTGCATTCAATACTGTTTGACAATGCCATAGGGCATCCAAGAGAAGAGTGATCATAGAGGACCGATATTCTTTGAGGACTAGGAATCCCATATAGCAATAGTCCTGATGGAACACACCGTGAGAACCTGAGTGGGGTCTATTTTGGAGAGACAATGATAACAGTTTCTATAAGTCATTTGTCTCACCAACATTAAGCTTAGATCTTGTGGAGAAATAGAGTTGTTATTCAAGACCTTTCTATGTGACAATGTTGGTTGATATGATGATATACAAATAAGTTACCAATCAGAATTATTCTTATGATAAATTATTCAGATTGACAATGTCCAAGTACCATTATGAATAACTCCCTAGTTAAGAGGGAGTGTCGAAAAGTGTAATTAGTTTTGGTCTTCATAATGACATTTATTTATGATCTTACGTAATGAGATGTAAAGAAGAAAAATAAAATTATTGTATGTCTTTCTTCATGAGTTTCATGAGCAGGAGATTTTATTTTCTAGTCAAGACTCCCATTGAGAGCCTTTAGGAATTATTTTTCATCCATTCATAAAATGAGAGAGTGATTGTCATGTAATGAAGTCATGTTACACATTGTAAATGGTAAAACATGTCAATGTAAAGTATCCTGCAATATCTTTTTACATATCATATTCAAGTCGGCCTAGAACGAGGAAAGAACTTGCTAGAAGATTTCGGCCTCCCTACCTGTGATCATGTTGGCCTAAGGAACATGAGAATATGTTTATAAGTGGCCACATTCGACCTCACATAAAGGAAGGAAACATGAGAATAAATTTGGTGAAGAGAAGTGAGAAGAATGGGCCTACAAAGTAGGAGTGCGAAGAAGGGATATGAAGGTTTCTTAAGGGTATAGTGAAGGAAGGTAGTTTCTAGGGATAACAAAGAAAGGATTCTTCTCAGGTCAGTGAAGGAAGGATTCTTCTGGGGTAATTTTTTTTGGTACAAAAGAATAAGGATGGAAGGCATGAAGAGAAGATTGAAGGCATATAAAAGGCTAAATTCTAAGGCGTTGATCTATCTTTTCTATATTTTTGTGAGCTGGTTCCATAACATTTGGTATCAAAGCCTTGGATTCTAGGATTTCGCTGCTCCAAACAGGTCATCGTGGAATTTATGATCTAAGTTTTTGTGTGATGTTTTAGATGCTAAAACAAAAACCAATTTGGACCGAAATTGTTATGAACCTCGGGTACAAATTTTAGAGCTTTTTCGTGCTATATTTTTGTAGATATGATCTGAGGAAGTTATCCTTTTTACAGACTCCCGAATTATATTCCAAATAGGTTACCAGGGAAAAATAGTCATAACTTTTGTTTTGAGCATCAGATTGAAATTTCATAAGAAGTTACAGAATGAAGAGGAACTGTAGTTTCTCATATACATTTGGCAGATCCAAAGGTTGAAATAGTGACACATGGCACATCACACAAGTTTTCTCTACTGAACTAGTCTATAATCAGGTCACCATGGGAGATTTGGCTTAACTCTTCCTTGGAGAATCCAATTTGGATCAGACTATTGGCATTAGAAAGAGGATACAGAGGGATACTAAGGGTCGTGATTTCAGAACTGGAAGATCCGAAATTATAGAGTTACAATCGTTTCAAGATCGAGCTCCTAAAATCAAGAAAAGGCGATATGAGGAAGTTTGATGACAAGGATCCGATAAATTGGATACTTCAGATGGAGCAATATTTTAATCTACATGGTGTACCACTATTACAAGAGATATGTATTGCATCGTCATATTTAGAACTGGATCAATTTTTATGGTATAAAGGGCTTTGTTATCATAAACAACTTGCTACGTGGTCAATTTTCATGGAGGAAATGATAGCACATTATGAGGATACAAAGAGCAACACCTTCTTTAGAGCAACACCACAACAATTGGAAAGAGAAAAAGGGCTTTGTTACAAAGTGGAAAGTAAAATTATGGAAAAAAGGAAGTCTACCCCTCACAACTATAATAATGGAAGTGTTGTTTCTCCTAGCCTTCCACAACCTACAAGGGTTACACCAGAACAATTGGAAGAAAAGAGAAAAAAAGGGCTTTGTTACAATTGTGATAGCAAATACACTAAAGGTCATAAGTGTGCTGAGAAGAAACTATTTTACCTAGAGTATGAAGAGGAGGAAGAAAAGATCAAGAAACATGAAAAGAAGAGGATATGCGCCAAGACCCAACCCCACAGAAAGAAGAAATGAATCCGACCATATCTTGTAAAGCATTGGTAATAATTACCACTCCTCAAACTCTCAATATAGAAGGACATATCAAGAAGAAAAAGGTTCAAGAAGTGAAAGATCACATAGATAAAGAAGAAATGAATCCAACCATCTAGTCTAATGCATTAGTCAGAATTACCACTCCTCAAACTATCAAGATAGAAGGACATATCAAGAAGAAGAAGGTTCAAACAGTGAAATATCTGGAAGAAAAGTATCAAGAAACATCGAAAGAAAAGGATACTCACCAGGAACCAACCCCAGAGAAAGAAGAAATGAATCCCACCATATCTTGTAATGCATTCGTAGGAATTACCACTCCTCAAACTGTAAAGATAGAAGGAAATATCAAGAAGAAAAAGGTAATACTATTGATTGATTCGGGTAGTACCCATAATTTTAATAATTGTAATATAGCTGAGGACTTGAATTGCTTCATAGATCCAGCACCAGAGTATTAAGTGACAGTTGTAAGTTAAGGAACCATAAATTTTTCTCGAAAGTGCCATAATATCAAGCTATCGATGGGAGAATATGTATTGAATAGCCCAATGTTTTCCGTTGTGATGGGTGATGCTGATGTGTTACTAGGAGTCCAATGGTTACAATCCTTGGGTACAATAGTTTTTAATTTTCAAGAAATTTTCATGAAATTCCTTTGGAAGGAAAGGAAGTTGAATTAATGGGTATCACAAGGAAACCAGGAAAGATAATCAACTATGAAAGAATGACAAATCTTCTAAAGGAAGAACAATGAGGTGTAATTGCACAAATATGTTTGCTAATTGTTCACACATCGAAATCATGTATTTCTCCAAATCTCCAAAAATTCTTGGACAATCATTCCAAGGTATTTGAGACTCCAAAAGGTCTCCCAAGTATTCGTGATCATGATCATGCTATTCATTTTATTCCAGGATGTGTTCCTCCAAATGTTAAGCCTTATAGATATCCATATGCCCAAAGGAATGAAATTGAACATATAGTTACAGAAATGGTAGAGGTTGGTACAATTATCCAACCAAATTTCATAAATGAAGCAAAGGATGAATGGAAGAAGGACAAAGAAGTGTGGTCACTCATTCAAAAGTTGCAAAATATTCCAATTCAAACAATATTGCCAGAACTTGAAGAGGAAGGAAAAAACAAATTGGAACCTGGAGCAATCATAGAGACGAGAACCCAACAGCTATGAAATCAATCAATTTCAGAGTATCTCATCAAGTGGAAGAACTTACCCGCCGAATATTCCACATGGGAAGACAAGAATTTTATAGAGAAGCATCAAGAACTACTCAAGTGTTGAGGACAACACTTTTTGAAGAAGAGGGGCATGTTACGGCCCTATACTACTAGTGTAACCCCTTATTGTTATTAGTACAACCCCCTTATTATATTGTTGTACCCATGTAGTCCCCATATTGTTATTATTGTGCCCTTACATTATTATTTTTATGTCGACTCTAATTATATTATGACCTCTTAGACTCCTATATATAGAAAGGATGTCATGTCATTTCTATCATCTAAGAATTGTTCATTTATGTAATGTAAAGGAGGTTTCCCCCTCGAAGAGGCTGAATTCTAAGGCGTTGATCTATCTTTTATATCTTTTTGTGAGATTGTTTCATAATAGATGTCTACATATTGTTCTTGATTCTTGAAATGATACAAAATAATCTCTCCACCCTTCATCAACTCTCTAATGAAATTCTATCTTTTTCTAATATGTTTAGCACTTTTGTGAAAGTAAGTTTCTTGATAAAGTAGTTGTAGAAATGTTGTCACAAATATATCTTTGTTTTTTCTTGTTGTTCATGCCTCAAACCTTTCAACATCCGTCATATCCAAATTTCCTCAGAAGCTACAATTGTTGCAACTCCATATTCAACTTCAGTTGTAGAAAGAGAAATAATAAGATGTTTCTTATTAGTGCATTAAATGAACACCAAAACAAAATGAAAAACATAGCTTGATGTGTTAATTATATCATCTATAATTATTTCCCAGTCATTGTCTATATATATAACCATCGTAAATTTATTTGTTTTGGTATACAAGATGTCATATCCCTTTGTTCCATTAAAATGCCCTCGCATTCCTTTACTATCTAACCAGCATGCATGATTTGGAGTATCAACAAATCTAGAGACTGAACATAATAGATACATTATATCATATCTAGTTGGATTTAAATTCATAAAATTTCCATCCAGCCTTTTTTATGTCATTGGATCTACATTTTCGCTACAATATTTTTTACTTAATGTCAAACCCATGGTTATTCGTATTGGATAAGGCTTGTTTTTTTTTCTTTCGAAACATCCTTAATATGTATGTTTCATACTTTGTTTGATAAATAAAAGTTCATTGTTCAACGTTTTTCACCTTTATGCGTAAAAAATACCTGAAACCCAAATCTCTCATTTAAACCCATTTTTCATGACCTCTTTGAAATTAGCAATATGAAGATCATCACTCCACATGAAAAATAGATAATATACATATAAAAAAACTAAAATATTATGATCACTTTATTTGATGTAGAGGGTAGGCTCACCATCACTTGTGTTAAAGTAATTCTTCAATAAATATAACTCTATTCTACCATACATGGTCATGGTACTTTCTTCAACCCATAAAGAGCTTTCTTTAGTCTATACACTTTGTCTCCTTACCTATGAATCTCATAACTAGGTGGCCTCTCCATACACTTCCTCCTTCAATTCTCCATTCAGGAAGCATTATTCCATGTCCATTTGATATACCTTCCACTCATGTTTGGAAATTATTGCTAAAATTGTCCTCACTGACTCCATTTCTGCAGCTAGAGCAAATGTCTCGGCATAATCTCTTCTAGGATATTGTTTGTATCCGTTAAAAACATGCCTTGATTTATTTGTTTCCATCATTCCTTCTGCATTTGTTTTGGTCTTATAGACCAAATTTACATCTATGACTTTGTGTCCTTGTGGAAGACTCATTGATTCCCATGTATCATTCTTTTCTATAATATCTGCATATTCAAATTTAAGTGGAACACTTACATAAGAATATAAAGTAGAAAGAGAATTCAGACCTACACTACTTTAACCTTAGCTTTTCTCATAAAGATCTCTCAAACATCTAAATTTTTCTCCTCAATCTTTCCAAAGTTGTATTTCATTTGTCACTTGAAATTGAACTTGTATAATATGGAGTTGTTTTCCCTGCATCAAGAATTATTGGTGTTGATGATACATGTTGATCCCTATACATGCTCATGAGACCTTGGAAAGTGAGGTAGATAAGAGTATGCCAACGCCAATATTTTTAGTTTTATTACTTACAAATATTAGGTGTAGTGCTTCAATTTGATCATAAGGGAATATTATTTATCACATAGCACATATGATGGGATTTTATGCATCAATTACCACTTCAATTAGGATTAAGTGAAGTAAATTCCTATTTATAATTTCAGGAGCTTATAAATAAAAGTCAACTCCCTCAACATCCTCATGAAAAATTGGAAAGTGAGGCAAGTAAGAGTAAGAGATATCGGGAAACATTACAATAAGTTGTTGATATTTTAAAACAACTTCAACAACAAGAGCATAAGAAAATGTAGAAAATACTGAGAATTATCAATAAAACCTCCAAAATTTTGTCTGTTTCATATTCAAATTTCTTTGTGATTCATTAAATCACTCATAAAATAATAGAGTATAAAGTATAGTGAAAAGTAACGGTATGGATAATAAATATCCAAACAACATTAAATGGACCAATTTGTAGAAGAGTTATTAGCAATTAATTCTCATTTTCTTGTTCTTCTCACTGCACAAGTATTCTTAAGATATCAACAACTAACGATAACATTTTCCAATATCTCCTACTCATATCTGCATTAGATTATAATGTCTCATGGGTATGAAAAATGACTTGATACTTTGCGTAAGTCCTTGACTTTATAGATGGGGATTTACATTTGTTAATCTAAATTGAAGTGGCTTTTGATCCTACCTCTACATTTGTGATGATCTAGGTGAATTAGAACCCCATCAATTGGTGCTAAAGGCATCACAAACAGTACCAGAATTGGAACCGAGCTCTGTATGTGGCACCTAATTTGTCCTCCGTAGAGAAGTAGATTTCCCACTTGAGAGTGATATTGAAAATTGATGAAAGAGTCAGAAATAAGAAAATGAAAATAGAGTAGGAATGAGATTAAAACAAATTCAAATTAAAGCGTATATCAATTTAGTTTAATAGAGTATTCTTTTAAAAAAATTAGAGATTGCATCTCTTTTTTTAACAACTTCAAAAATCCTTCATTACAACTTTGTTGTCCCACATACTAAGAAATATTTTGCAACTATGTTCACAAACACATTAAGAGTTATGTTCATGCACATGAAAACAATACACCACATGAGCTATATTTACACAATCTCATAAAGATAGTATATATATATATATATATATATATATATATATATATATATCTATATATATATATATATATATATATATATATATATATATATATATATATATATATATATATATATCACTTTACACTTGGAAAAATAGAAAATATGAAAAGAATACAATTTTCACAAGGTTTTGTACACACCCATCCATACAAGGATAATTCTTGTGGTGAAATTAAATTTAATATACGTAAATTCATCCCTAAAAGAGATATGTGATAGGATAATTTATGGTACAAAATGTTTGTAAAGGATATGGAGAGTGAGTGTGGTAGTTGGGATTATTTCCATCACTCCTGCTTAATCATAACTACTAATATTTATGATGTCCAAAATGTCTCTTCAATGTACAACAATTTCATTTGGCAATTATTTGGTCAAGATGTATGCATATTATACATGGGACCTACAATGTTCCTATATAATATCTCCATCATTAGTCAACTCCCTAAGTAAATGATACCTTGTGTCAATATTTTTACTTCTTCTATGGAATACTATGCTTTTGGATAAAGAAATTGCAGAGCTTTTATCATAATATGTATTTATTATTTCTTCTTCTTCATACCTTAATTCATTCAAAATTCTTCTCATCCAAATTTCTTAACAAGCTACCCCTATTCCTGCTACGTATTTATCTTCAGATGTAGAAAGAGAAACAATTGGTTCTTTCCTGGAATCCCATGAAGTGACTGTTGAAGACAAATGAGAAGCATAATGTACTGTGATATTTCTATCATATTCCTTGTCATTAATTTCCTATATATGCAGCCATACCAAATTCATTTATTGTGGTATAAAAAATTCCATATCTCTTGGTTTCGTTAACATACCATGTAATTATTGTAGCTGCTAACCAATATATCTCTTTTGGAGTCTCCATGAATCTAGAGACCAAAATCAATGCATACATTAGATAAACTGTAATTGTGGTTAAATTTATTAAAATTCCAACCATATTTTATTTAGTGTTGGATATACATTATTGTTACAATGTTCCTTACATAATAGAAAACTAATAGTTGTTTGTGTTTGAGGAGGCTTCTTGTTTTTCATTTTAAACCTCTTCAAGATGTCTGTTGCATACATTTTTTGAGAAATAAAAATTCTATATTCCATTTGATTCACTTATATGAGTATAAAATACCATAACAACCCCAAATCTTGTCGAAAATTTTAACTATGATTTCTCTTCATAATTGTCATTGTACTTATGTAATTATATATTTGATCTAAAAGTAAACAGAAAAAATAAATAAATAAATAAATATATATATATATATATATATATATATATATTTAGGAATTGGTTTCATGCTCAAGTAAATTTTTCTTCATGCTTCTAGGGTATATTGAGTCAAAATAATATTTTCCTAGAGTCAAAATATTGTACTAGAGTCAACTCCCATTTTGACTCTAAACAGAAAGTGAAGAAATAATTTTTATTTCCTTAAGTATGTAAATTTTGTTGCCACAAGACCAATATGGCCCTACATGGACAAGTTGACCCTAAAAGTTACCCATTCAATGTCTTCAATGTGCGTAAGTAGAAGACATTTCAACCTCATTTGGAGGATATATCAAGCAAGTTCAATTCCTTTTGTGTACAAGAAAGAGAAATACAAGCAAAGAAACCTGGAAAGAAGAGTGAAGATCTAGGGAAGACAAGAGAGAGAGAGTTTGATTCTAAATTTTAATTTTCTAACATATTTATCTCACATGTAGAATTCTTTAGAGTTATTGTAGGGGTAAAAAATTCCTGAAGTTATTGTAGGTCCAAAGTTCTATTGTTGGGGGCCTAGAATCTAATATTTGACCGAATTTAGAGAGTTTGGAATATTGTTGATACAAATTGATTTTAACTTATTGAAATATATTTAAAGGAGGGCGAGCTTCAATCTTGTGGGAATTATTGGTCTTGATGGGTCATTCTTGGAATTCTCACCTCGATCTAATTCTATCTTATGGGAATATTTCTTGGGTTTTCCCCTTAGAGGGGATTTTCCTTAGATTGAAACATATCTCTTACGTTCATTTTATTGCTTTTATATTCTTATTTATGGTTTTTCTAATTTTTTTATTATCATACCATAATAAAAACAATAATAAGGCAACACATAATCATAAGAAATTATTAAGTCAAAGTGAAGTCAACCCTAATTTTTTTCGAGTTTATTTCTCAACATGGTATAAGAGGTAATGTGAGGAGAAGGTAGCTTGAATATCGCTCTTGTTGGCATAAGTGGAAGAAATTCATCAAAATTACTTTGGAGGACATTAATTGCATAAAGGACACAAGGAAGGCTACTACATAAAGTCATCATCATCTCTCTCTATCTCTCTCTATCATTAAAGGTTCTTGGTTAATCATTATATTTTGAAGAAGATCATCATATTATTAATCTATCTTGTGAAGACTCTTTGATCACGAAAGGGTGCAATCAAAGTTCTAAATTACATAAAAGTATAACAATATCAATTTAATAACTTGATATATATATATATATATATATATATACATATAAATTCAAGAATATGATTATTTAACTAGATATTGATAAATACTTCATATAATCCTTGTACTGAATCTCACTCAAAATAATTTCTTCTAATATGAAAAAATGCATTTTTACTCGAAACCCTATTTATACACCGCAATTCCTTTAAACCCATCAATACAATACATTTCCTTGACCCTGACCGTGATTGTTCCCTCCCAAAAAATACCTATAATGTTTTGAATTTTCCTTTCATAATTTTTAAACACCTTACATGAATTAAAATGACTACATATTGGAAAACAAGGTGAGTCCCCCATGGGTTGTGCTAGATTTGGAATTAAAAATGTCCTCATAAATTAAAGTTATTTGTATGGTGTTTAATGATGAGAATAATATTAACTTGGGATAGATTACAAAATAACAATTGGAATAGGCGTAAAAAATGTGCTCTTTGTAAACGCAATGAGGAGATAAATGACTATTTAATCATGAATAAAAATTATTCAAAATAGGTATAGCTAGAAGTGGACATACTGATAGGATTAAAAATGACTTGGCTAAGAGATTACATTCAAGTATGTTTTAGGAACACATCATGAAATCCACAAATAGATTATTTTACTGATTTAACATTAATAGTAGCTTGAGGGATATGGTCAATTGGGAAATTTTTTATATCTGAAAAAAATGCACTCCTTTAATAATCTGAAACAAATCGAATTAGTACATTGATTATTTCCCATGGGATTAGGAAGAAAACTAGTGAGAATATTAGTTTAAGGGCATATGGGTGAGAGATTTCACCGAAATGTATTTAATGGGGAGTCGTAAGGAGATCATGTGGTATGTGGTATTTTTCATTCTATTTTACATAAATAATGATTTCTTTGAATTTATTGAAAGATTCAGGTAGAGATCAAATAACTATACATATTTCATGGTGGTAAAACTAGTATTGGTCATAGGAAAACTAAAAATAAATTAACAATTTATAGGTGTTTGGGGACTCTCAAGCTATCATCAAACATGTAAAATATGAAAAAGAATGTCAAAATGTTTTTCTATTGGTAGAGGTTAAAGGTTTCATAGTGTTTGTTAACCATCTGACTGTTCATCATTTGTATAGGGAGTTAGATATTGATGGTGACGCTTTCTCCAAACCTATAATTATAATGTAGCATGCTACATTATAACAAAAAGTAGGATTAGGGACATTCAAAGTAATATTGCCTTCATTTTCATGAAATGATGGTCGCAGTAAGAGATGCTCCTATATGAGAACTCTCTTATCTCTAATGGAAGCTTACTCTTTATAAATTTTGATCATACTATTATTCTGTTTGTAGATATTAAATTCATATCTCTAACATTGAAAAGATACCCATGAAAAAATGAACTTATTTCTTGATGTAGTACATTTAATTAAGTTAATAAAAAGAGACTTCCATCTCCATAGCCTTTTTTATAGCTTTATAATAATGTACATGAAGATAACTAGTAAAACATATTTGTGAAAGTATGTGAAGAATAAAAAATTTCATAATTTTTTCAAATAACTACAGGATACATGCAAAATTTTCCATGGAATGCCTCAGTGAGATTATTTGTCATATGATTATTGGGTATTGTTATACCGAATTGTTGGAGGAGGCTCTAAGTCTTCATCAAGCAATAGCTACACAAGTGCTACTTGGACCTAGAGGTGCTCTTTAGTCCAATATGGAAAAGATGTTGTCCTTCCCTATCCTCTTATGTTATGTAACCATTTTGGTTTAGTAAAATTACATAAAAATAAATAAATTTAAATATGAAATAAATAAGATAATTAAAATTAAAATTAATAATTAGACCATCTTAGATGCATCTTAACACCCTATCTAACAAGCACCAATAGAGGTCAAGTAAATTTTCGCCCTAAAAAAGCTTTCCACCTCAAGATATTTGAACCCACATAGGACTTGGTAGATTTGATTTATGGTGAATGTTTTCAAATATCCAAATTTCTAATTACGTAGATAGTCGTGTTTATTTTAGAATATGTCTTATAGAATTTTATTTTATGTATCAATAATTAAGTTGTATGAGAGATTTAACCTTCATGGAATATTTTAGAATATTTATAGTAATTTTTAAGGTTAAGATTTATCTCAAATTTAATTATTCTCATTTAACTAATTTATCAAAATTAGTTAATTAAATAAAATGGCATATCAAGTACCATGGGCATGTGGTATTGATAAGCTATGGTATTGGTCCATGGTAATATAACAAAATATATTTACATGTTAAAAATTTACATAGTAAAGTGTGGGTGAACCTTCATGGTAAGAATATTGTTACATGTTTTATTATATTGCCATAACCATATAAATTAAATGGTTTCAATATGAATGCATGATAATCTTCAAAACACTTACCCTATGATACATGCCACATTTCCCAAATTAAAAAATAAAAAATGAACAACAATCAGAAAAGATAAAAAATAAATTTATTTTAAATTATTATTATCATTAATTATATATATATATATATATATATATATATATATATATATATATATATATAGATATATATATATATATATATATAGATATATAGATATATAGATATATATATACGCACACACACACAACAAGATTCATTTCATGATTCATATGAAATTTATTGTGGAGATTCTTAATTTGAAGTTATGATTTGTTAAAATACTATCGATTAGTAATACCACATGTCCAAAAAACCATAATTGTCTTCACATGACAAATATAATATGATATTTAGAGTAGATTATGTTAATTTTTTCTTCTTGCGGCTACCCAACCTAGGCCACACCAGCCCTTAACATGACTAGATCTTTGCTGACACAGTTTGAATGAGTGGCATTCATATTATGGAGAAACTTAACTATAACGTTTTCCAATATCACCTACTGATATTTTCATCACATTATAACGTCTCTTGAGAATGACAAATGACTTGATATCTAGTGTAAGTCCTTAACTTTATAGATGGGGATTTACATTACTTAATCTAAATCGAAGTGGTAATTGATGCTACCTCCACAATGATGATCTAGGTGAATTGGAACCCCATTAATTGGTGCTAAACGAATCACAAACACTACCAAAAATGGAATCGAGCTTTGTATGTGGCACCTAATTTGTCCTTTGTATAGAAGTATATTTCCCACTTGAGAGTGATATTGAAAATTGATGAAAGAGCCAGAAATAAGAAAATGAAAATAGAGTAGGAATGCAACAAAAATAAATTCAAATTAAAGCCTATATTAATTCAGTTTAATTGAGTACTTTTTTTACAAAACTAGAGATTTACAAAAGAAACTGCAAGTTTTCACTCGACGAGCAGAGTGCACTTTCAATGAGATGAAATGAAGAGCTGAACAAAGTGCAATTTCTGCTTCTCATTCCATGAACAAAGTGCACTTTGAGCGGGATGCAATGAAGAGACAAAATCTACAATCAGAGATTTAGGTTATAGTTATTAATTATATTAAATTTATGATTTGAGGTTGTTAGACTTTTCTAAAAACATACAATTTTATTGTTTTTTAATAAAATAATATTATATTAGATACATGTATAATATTTTTAATTGTTTTAATTTAAAAAAAAAATCTAAGGCAAGAATATATACAAATTTTTAAAAAATATAAAAATAATTTAGTTTTGTATTTTACGTAGTCAAATTTTTTCTTAATCGAATCGAATTCGAATTTGATAACTATACAAAAAGGTATTTTGTGTGGTGATAATTATCAAGAAATTCTAAAGATGCTTGAAAAATGGATGTGGGATCTAGACTTCATATTCTTATACAATTTCTCCATTCTATTTATGCGAAGGTTATAATATTGGTTGGTTGTTGCATTAAAAGTGTTTAGAATGATAATATTTACGTTGAAAACTCCATTTTTCAGAAATGGTGTCTCTCTCTTTTAGAAGGCATTCCAATTCCTATAAAAGAGTTTCTACCCTAAATAGTATCAACATCATCCAAATTAATGGGTACTGAGAACAAATATTCTAATCTTTGACATTAATGGAATAGTCGAGTACAGGAAGTGAAACATAATCACATTTATACTTTTCTTTGGAACGTTAATCGTACTCATTATGAAATTTTTCGGAGGAAATAACTACATGATAAACAAGAGAGAGACAAGACATATCTCTACCCTGTGGAACTTGTGAAAGTTGGAAGATTGTCAAAATGACATGTCAAACTTGTGACTCCAATTCTCATTCGGCGGGGTGAAACCCATATTCTTTTATCCCCATTATCCCCATTTTGTGTTGGCCTGTTCCTGCCACTGTGGCCATGACTAAATGAGAACATTAACTTGATACTAAATGTTACTTAAAGGGACTATGGCTCTGATCCCTCTCCCTAATATAAAAAGAGATAAATCAGATATGAGAAAGTTCACTCGATGAAAGAGGTACATTAAAATATGACAACAACACAAATAATATTGGGAAAATTACAGTGAAAAACGTATACTGAGAACATATTTATTATTTTGTGTTAAGAGAATTATTCTAACAATCGAAATATCATGTATTTCAAAGTATATATTACATAAGGAAAATATTATGAGAAAAAATTAGATTTAGATTAACTCCAGATTTTCTAAAAATATGCAAAGAAAATTGATCGTTCTCTATGCTTTGTAGATCTAGAGTTAAGATGAATCTAGGCTGGTTTAATTCCCCTAATTCCTCTCTTTAAATAGCATGTATTCCACATGAATACCATGGGTCAATACGGTGAGTTTCCATAAAGGTGGGGCTCAAAAACCAACTGTAACTTGACCAAATCAAGTTTAGCTCCACTTCCCAACAAAAATTAATAAAATAAAGAAAATATGATAACATTTTTATTTTAACATAGAGTTATTTTTAATTTATTTTATTTTGACCAAATTAAATGTCTGTGACATTACATTACAATATCCCTACTATAGTGCTTCTCGAGGTAATAACTACCCCCTTGAATTTTATTTGGAGGATTAACTTGGTCCATCTTTATTGAAGTTCATATAAAAATGTTTAAATCAATGGAATACATAGGTAACTAATTACTATATCCCCTGTTTTCTAAGAGATTGATTGATTCTATCACCAAGTCAATTGTAGGTTTTACCCATTTGAATTTCTCTAGGGGAGATTAATGTGGTTAGTCTTTGTCGAAGTTCACATAAAATTTTTACTTTAACATAGATTAATTTTTATATTATTTTTTTGACTGAGTTAAATGTGTACAGGAAATTGCATTACATCTGTACCATATCTAATAACTAACTATCCATTGAACTTCATTTGGGTGAATTAACTTCGTCCATTTTGTTGAAGTCCACAAAAAAAAAGTTGATTGACTCTATCACCAAGTCAATTGTAGACGAATGCTCCTAACAATTACCCCTTAAACTTCACTACAAGAGATTAATTTGGTCCATCCTTCTTGAAGTCCACATAAGATGATATGAACTCATATGTATGGTTAGTTTAATATCATATTTTCTCAATTCTTTAATTTTTGTAAAATAAATCAAATGCAAATATTAATTTTAAGTTTAATTTTATATTAAATTTTTAGATATTAGCAATATTAGAATGTGTATTTCAATTATTATAAATATATTTTATAATAATTATTTTTAGAAAATCAATTTATAATATTTTATTTTTAATAAAAATTAAAATATAAATTTAATTGTACAGTCAAAAATAATAATAATAGACTAATCAAACTTTTAATCAAACTTTTAATATGACTACATCTTTTTTCCTAAAATTTCGAATTCATAATTTTTTCACCAAAAATACATTAACAAAAATTCTGTAATAACCTAAAAGTGCATAAACAAAAATTCCGTAATAACCTACTCTAAACCTTATAACCTAAAAGTGCATAAACAAAAATTCCGTAATAACCTACTCTAAACCTTATAGGCAAATTATTTTTTTTATAATAATATATTATGAACAAAATATTAAATTATTATTATTTTAAATAATATATATGTTAAATTATATCATATTAAATTAAAAACGAAAAATTATTAAAATAATTAATTAATTTTTTATATATCATTTCAAATTTACATATCAATATCTCCGAGCTAGGATGAAGAACGCGGAAAATACGTGACAGGAGGGTGTCCACCCCTCACGTGTCCATAAGGGGTGGACACGTGGTGAAATGAGGGGGACCACCACAGTAAGTGGCGTTGCCCACTTGGTTATAGATTCCGCCTCTACGTCTTATATTGGTAATTTAGCTCAGTGGTTTTACTAATACGGTATTTATTCGTACTTTATTTTTTTTAAATGTTTTATAATTTGGTAAATTCAGAAATAAGATAGATATTTTTTAATTTTATATATATATATATATATATATAATATTTTTTTAATATATTTGATAAGTTTTATAATTTAATTTTTTAATAAAAAAAATAATATTAATTATAAAAAAATTAAAATTAAATATTAATTTTTAATAAATTTTTGATGATAATGGTGGTGGTGGTTAACCTCCACTGAGATTAAACTTTGGTTCATCGGACCTAAAGAAAAGAAACCAATTATTTAGTTTGATTTAAGATTTTATTCTTGTGCTCAAAAACTTTGGAGAGAAGCCTCCCGAACTCACTATAATTTTGACACCATAAAAGGCTAAGAAAGTCAATATTGCCACAAAAATTATGAAACTGAAATATAATGTAATTGTACCCCAGACACTTTAAATTTTATATTTATATTTTAATTAAATACAAATATAAAATTTTAATATCATCATTTTAATTCATGTAATTGAATAAAAGCACATGAAAAAATATTTAAACCAGAATTTTTAAGTTATCTAAAAAATAAGAAAATGCTATAATTCTTTATTTATCTCATTTTAAAATATAAACATGATATAATTAGTTAGTTTAATACCCATTTTTTCCCATTCTATGTTTTTCGTTGACGTGGAAATGAAGGTAATAGAGCTATAATTTCTTATTGATGTCATTTTTAAATATAAACTCATATTAATTTTAATATAAAGTTTTTTCAATTTTGTAGTTTTTTTAAAATGGAATAAATGCAAATGTTTATTTTAATTTTAAGTTTATATAAAAAAAATTAATTTTATGTTAATTTTATTTTTATATTAAAAACTATTTTCAAAAATTTATAAATTAAAAAAATTATAATTTGTTTTTTGTTTATTAGGTTATGTCGGTTTAGAGATTATTAGCATGTTTAATTTTTGGTTGATTAGTTTTGATCTAAAGGCATATAAGAGGTCAAAATCACTGAAGATTATACAAAGCCTCTATGAAAAATGCAACAAGCAAATTTTAATTTAATTTTGTCCTTGAATTAAATTGGGAATAAAATTATAATTCCACACCTCATGACAACTTGTATTAGCTAACTAAGTTAATTTGACTTATGTGCCTTAGTTAATTCATGTCGAGGGTCTAACTAGAGTCAATTAAAGTCAATTAAACTAGTTCCAACTGATGGAGGAACTAGTGGGAGGTCTAGTAATGTGGTGTTTCTTGAAGTCATCAACTAGTAAATTGAAGATTCACTCATAAATAACTCATGCATGTCAGATCTAGGAAAGCCCAGTTGAAATTGGAGTTCCGGGACAATATACTATCAGTCGTATATTCATCAAAATCGTAGATATGGTCCATGTAGTTAGAGGAAGAGCCTAAAGGAACTTTAAAATTCAAGAGAGAAAAATTCCTATCAAATAAGGGCCTAATTCCTCATTCAATAGCACAAGGAAGTAGGAGCTTGGAAAGCTAGGAATTTGGCTAAGTGTTGGCCAAAGGCAGTGAGTTAAGCAGAGGATAGAAAATATTTGTGTTGGTTAACCTCAAGGTTGAGCAGAGCATATTGTATTCATCCAAGGCTTGTCTAGGAATCAGTGGGACGAATAGAGATAGTGCATAGATTGCTCGGGATTGACAAAAATATTGTAATCTTCTCATATTTTCTCAGTAATGCAATATACAGATAGCAAGGGATTTTAGCTGTGGCTTTCCCTGGGAAATAATTGTGTAATGTGTTGATTGAATTCTTTCTCTTGTACGCTTCGTGATTTGTCGATCATTTAATTATTTCATGTGATGAGTAGATTAGATTCAACTGTATTGTTTTAGTAAATTACAATTAGCAGTTTCAATCTACACGGAATTTCTACATGGTATCAAAGTTAGATTTGTAAAAATTTCTACATGGTATCATTGCTAGATTTATAGAAAGTTCTTCATGGTATTACATATGAAATCACAATAGAACAGAAGAAGTTGAAATTCTCCTTGCAGGTGAATTTCAAATTGCAAATTCATGGAGATCTAGTTGGGGGAATATGCAGAAGACCTTATGTGCAGACTTCTTAACAGAGCTAGAAGCCTCCTAGTGGGCTAATCAATGAGCCAATGTTTAGTGACACAAAAAAAGGTTTTGAACATTGATATTGGAGGACTGAGGGGCAAAGATATTTCCCATAGGGAGATCGAGACTTAGATGGAGTCTAGTTTCAAAGGGAGAAACCCTATGGAAGCTAGCACTTCAAGATTTGGGGAGATCAGATGCATTATTGTAGCAGTTGTAGCAACAATGCGGAAAATGTAGGAGAGTAGTAACAACAATAGTATGAGTTGATTAGATTTATCTCATGCATGAAAATCCTTGAGGTGCAAGGAGGATACTAGAGATTTCGTGGTTGAGAGGGGGCATTTAGACCTCTCATCATGCAACTTCAGAAGAAGCCACAACAACTTATGGAACAACCACAAATGGAGACACGAAGATGAGATAGGGTGGAAACATCCACTCAAGGAGAGACCTCCAGTAGGAGAAAATTTCGAGACAAGTGGGTAGAGGGAGACCATGCAACCATATCTCTAGGTGAGAGGTGGTGCGATGTGAAGAAATAGTCCCAAGAGTTCCAAAAATTTGGGCAAGGTCCATTGAGTTGTTTTTCTCTTGTGGATCATTACCTTGCTATGAACGCCCACCGTATTCAGTAGCAGGAGGATCAATGTCAATCAAATACTAAGGAGTGCAAAGTAGTGTTGACAGTACAACACGAGGCTTTGTAGAAGAGTTAGTAACAACACAATTTTCTGACTAAATAGGGATTGATGTCAGTCAGATATTGAGGAGTGCATAGCAGAGTTGATAACAAAGATGGAGGCTCGGTAGTAGAGTCAACATTCCATAGGTACCATATCAATATAGAGTAGAATTCCTTTCTTTTTGAGAGGGAGTGATGAAAATGCAACAAGAAAACCCTAATTTAATTTTGTGCTTGAATTAAATTGGGAATAAAATTGTAATTCAACATCTCGTGACAACTTGTATTAGTTAACTAAGTCAATTTGACTTAAGTGGTTAGAATTTTCGAGTTGAGGGTCTAACTAGAGTCATGTAGAGTTTCTCCTACATTAAAGGAGCCCGGATTGAGTTTATTTTGAGTTGTAATTAATTATTTAATTCATTTCAACTAAGTTAAGGTCACTTAAACTAGTTCCAACTGATGGAGGGACTAGTGGGAGGTATAGCAGTCTAATGTTGCCTATAGTCGAGTGTGGTGCTGCGTATAGTGTAGTGTGCCGCTTCCTGAAGTGCAGTGTGGTCCTTCTTGAAGTGTAGTGTGGTGTTTCATAAAGTACAGTGTGGTGCTGGCTGAAGTGCAATGGGGTACTGGTTGAAGTACAGTGTTGTTCTGCCTACAGTGATCAAACATTAAACGGAAGATTCACTCACAAATAACTCATGCATGTCAGGTATGAGAAATACCCTGTTTAGATGGAGTTCAAGGACAGTGAACTATGAGTTTTATACTCATTCGAATTGTACATATGGTTCACGCAATTAGAGGAAGAGCCTAAAGTAACTACACAATCTAATGGAGGAAAATTCTTAGTAAATAAGGGCCCAATTCCTCATTTAACAACATAAGGATGTAGGAGCTTGGAAGGCTAGGAGTTTGGCTATCTGTTGTCCAAAGGAATTCAGTGAGATAGAGGATATAGACTACTTGCGCTGGTTAAGGTTTAGTTTGAGTAGAGCATATTGTATTTATCTAAAGCTTTTCTAGGAATTAATGAGATAGGTAGATATTGTACATAGGTTGCTCAGGCTTGTGCAAAGAATTGTAATATTTTCATATTTTCTAGCTAATGCAATATACATATTTCAGGGGTGGGTTTTTAGCTATGGATTTCCCTAGGAAATCATTGTGTAATGTGTTGATTGAATTATCTCTCTTGTATGATTCGTGATTTCTAAATCATTTAATTATTTCCACTGATGTGTATATTAGACTTAAGTCTATTGTCTTAGTAAATTAAAATTAATGGTTTGAATCTATAAGGAATTTATTATGGTATGAGAGCTAGATTTGTAGAAATTAATACATGGTATTAGTGATAGATTTTATAGAAATTTCTACATGGTATCAGAGATATATTTGTAGAAATTTCTACATGGTATCAGAGCTTAAATAAAAATAGAACAAAATAATTTGAAGATGTCCTTGCAAGTGAATTTCTAATTGCAGATAGATGGAGCTCTAGTTTAGGGCAGATCCAGAAGACCTGATGTGTAAACTTCTTAATAGGGCTAGAAGGATGCTAGTGGGAAGATCAATGAGCCCATGTTTAGTGATACAAAAAGGAGTTTTAATCATTGATATTGGAAGGTTGAGGGCAAAGAGATTTCCCACAAGGAGATCAAGAGTCAAAGCAAGATACCCTATGGAAGCTAGTACTTTAGGACTTGGGGAGATCAAACTCATTATGGCAGTAGTTACAACAATAGTGTAGAAGTAGTGGGAGAAGAGTAGCAACAACAATATGACTAGATTAGATATAGCTCATGCATGCAAAGCCTTGAGGAGCAAGGAAGACACTAGAGATGTGGTGGTTGAGAGGGATCATGTTAGACCTCTCAACATATAGCCTCAGAAATAGCCTCAACAAGCTTTGGAGCAACCACAAATTTAAATCGTCCAATCAATTTTTTAATTAATAAAATTATTTAAGCAATCCAAACAACGACCTAATAGAACAAGCAAAGGTACCCATTCATTGACTCAAATGCAATCAAACTAAGGTGCACAATCTCCTCTTGTTCATTTTTTTTGGTCACCTATACCATGAAAACTCCCACACACGCGACCAAGGAAGCCAATAACTGATGACAAGCACAAACAACTATAGGGTAGAGGGAAGAACTCCTAGATTTGGCAGTGGTCGAGCTCTCAAAAGGTCTGTTATCCAAAAAAACAATGATTTTGTTTTATAGCTATGTGAAATCAATAAAACTAACATGAAGGCATTGCTTTTCGAATCAAGTTAACATAACCAACTATAAACGATATTGCTGTGAGACTTAGAAGAGTTGCAGTAAGCCATGGATCGACGAAGTCGTATAACATTAAAATTAAGTGCCATGATTTGGTGACTAATGTGAACAACACAAATCATATACGAAGCACTTTTCTGGAAATTAAAGAGTTAAGTTATGAAACTCACCTTATACTAGTTCCATTTAAATATGGAGCACGCACTTGCTTGTTGTGTATTGGTATGTTTGCGCTATTATGTTTGTATTGGTTGTGAATTTATTTATCAATGACATTTAGTTACTTATGAAATTGAATGAAGCTTCTAAGTAGTGTTTAATATATGACATTTCAATCAACATGAATCTTAATGATACATTTTATTGCAGCTTTACTTAGATTAGGATAGATAGAGTTGTCTTATTTATGAACCTATTAACCTATGCTATCAACACATCTATGCTCTTAATTTATGAGTAAGCTTGTCAACGCTTAAGAGAGGGATTCCATTCAGGGAAGAGTTTTGTGTGAGTAGTTTTAATTGTGGGGAGAGAAATTGAATTTTTCTTTCATTGTGTGAAGTAGAGTTTTTTTTGTGTCACAAGTATTGTGCATTGTGTCTGAACAATCAATTAATTAGTAGTAAAGATAGGGACTATGCTGCATCACAATTATTAAATTTTTATTATTATTTATTTTATCCAAAAACAACATTATTTTAAATTAAAAAAAATATTAACTATATTTGAAGTAGATCATTAATACATGCTTTTCTAAGAATTGAAATTTCATTAATACAGTTTTTCTAAGAATTGAATTTGTTTTCTTCTAAATAGAAATGTATGTGTTTTAAATTTTATCAACATGAATCTTAATGAACCTATTAACCTATGCATATCAACACAATTATGCTATTTTGTTTTGCTGAAGCAAGAGTAGTGCCTTCTATATCATTAAGCCAATCAAGAATTTACATAGAATACAAAAGTCCAACTACCCTGTGGACCTTGCTAAAAAAAAGCTAACCGCCTCGAAAAAGGACCTTCAACCTGGTAGAGAATGCCACCTAACTCTAGAAAAAACTTACAAAGAAATAACCTAGAGTGTGGCACGAGAAAGGAAAATAACAGAGCCCTCCGGACACAAGCACACCAAACTTGCCAATAGAACCGAAACCTACTAAGCCCGAGCCAAACTACGGATGAGAGAGATATGCCCAATAGAGTCAAATGAAGTTTAACGATCCAACCTGCCAAACTGCTCGATCATTCCCAACCATGGATCTGCTTCACCAGATCCAACACTCGAGAGCCATATCATGCATCAGAATGCTCCCGAACAATAGCGCGCTGGGAGGGCAGTTTATTTTTTCTCTCTCCTTCCACGTGTAGGATCCCCAATAGAATCACTCCCATGACATTCAAACCACTTTCCGTCTGAGTGTTGTGTGATCGCCAGAAAACCACCCGTACAGCTGATTTCCTTTCCGCCGAAGATAAAAAAGGAAATTGCGGTCGCCGGAGAAGCTATGTTTTCCGTTCCACTCATTCATTTGTCTATATCTATGATAAAACTCTGGATTGCTATGAGTCTCTCTACAACGCTCCCACCCATACTTAATCACCCTATGAAGGGTGATATCCTCACTTGACTCCATGCCACGTGTCGTGCTCCTTGTGGGATCGCTCTCCCAAATACAAAACCACTTACCATTTTGTAGACATGCGATCACCGGAAACCTGCCTTTCGCCAGGTTAACGAACCCGGAAGCAGGAAAAGATTGCCTCTTGCTGCACTCCATGCTATGCCCTTTATGCCATCTCGTACCATGAAACCAGATGTTGATCCTGGGTCTGAATAAGAGATAAATCCACAAGGGGCCAACCAAAAACTTGGGAAACCCGATTCAGATGATCCGGGGGAAGATGCACCCGAACCTGACTCTCAGTCACTCTGTTTCGTCCTACTGGATTACGTTAGAACCTCTCAGCGTCATCAAATCATGGAATTCCCCCCAGCTCGATTATGGAAAACCTCCCTGTCCTCCGCAACTTGATCCTCACAGATAGCCTTTAGATGGCATGGAGGAATTTCTTGCCACTTTTTAGCCATTCCACCTTCTGTGCTGCTCACTCCTTGATTGGCCAGAAAGTCAGCCAGTTTATTGGCATTACGCCAAACATGGTTGAAACATCTAGTTCGAAGGCCCTGTAGGTGTATTTGGATTCTTTGATAAACCTGAATAAGTTTCTAATGACTCGAGACACTTTCCGGCCTGGAACCCCTGCTGATTCTTTTTACTACATTGATGATTATCTCAGAGTCTACTTCCACAATGATATTTGAGTGTTGATTCTATAATAGAAACTCCAGACCCTGCTCTAGAGCCATCAATTCCGCCATATTATTAGTTGCTCTGCCTAAATGGTAGTGGAAGATAAATATAATGTTGCCCTTGTCATCCCTTAAAGCTCCTCCATAACCCGTTGTTCCCGGATTGCCTTTAGAGGCCCCATCAATATTAAATTTCAGAAAGCCTTTCGGAGGGGGTTGCCAGTAGTCCTTTGTAACCATGGTTTTGTCCTTTTTGGTTCTACCTTGAGGAGTTATTCCTTGCATTCCTAGTTGCCTGAAAATTCTCTGCTCTTCTTCCGTGGCGGGATTCGAGGGGATATTATTAACAGTGGAACTTACTGCCTCTCTAATCTATTTCAAGATAAGGTCTAGAAGATGTTGTGTTGTAGACTTGTCATTCTTGAATATTCTTTTATTTCTGTCTTTCTAAACATTCTAGATAATAAAGCAGGGTGTGTAAGCCCAAGCCAAATTTAGGGCTTCATTCTCCTTGAAGTTTTTTCTCCAGTGGTTTAGTGTGTTAGTGATACATCCTCTGTCCCTATTAGACTGCCGGAAAATTGAAGCAAATGATTCCCATGGCCAAGTAGTATAAGATAGTGCAGGTAGAAGGATTGAATAATGATGGAAGGATCTTTGCCTCCAAACACAGAAAATGAGGAATTGTATCTGGATCTTGGAGAAGTTGGCAGTGGTACTATTGTAAGATCCCAATTGGTAGAAAGGGTAAGGAAATTGCAATCAGAGTTAGTCCAGCTTCATAACAGTAATAAAAATTTACTGAAAGATAGTGAAGATCAGGAGAAGCTAATCCAAGAATGGATAGAGAAGTTTAATCATAAGAGTGTAGATCAGGAAGGTACTAGGAAGATAGGATCTGACAAGTGGGGAAGTAGAGAAGGAACTAACCCTGAAACATAAAAAAAATATAACAAACAAAGGAAGGCCAAATTACAAGGAGAATTTAGGAAGATCAAACCACAAGTGTTTGATGGCGAGAAGGAGGAGGATACAAAGACAAGGCTACTGAATATGACAAAGTATTTTTAGGTATATGAATATGAAAGCATCCTTAAAGCATGATTGGAAATTTACCAATTTCAAGGTAAAGCCACTGTATGGTGGGAGGAACATAAGAGCATCCAGGCATTGGAAGAAAAAATAGTATCATGAGAAGAATTTCAGCAACAATTCAAGGCCAGATTCCCGAGTGAGAGGTATTATAATGACAAGGCTAATGAATTTTGTTACACAGTAATTTGTCACCATTGGTCACCATCCCTGTTACCCCTGTTTCTGTACTTTGGAAGACGCATTCCGGGACCTGTGAGCAGTGACATAACCTAAAAACACTTGCATTATGTTCCCCTGAGTATGTACTTCATGTTCCCTGAAGACACCTTCTGCAAAATATCCCTGAAAAGTTCCCTTTTTCCATTAGCGCGGGTCCACAATGTCCTACCCGCACCAATCAATGAGATCCTCAAAAGAGGGTGCGACCATTGGCGCTCTGTCTTAGAACAACACCCGCGCCAACCAAGTTTGGTAATGATTTTTGACAAACTCGCACCTAGATGTTTTTTCCCTTCAAGTCACGAAGTCTTTTGAGGATAAAGTTTATCTTCTAGATGTCGAGAGTCATCATCTATCCTAGACATCTATCCACAGCGGCTTTTTGGAGATAATGCCAATCCACAATGGGTGTCCTGATGCATTGTATCATCCTCCCTTCTCCATCTATAAAAGTCTGTCCTCATGCATTTGACAAGCTAGTTTTTGAGTAATGCTAGTTGTGATAACACTTGTCTTGAGTGATAGTAAGAGTCTTGAAGCATAGGGAGGTTATGCTGCCGGAAGTCTGAGAGAGAGAAGGTCTATTGCAAGACATACATAGCTACTCGCCCAGCCAGAGGATAGGTTCAACGTCAAAAACCTTGGTTGTATCTTTCTCTGTTTATTATTCATTAATAAACGACTACTATTATGGTTCTGATTTTATTGTTCATTATGATAATGTTTGATCTATTTCCTTTCTGACTGAAATATAGTTGTATTTTAGTGGATTTTATGCTTGTTCTCATTTCGTTCTTTGCATGTGCAGGTATCCATACGCGGGGATTGCAAGGATTGTGACCTTCCAGAGCAAGGGAATGGGAGTATCAACTCTTCTTCGACACTAGCGTTGGACTCCAGGTTGGTTCTCATAATCCACTTTTAGTATGCAACTAGGAACTTGCATGGTAGCGTGAATTGATTGTTGCTAGACCCATTTTGGGCTGGTGGGATCGCCTCTGTCCGCAGAGGGGATTTACCTCTCCAACAATTTGGCGACTCCACTGGGGAAGAGTTATTTGTTGTTTTATTCATAAACCTTGGACGGAGTCTGAAGCACGACCAGGCAGCCTTTGAAATGTTATTTCTTTGCATTAGCGGAGTAGATCAACGCCACTTCAGTTAATCTCCGGTTTGGTTTATGAAACGAATGATGGAAATAATACTGAGAGGGGGGGGGGTGAATCAGTATTATCAGATCAGATAAAACTTTTCAATTTCATACTCAGATTCATACACGCAGCTTCAGTTAAGGATATCAGCGTATACACGCGACTTTGTTAAGGGCAACTAGCGTACATGTAGTAATCTTATGATTCAGTTAGCTTATCTTCAGTAAATGCATCAGAACATTATTACCCATATTAACAGTAAACAGATGCAGTATAACAGAACAGATCATCACACAAGTATGAAGAGAAAATATATACACGCTGGTTCACTATATACCAAGTCGCGTATACAAGCAGGTTCACTATATACCAAGTCGCGTATACGCGTATACTTCCCTTTAAGGAACTTGCGTACGAGATTCAGAACACTTAAGTTTTACACTTTCAGCTCCCCCTGAGTCTGATATGTCTGTGTTGTGCTGTGTCTCAGTACATTGTGCTGACTGTACTTCCTTCTTCCTCCATATCTTCAAGTGTGATGAGATTTTCTCCTTTTGGTGTGATGTCCATCCTTTGTTCCTGCATTCATTTGCTATATGTCCAAGCTTGTTACATGCGTAACATCTTACATGTTTCATATTCCTCCTGTAGCAATGAGCAGCTTTGTGACCAAACATATTGCAAGAAAAACAATATCCATTAAAGTACCTTGAATGTGATGATCTTTCTACATGATGGTCTTGAACCCTTCTTCTTCCACATCTAGCTGCAACATGTCCAAGATTATGACATACATAACATTCAACATTATTCATAGGAGGAGTAAAAGATTTTCTTTGAGGAGTCTTTTTCCTTGATTGTTGATGGGGTTGACCTTTCATCTCCTTGTTGATCATTTTAGTTTTCTCTTTAGAGTTCCTTGCCTCACCTTGTGAGCTAGATTCACCTTCAACAGATTCATGAAAACCAAGACCAGTCTTGATAGCAGGAGGCCTTAGACTACTAAGAATATCATCCAAGGCTTTAGTACTATCTCGAAATCTCAAAAGTTTATCCTTTTCTTCTAATTTACCTTTCAAGATATTTACCTCAACTTGAAGTTGTTCCTCCTTTTCTAGACATTGCTTCTTCATGTCTTCTCCATCTTTCCTTCCTTCTTCCAACTGATGCCTTAGTTTGAGAATCTCCTTTTCTTGTTCTTCATTCAGATCTTGCTGCATTTGACGAATTCTGAGAGCACATTCCAGTTGAGATTTTAAGCTGATATCTTCGTTTACCTGTTTTTCAATAGCTTGGAGTAGATCTTTATTCTGCTTCTTTGGTTCTTCAAGATCTTTCTTTAGCGAGCGGATCGTGGCTTCAAGACTTTCATAGTAACTAGATCTATCTCTGAGTTTCTTGATGGTTGTGCTTCTTTCATTGACTTCATCTCTTAATGATGTCACTTCACCCTGCAACTTTTGACATTGATTTTCCTTGTCCTTGAGTAACTTTCTTACCTTGTTTCCTTCCTCTGATTGAGCTTTTAGTTTGGTAACTTCTTCTTTGAAAGCACATTCCCTTTTGTTCAAAAGATCTTGTTGATCTTTAACTTTGTCTGTAAGCCTTCTAAATACTGCCTCTATTTGATACTTTTCTTGCTCACCCATAAAAGCATGTTTAGTAGTTTCACTATCACTTCCATCACTTTCACAAGGAAATATAGCAGGAACATCAGAGGATAACACATTCATACCTGATAATGATTCTGAATCTGAAGAACTTCTTATACCTAATCCCCAATCGACTCTCCCACTGTCATAGATATTCTGAGATGTCTTGTTCTTCTTATGAGCTTTCTTCTTAAGCTTCTTTCCCATTGTTCCACGGATCTCCTTCAAGCGATCAAGCTTCTACCAAAGGACCTGCTCTGATACCAATTGTTGGAAATAATACTGAGAGGGGGGGGGGGGGGGGGGGTGAATCAGTATTATCAGATCAGATAAAACTTTTCAATTTCATACTCAGATTCATACACGCAGCTTCAGTTAAGGATATCAGCGTATACACGCGACTTTGTTAAGGGCAACTAGCGTACATGCAGTAATCTTATGATTCAGTTAGCTTATCTTCAGTAAATGCATCAGAACATTATTACCCATATTAACAGTAAACAGATGCAGTATAACAGAATAGATCATCACACATGAACACCATGATATAAGGTGGAAACCCAATGTGGGTGAAAACCACCTGCTGCAATTTGTTTCTATCTTCCTTTAATAAGAAACTTCTTTTACAATGTACTGGTGCAGTCCTTCACCAGCACGCAGGCTACAACCTGCAGAGGGCTACAACCCTCTTAGCTCTTGTACTAGCCGATCCATTTACTAGTACGTAGGTGCCTGCCTACAGAATGCTCCAACCTTTACTCGTTCTTCAGCTGCTCCTGGAAGGGAGCTACAACTCCTTTGATCTTGTATTGGCTGATATGTTTACCAGTACGTAGGTGCCGGCCTACGATCTACCCAGGACCACGTTTCATACATTTTCATACTGGATCCATAAGACAATCACCATTGTAGTACAACCTGCATCATCAATTATTGAAGCACTAAAACACTGAAACTCTGTCAACAACACAGTCACCAGAGCACAGAGCAGACACAGAACTCTGCAATAACCATCAGACCCATCTGCAACTTCAAATATCAAGCTTTACAGTGTACACGCTACTTGGATGAACCGAACCTGCATGTATACGCACTTTTTCCAAGGCCAACCCGCGTACAGATCTAAAATTATTTCTTATAACTTTGCAGCTGTACCAGACATCAATCATACTATAACACTTATAGAATATTATTTGCGTCAGTATGCAGATCTAGAATAAGCATAATCAACCATATAAAGATAGTTCATTTCAAACCATTTGATCCCGATTTCTCCATAGATCTTGTTCTCCATCAACCGGTGAGATCTCTCCTTAGCTCAGATCAAGCAATGCATCATCAACCCATAACCTGCATACTGGATCTAATACTTCATCAGATATTCAAGACTTTTCGGATACATTTGCCTAATGATCTTCTCCTCCTTATATAGCCTTAGGCCTTGCTCAATACCACGGGCCAAAACCATAGAAATCCAATACCATCAACTTCAAAACTAGGGATCAACACGTCCGTCGAGACACCATGGTCCAAAACAATAGGCACAACTTCCAAGGAATAACCGCCACGGACCAAAGATAAGTTTTCCACATACACGCTCTTTTACTGAAGCCAACCTGCGTGTACACGCGACTTGGTATATAGCGAACTTGCGTATACGCGACTTGGTATATAGTGAACCTGCTTGTATACGCGACTTGGTATATAGTGAACCAGCGTGTATATATTTTCTCTTCATACTTGTAGTCTGATCATCAATTCCTTGTTGCTATCCTTCTGCACTATGATTTGTCATCAGTGTGATTTGCCATCAAGGACAACACTTGTCTCATAATGCCAACACCGAACGGCTTGGAGTTTGTCTTGCATGTTAGTTTTCTCTTGCCTGCTTGCATAAATGAGCTTTCTAGGTCAGCTTTAAAGTTGTTCCTTACTGTTCGATCTGTCTCAGTACTGTTGACCAGACCCTGGGCTGCTTTATTTATTTTTTGGGCCAGCAAACCGTGTTGGCGCGTTTTTCTACCTGACAGTCGCGCCAGTTGGCGCATGTTGCACAACAACAACTCGCGCCAATTCCTTAATAGCACAAGTTGCAGGCTAACAGTCGCGCCAGTCCTGTGAATTTTGCCAGTGTGTTTGTTGGAAGCTCTTTAAACTCAGATTTTTGTCTTTTTACATCCTTTGCAGCTTCTGGAAGTGTGTTGGACCTCTGTTTGACTGGTCTCTACCTTTATCCTTCGGTTGTTTGCCTATTTCTATCGATTTTATATCCCAGCCCTAGAGCATCTAGTGGCTTTGCATATCGAGCCTTCCGTGGGAGTTTCGGTTCTTTGATTGTCCAGTCAACTTTTTGGTTGTTTTCCGCACCTGTCTAGTGGTTGTTAAAGCTTATTATTCTGTGCTTCGAGCAATTCACTTCTAGCTCGTTTGGATTTTGCTTGACTTCATTTGAGCTTAGATCACATGGTTCATTGAAGGTCTTTGTGATTTACCTTGTTGTGACGGTTCATCTTGGTGTTTCAGACTTGGTTCTATTTGCATTGAGTGAATTTTGTCTGTTTATGCTTGTTAATATCTCTCGAGATTTGTTTAAATGCATTATGCCATTTTAAAAGAAAAAAAAAAGGATCTTTTTGCATTATATTAGTTAGCATTTATTGTTATTTGTCGCTTTTAAAAAGAAAAGAAAAGAAAAAGTTTCATTTCTTGTTATTAGCTGCATTAGGATCTTTGTTGATTGTTTATTGTTCATTTTGTTTGTTTGAAAATCTCAACTCTCCTGTAGTTAGCATTCATTGAACGAAATGATATAATTTTGGCATATAGTTTGCATTTAGGAATTTTTGAGAGATCTCATACAGTAGGACCTAAAAACTAAAACTTAAATGAAGATCAACTGTAAAATAAACTGAATGAATCTAACAACGCATTGGAACCTAACGCACATATTCTAGAGGTCTAGGCTAGAGACGTGTTCCGGCGTCGTTAAACCTAGTCACTATTGTTTCACACTATGGTTGGGTGATTCCTCCTCTTGTGACTCGATAGTGGTCTAGCACGGACTGAGCTCCCACGTACCATCGCGTATATAAGGGAGACCCCACTAGGTTATCATCCTTTATCCACAGGAAGCCGTGTCTGCCGCCTTACAAGCCATAATGCACTGAACACAACATTCGGGAAGATTGACTGCCGTACGGGAAGTCCTTGGTTTTCATCTGATTGCCAAGGTGTATAAGCCGTTTTACGGACTGTTTGGTAAACCCTTTGCCTAGAGTCTCCAGAGTAGTCACTTTTGATCCTTTTCGGACTCCTTAAAAGAAAAGGTGCCAGTGAGCATCTTGTCACTTCGTGCTCATTAAACATTCGAAGGAGACTAGAGTCATCTTTTTGTCCTTTTCGCGACTCTTAAAATATGAAAAGGTCAAGTTGTGTCTTTGCGTCTTAAAATTTATTCGGCCACGATAACATTTACCCGGTTAGATTTTGTTTGCCTTACTCGGTAGATTCCATAGGTTTTGTGAAGTTTCATCCTGGCAGAATTACCAATTTTGTCTTCTTCCGAGATATCGGTTGTGAGTCTTCCTGTGGTTCCGAGTATACAACCGATTAGTTCTCGTGCTCCAGGCGACGAGACTTACGAGTTTCATTGGAACCCTGTTTGGGAACCTTCTGAGGACAGTGTCCCTTTTTGGGACTATACTTCTCCTCGTGTTTCAGTCCCACCTTCTTCCTCTGACATGGAGGACTTGTCCCCTACTACGACTGACGAGTCCGTTGCGACGAGCGGTGAAATTCCCACCGCAACGGAACCTACACCTATCAGTAGCACTCCCACTACTGCAAACCTACCACCAGGCTATAAAGCATTAAGGGATACTATGCCCTCTGGAACTCCTTTCACGGGTTCTATTTGGTCACCACTCGCTTTTCCTACCACGGAGCCTTTTACTCCACAAAGTCGCAGTACGTCTGTTACCTCAATCACAACCGCTCCAACGGTATGTGCAGCCTCTTCGACTCCTATTTTTAGTCGTCCTTCGGCTTCTTTATTCGGAGTCTTTGATCCTACGTCAAACGTCCCAGCCGAGGGGCCATACGATCGATATTTGCCATCTCAACCGATGGTTGAGATTTCAGTTCCGTTGTCAATTGATTGGGGCTCCACCTCTTTTCATGGTGGTCAAGTATCATCTGCGCAATCTCCAAGACAACCTCCTCAAGACCAACAAGGGAAATCCTTCCATGGAAACCCTTTTGCTTCTGGTGGTCCGTTTTTCCCCTCTTATGTTCCACCTTCTAGTAACTCAGGTCAATCTTATGTTCAACCTAGTACCCAGCAAGGTTATCCTACTGGACAAATTGGTCAATCATATGTTAACCCAAACCAACCCAATGTCCAGTATGGTTCAATATCTGGACAAGCTGTTCAACCACATGGTCAGCCTACCGTCCAGTATAGTCAACCTTCTGGGCAAGTCGGTCAGCCTCAAATCCAAACAAGCCAACCAACTGCCTAGCCCACTCAGCCATCTGGTCCGTTAGGACAACCTTCAGTCATGCAACAACAACTCCATTCCTAGCAGGTACAACCTTCTGGGCAGGGAGGCCAACCTCAATATCAATAAGGTTATCTTTCCAGCCAGATAGCCCAACCTACAGGACATCCTTCTGGCACAGCTCAACCTGGTTTTTTACCCCAAGCTGGACCCCAGACCCCATCCGGTTTTCAAATGCAAGCTGGAGTTCAATATCAACAGACCTATCAACCTCAGCCTGTTTCTCAAACTCAGTTTGGAGTCCAGCCACCATATAGTCACCAGCAATCTCAAGGGCAACCGTTGTTTGCCCCATACCAAAATTATCAACAACTATAGACGAATCCTTATCAGACTTATCCGCAACCATATGGTGCTCCTCCAGGACCGTTTGGTAATCCATGGAACGCTGGGGGGCAGAACCCAAATCCCTACGGACAAAACCCTATGGGGCCAAATCCGTCTGGACCAAGCCCTTGGGGGCAACCGCCAGTTGGTTGGAACCCTGGTGCTCCATCCCACCAGCAGCCCCAGATGTCCTTTAATCCTCAATTACCTTTCTTAGCGACTTTAGAATTACCGGATGTGTCTAAATTGACCAATGATCCTATTCTACATAATCCATATTGGCCTCCGGTTCCAACGAAAATTCCCGGTGACTGTCCAAAATTCGATGGTAAACCTAATGAAGATCCACAAGCTCATGTCATGACCTATCACCTATGGTGTTCATCCAATTCATGGCTTGATGATTCAATTCGGCTTTGCCTTTTTCAAAGGACTCTCACTGGCTCTGCAGCTAAGTGGTATATTGAGCTCAATCGCGGATCCTTTCAGGATTTCAACTCGCTGGCTATGGCATTCCTCACTCATTTTCAGTTGCCCGTTCGATATGAAACGGGTACACACCTCCTCACATCCTTAAGACAAACGACAACTACGCATATCTCTGATCATATCCACAAATGGAGACGGCGTAGACGTATGATCAAATTTTGGATTCCCGACCAGCTTCTTACCGATTAGTTTACGACTTCGTTCGTTCCTCCAATAGCTCGGGACATTGCCATGGGGGCGTGTGTCACTGAAGAGCAAGCTATCGCCCGCGCTCAGTACCTTGACTTGGTTTACTCTCAGTCAGGTATATTGTATGATTATCTGCCTGATGCCCCGAGACCAGGAACATCCAAAGCTCTGCCAACACCAACTGTTGGCGGTATTATTGGTTATGTTAGTTCATCCTCGAAGAAAAATTCCGCGAACCCTAGGAAGCAAAAACCAGTTGCTTCGAATGAACCCACTTCTCAGGTACTACCCACTTCGAATGTAACTTCCGAGGTCAATGCCGTCCAATCCACTACGACAAACAAAACCTCGAAAGGAAAGAAGAAAGGGAAAGCGAAGAATAAGCCAGATCCACCTAAACAGGACTCCCCTAAACCTCCACCCGAGGACGGCGCTAAACGCAAACCCAAGTATCCGTGTCTTATCTGTGATGAGGATCACTATACCAAGGACTGCCCGAGGCGGTCCGAAGTTAGTCGTTTGTTAAAAGGCGCTCCCGGGACTCTTGCGGTGCTTAAAGAACCCTTTCCCTCACAAAAAACTCAAAAAACTTAGATGGTGGCTGACCCTTCTTAGCCTCCCTCTTCCTTCGGTTCTCAAGTGTTTATGGCTGGAACGATACCTGTCAATATCAGTACTCGAACAAACGATTATCCACCATCTGCCGGGAAGGAGCCTGAGATCCCCTCTAGTGCTCCATTGTTCAGTTCGGGTCCGCTCCACATTGAGAGACCTACTACTGAGACGCCTCTTCGACCCCCTCCAAAAGGAGTACTCCGGAAATCTTCTTACAACCTAAATGCTCGTGCTGCACAACACTACAATATCGTTGAGGACTTAGCGCAGACTCTGTCGGCTATTTCCGCTTTAGAAGTTCTCCAGAGCTGCCCTTCTTAGAGGAAGTCCTTGCTATCCGCTATTGGTGGCACAGACCTGGCCGACTCATATTTAATTACTTTTGACTTAGGACGCCATACGCAGAGACTGCCTCCCCAAATTGCATTCCTTATACAGGTTATTATTGACTCCAAAACGATTCATCGTACAGTCATTGATGAAGGTGCTTCAACTTGCATCATGTCTGTCGCCTGTTGGAAAGCTATTGGATCTCCTACGCTGAGCCAGTCTCCCACAACCTTGGAAGCTTTTGATGGAAGAGCCTCTCGTCCTTATGGTATACTCCAATGTTTGCCCATCTCTTTGGAAGGGAAGACAGTCGAAATGGAAGTTGAAGTCGTTGATGCTACTCTTACCTACAACCTCCTTCTCGGACGTAGCTGGATTTACGCGATGAAAGCTGTTGCTTCATCTCTGTTTCGTATCATCCGTTTCCCTCATCAAGGGAAAATTGTTACCGTAGACCAGCTATCTTTCTTCGCTTCCTCTTCTGACGGCAACATCCCTTTTGTGGAGCATACCTCAAAGTTATCTGAGAGTCTGGGAGCCGGAATTTTCAAAGATCCCGCCCTTATGGGTGTTTTTCCGCTCCCACCTCCTAACGTCGCTTCTGTTAATATGATTACTACTTGCTCTGATCCGTGGATCATTCCTCCCACCGACCAAGTAGATTCTTGGGGCGACCAAATGCCGTTGAGTCCTGCCGAACTCAACTATGTTGAAATTATTGCTGCATCGACTCCCTCTTCTGAACTTGCTCCTTCGAGCACGATTCTTCACTCATTCGCTCCATCCTCAGGGCTTGTAGATGAAACTTCTTCGGATCCTTTACAAGAAACATTCTCTTCCGATGAAGCCATGATTGAGACTATGTCTCTTGAGGAACTTCCTTGGCATGATTCTCACCATCGTTCCTCGTTTCTCCCTGCCCCTCAGGATATTCTCACTTGCCTTGAGCGGTTTGCTCCTTGTCTCCCATTACAAACACCTATTCAGATTTATCAGGTGTCTTCTGAAGGGAATATGGCAAACATTACGCAAACCCAGCCCATCGACATCTCTGTGAAACCAGGGATTGTCGAGCATCTTCACATTGGAGTCACTTGTACTCCAGAGGAGATTCAACTTTATTCTAATATTTTTCGCGAATTTCGTGATGTTTTTGCATGGTCCTATGAAGAAATGCCCGGCATTGATCCTAGCATAGTGGTGCATGAGATAATCATGTACCCAGGTGCTAAGCCTGTTCGTCAACGTTTACGCCCTGTACACCCCCGAAAGGCTACAACGATTAAGGCCAAGATAGAGAAGCTTCTTAAAGCCGGTTTTATTTATCCTATTCCGCTCACAGATTGGGTTTCAAATATCGTACCTGTGACTAAAAAACAGGGTACAATCCGTGTTTGTGTCGATTATCGTGATATAAATCAAGCCTGTCCTAAAGATAATTTTCCCACACCATTCATTGATCAAATTATTGACGAGTGTGCCAGAAGTGAAATGTATTCTTTTATGGACGGTTTTTCTGGCTATAACCAGATCAATATTGCTCCCGCTGATCAACACAAAACTGCCTTTATCTGCCCATGGGGCACTTTTGCCTATAAGAAGCTCCCTTTCGGTCTTAAAAATGCCGGTGCTACCTTCCAGCGTGCAATGTCCTATGTGTTCCATGACATTCGTCACATTGTACAGCCTTACCTGGATGATCTCCCTGCTCATTCAGCCAAACGTCAGGACCATCCTAAGCACCTTCGCGAAATCTTTCTTCGCTGTCGATACTACCGAATCAGGCTCAATCCTCACAAATGTGTCTTCTGCGTTGAATCTTGCCGACTTCTCGGGTTTGTCGTTTCCCGAGAGGGCATCCGTTTGGATCCCCTTAAAGTTGAGGCTATTGTGAATCTTCCTCCCCCTGCTTCTTTACAGCAATTGCAAAGCTTGCAGGGTAAAGCAATTTTTTTACGTCGTTTCGTCCCAAAATATGCCGAGGTGGCCAAAGGTTTTACACGATTACTAAAGCACGATGTCCCTCTTCATTGGGATACCACTGCCCAGGAATCTTTTGAGCGTCTCAAGGGCCTCCTTGTTTTTGCTCCATTGCTCCTTCCTCCGAATTATTATCGTGACTACACTCTGTATTTGGCCGCCGCCGACACCACTATCGGCATGGTTCTTGTTCAAACTGATGATGATGACACTGAGCATGTTATCTATTATCTCAGCCGCAACCTTTTAGACATGGAAACTCGATATGCTTATGTCAAGAAGTTGGCTTTGGCCGTCGTTTGTGCTGTCCAACGCTTCCGTCATTATATTCTGCTGCGTACTACTACCGTGATTTCTGATTGCAACCCCATGACGTATATTTTGTCACGCCAGTTGCTGGGGGGCAAGTACTCAAAGTGGATTGTTATCCTCCAAGAGTTTGACTTGGAATTTACCACTGCCAAGTCCAAGAAATCCCTTGTATTTGCTGAGTTAATTTGCTCTTTGTCGTCTTCTTCCCCGACCTCTCACCTAGAGGATCAAATTCTGGATGAGACTTTATTTCTCATTAGCACCCTCGATCCATGGTACGGCGATATCATTATATATCTGCAAACGTCGTCCTTTCGCCCTGGCGTATCCAAAGACGCTCGGCAAAGGATTCGTCATCAATCACAACCATACCGTATCATTGGGGATACACTATATCGCCTCGGTGCTGACTCTGTTCTCCGCCGTTGTCTTACTCTCGAGGAGGCTGAGCGAGTCTTGAATGACTACCACTCCGGTGCCTGTGGTGGTCACATGTCCGGATATGCTACTGCCCAAAAAATCCTCCGTGCTGGCTACTTTTCGCCCTCTATCTTCAAGGATTGCATTCTTGCCATCCTCTCTTGTTATGAGTGCCAGATATACCAGCGGAAAATGCGAGCGCCTCCTGCTCCGTTGCACCCTGTTGTCACCGTTGGCCCTTTTGCAAAATGGGGCATTGATTATATGACCTGTAACCCTCGCTCGGCTGGGGGGCATGGGTTTATTATCGTTGCCGTCGATTACTTTACTAAATGGGCCGAGGCGATGCCTACATTAACTGAAGACGGTCACACAGCGGCGCAATTTTTATTTAATCATGTTATTTCGCGATTCGGCATCCCTCAAGCCATCGTCACTGATCACGGGAAGCATTTCCGTAATCATATGATGTCGGAATTAACAACCCAGCTAGGCTTGCAGCACGATAGTTCAACCCTGTACTACCCTGAGTCCAATGGCCAAGTTGAAGCTATCAATAAAATTTTGGTTACAATGCTTCAACGTACCGTTGGCATGCATAAGTCTAACTGGCATTTGATGTTGTTCACTGCCTTGTGGGCCTACCGAACCTCTATGAAGGATGCCACTGGTTTCACTCCATTTCAACTAGTTTATGGACTAGAGGCTACCCTTCCAATTGAATGTGAAATCCCTTCATTAAAGTTAGCTGTCGAGCTACTTCCCAACACCACTCCGTTCGAAGAACACCTTCTTTACTTGGAACAGCTAGATGAGACTCGTCGCTTGGCCTCCTTGGCCATCGAAACACAAAAGAAGCGAGTCAAGACTCACTTCGATCAGACCGTACGTCCACGTTCTTTTGTTGAGAGAGATTTAGTCCTGCTATACGATCAGGAAAAAGATAGGCTAGGAGCAGGAAAGCTCGAGTCTATGTGGCTAGGCTCTTACATTGTCAAGAAAGTTTTGCAGAAAGGGGCCTAAAAGCTGATTGATTATGAAGGGAACCCTCTTGGGAAGCCCCGAAATGGGCTATATTTGAAAAATTACTATGCGTGATGCTGGTACATTTTATTTTGTACATACATGTACTCTAGCAAGTGTGTTGTGTGTGTGTGTGTGTGTCAGTTTCAAAGGAGTAACTACCACTTATTGTGTTTTTCGCTTCTTATGCAGATGTCTGGTGCACCTTATGTTGGTTTCGCTGATGGTGCCTGTCGCAGTACTCGCAAATTGTCCTCTGCGGCGTGGGTGATCTATGATCCTCATGGCGAGCTGATAGATTTTCAGGGTGTGTGTTTGGGTCGTACAACTAGCAATGTCGCCGAATACTGTGTTGTAATCGAGCTACTTGCTGAAGCAATTAATCTCGGCATTCATGCATTGGTAGTGAACCTGGACTCTCAACTTGTCGTCCACGAGCTCAATGGGCAATATTCCGTCAGAGACCACCGCATTCTAAGGTTGTATTTATGTGTGAGATTGTTATAAAGGAACTTTGATTTTATCACATATCAACATATTCCACGACAATTAAACACATTATCTGATGCATTGGCCAATCATGTATTAGATAGACATTTGCGTAATTTGTAACCAAAACATTATACAAGCAAGCACATGAAAACACAATAATAAACCATAGGCATATGTATATATATACATGTGTGTCATAATGTTTGCGCCACGCGCATTACATAATCCAAAAAATAATACATGTCCAAATCTCATACGACCGCAGACAACATGTCTCTCAAAAATATGCAAAAATGAAACCTAGGCGTCTAATCACGGTGATGCTCATGATAGCATGTCACCGCTCACACCAAACGTCTCAACAGACGATGGACGCGAGTAGGTACTCCCACTGTGTGCCTCTGGTACGCGAAGGGCACGTCTGCCAATCTGGCATAGTCTGGAATCCCTCGAGTGAGTGCCTCAAGGTTCTGTACTAGCTCGTCACCCGCACCACCCTCTACCTGAGGGTCGGCTGCAGGTTGTGCCCTCCGTGCTATGTGAGACAAGTCAGCTGGTCGCTCTGCACCAACATCTGCATACATGTAGTTGTTGTCAGATACAGGCATGTATTACAAAAAAAATCTTAAATTCATAAAAAACATCAAAAACACAAAGAGTTCTTACCTAGCTCCCCGTCCCAGTCTTCTCCCGCAGGCAATGGGAGATCTGGATCTCCAGTAAAATCAGTGTCCGCATAGGGCCAGTCCTCTATGAAGATCATCTGGTGACGGAGCCAAATGAAGAACTCGGGCCTCCAGGCCATCTGCTGGCCCCCTCCTCCTCTGGGCATGAGTTATGCCCATCGAGTCAACCTCGGCTCCCGTGGCACTGGATCTACCACTATACCTCCCTGAATCCGGAATATTGGCAGTCGCTCCAGGAAGAAAGATACCACAATAGATCCATATCCGAATTGTTTGTTGCCATCACGCTTACACTTGGTAAGCTGCCTCTTGATATTTGTCGTCACTGCCGTGGCCCAATCAAACAGTGTAGGTCGGAGACACTCGGTTGCCAACAGCAAATGATTCTTGCTGGCCTCGTGGGGCGCCTGTACCCCAGCCGTCCATGTGATAGTGAATAATATCACTCGTAGCACCAGGTCGGGAACCGTGATAATATCTACTTTGGCACTGTTTCATCCAAATTGTGCCCCAGGACAAACTCGTTCCATCACCTCCCCCATCTTCTCCCCGGAAGGCCTACTACGAGTCAAGATGGGCCGTGCACCTCTCCGTGATAGTCTAATGATAAAGTAGACATCGGAAACATCTAGCTCCAATGTCTGATCTTTCAGGCGGAATACCTGATCCTCCGTATCCCAAGCATCCACGATAAATCGTAGCAACTCAGGTTGTGCACGTAAATAGGAGGTGAGGAAGAATTTCTTCAAGCCACAGTCTCTCAAAGCATCCATGCAGGCATCATCCTCCAATGCCATGGCATCTATGGCCTCATGCTCTCTTTCTCTCCATTCTACAGCCATTCTGACGAATCCCTGCAACCATAAAGTCGAAATTTTCATCATTAGATCACTGGTGAAACCAAAATTGGAAGAAATTTGCAAAATCAACGGTTAAATTCATGGGAAATTTAGGTCGCGCGGTTGGCGCGACTATTTTCAAAACAGTCGCGCCAAGGTCGCGCCCCCTTTGGGCAAAAAATCCCATTGGCGCGATCCCGAGCGGGAAACTCGCGCCAATGGCGCAACCCTAAGAATTTGCAATTCCTCTGGCAGGGGACTTATCTATGGATGAAAAACTGAAAAAATGGAATGAAAATGAAGCTAAGGATGAGGCCTCTTACCTGCTTCAGATGGCGGCTCGAATGCTCTCCTGGATTGATCACGATCAGCAGTTGAAGTTTGCACCCAAAACCCTCCAATGGTAAACTCACAAGGTAAAAAGTGAAAAGTAAATTTATTTTTTACCATTTCACTATTTATAGCATTTTTTGACCTAAAAATACATTAAAAATAATATTTTTTGAGTATTTTTGGAATATATTTATGTCGAAGTGGGTTTTACGCTGTTTTTTGTATGATGACAGGGGTTGGTGCAACTCAAGCAACGAAACGAGCTCCTTTTTCTACTTTTTCAAGCTCGGTAAAACATGTGAAAAGGTTATTTTAAGGTCCGCTTTCAACTCTTTTCTGACCGTTTAAAGAGGAAAAGATTGCCGAGTTACTCCCCTTGACTCGTTAAACGTTAATAAGGGGCGGTCGTTTTAAGTTCTTTTTGTCGACCATTAAAACATAAAAATATTACCGGGTTTTTATCGTTTCAAACTCGTTAATGGTTACGAAACGACGTGATTTTGATCACTTTTTTACTTTTTCAGGTCGAAATCACTATTTATGAAAAGTACTCCTCGATTGTAATGGTCGGGCGGTTCTTTCGAGCATTGTTTTATACTTTTTTGGGCTCGAGAGACACAACTTTACGAAAAAGGACACCCCTGGAGTTTCCTTTTCTGCTGTCTTCTCAAACTCTCTAAACATGAAAAGACGCCGAGTTCTTCCTTTGTCAGACTCGTTAAAACCTAATGACATCAGATTTTGTCGAAATGACGCACCACAAGCATATGTTATCCCCATCAAGCTTGTTAAAAAATAATTGGGGTACTCGCTAGAAATGGCGGGGGAAAAAAGGAACCATAATTACCGTCGTGTCGGCAGTATGTCGCTCTTGAACATGGCACTTCTCTGCTTTCGTGTCTGGGTGGGGATATCTCGTCTCATTTTTTCACTTGCCTCTGTGGATTTGGGTAATCCTGTTTGACCTCTCATCTGCTCATTGCCTCGTCACCATGACCTCTGATACATTGATGTCAAATACTGCCAATTCCACTGTTGCGCCGCCAATATGTTCAAGAGAAGTTGACCTCTGCAAAGAAACAACCTCCCTCTGATAGCTCGCACAATCTTGATTCACAACATTATTTCTCTGTCTCGTGTCGATGATGTGGGAAACATTATGGCCCACCTTCGATCAAGGTCACTTCCTGTCGACTTCAGCTCATTATCCAGGAAGCTTATCTAGAGACTCCCTTTCGGTACCTTGGAGCCTGCATGCCTCAATGGCAGGTTCTTCGTGTTCGACGTGAGGTTTTCATCATTGGCCTCCGATCGAATGATTCTACGAGTGTTCGACGTCAGATCACTAATTCGCACACCGTAGATTGTACCTGTAGTACCTTGAGGGCCATTGTCATTATTGGTGGTACCTCTCGCGTCTGTTAACAGTTTTCAATATTGACTGGTAATAAGACAATGTTCATGCATGTTCGACTTCAGCTCATATATTCGCATGCTTGAACTTGTACTTTTGTTCGGGTCGAGATGGAGCGCAAGACCCTGGATTATGTCTGTTGTAATCCAGGCGTGATTCTTGATACATGACTCATTCACTGGATGGCTGCGACCATACCTGAGTCGATTCATTGATCCTAACTAGATGGCTGCATCCATACTATGGATCTAGATTATTATGCACTCTCTTATGGATGGCTGCGACCATACCACATACATCTTGTACTTGAGCTATCAGTTGTATCTTTCAATGCAGATTCTTGGCGGCAGCTACATGTGCTCTTGTAAAGCATTTCACCCCTCTCTCTCTCTCTCGGGCCTCATGCTTTAGGGGGCATATGTTACACAGTAATTTGTCACCATTGGTCACCATCCCTGTTACCCCTGTTTCTGTACTTTGGAGGATGCATTCCGGGACCTGTGAGTAGTGACATAACCTAAAAACACTTGCATTATGTTCCCCTGAGTATGTACTTCATGTTCCCTGAAGACACCTTCTGCAAAATATCACTGAAAAGTGCCCTTTTCCCATTAGAGCGGGTCCACAATGTCCTACCCGCGCCAATCAATGAGATCCTCAAAAGAGGGTGCGACCACTGGCGCTCTGTCTTAGAACAACACCCGCGCCAACCAAGTTTGGTAATCATTTTTGACAAACGCGCGCCCAGATGTTTTTTCCCTTCAAGTCACGAAGTCTTTTGAGGATAAAGTTCATCTTCTAGATTTCGAGAGTCATCATCTATCCTCGACATCTATCCACAGCGGCTTTTTGGAGATAATGCCAATCCACAATGGGTGTCCTAATGCATTGTATCTTCCTCCCTTCTCCATCTATAAAAGTCTGTCCTCATGCATTTGACAAGCTAATTTTTGAGTAATGCTAGTTGTGATAACGCTTGTCTTGAGTGATAGTAAGAGTCTTGAAGCATAGGGAGGTTATGTTGCCGGAAGTCTGAGAGAGAGAAGGTCTATTGCAAGACATACATAGCTGCTCGCCCAGCCAGAGGATAGGTTCAACGTCAGAACCTTGGTTGTATCTTTCTTTGTTTATTATTCATTAATAAACGACTACTATTATGGTTCCAATCTTATTGTTCATTATGATAATGTTTGATCTATTTCCTTTCTGACTGAAATATAGTTGTATTTTAGTGGATTTTATGCTTGTTCTCGTTTCGTTCTTTGCATGTGCACGTATCCATACACGGGGATCGCAAGGATTGTGACCTGCCGGAGCAAGGGAACGGGAGTATCAACTCTTCTTCGACATTAGCGTTGGACTCCAGGTTGGTTCTCATAATCCACTTTTAGTATGCAACTAGGAACTTGCATGGTAGCGTGAATTGATTGTTGCTAGATCCATTTTGGGCTAGTGGGATCGCCTCTGTCCGCAGAGGGGATTTACCTCTCCAACAAATTTCATGAACTAAAACTGGGGCAACTAACTATGGATGAATTTTTAAACAAATTCACCAACTGGTTGCGTTGTGTGCCTTATTTGAAGGAAGAGAAGGCTAAAATTCAGTGATTCCTGAACTCTTGTCAATCTTTTATGAGGAGATAATTGAGTTTGATAACCCAAAGACCATGGATGAAGTAACCAGAAAAGCGAGGTTATGTCATCAACAATTCAAAATTAAAAGTGAAGGTGGCAAATTATGGAAGAGGAAGGATGGTGTAAGAACTGGTGGGGGAATGAAGAAACAAAAACCACATTATTTGAGAAATTTCAATAGATATCATCGAAAGAAGAAAGGAATCAGAGAAGATTTCCCACATAACTCTCGATCAATGCACAACATACAGACAATTTGGAAGGCCGCTACAATAAATGATATTGCAAGGATCATCCCAAGGATCTGCGTTGCCCTTGAAAATCGACAAGCTGAACAACAAGCTACAATGTTGGAAATAGAAGGTAAAATCTCAAACCACACTATGTTTATTTTAATAGATCTTGGAGCTACCTTAAGCTATATTAGTCCCCAAACTGTATAAAGATGGAATTTGAAAACATAAAAATTTAGGAATGCATGGCTAGTATAGTTAGCCATGGGTACTATTTGGAAAATAACTCAGTATGTGAAACAGTGCCCTATTAATTTTAATGGTTATTTCTTGGTAGTAGAATTGAATATTCTTCCACTTGGGTCATATGATACACTAGTGGGAATGGACTTGTCAGACCAAAAATCTGTTGTTATAAACTGTTTAGAGGAAATAGTGACCTATGTAGGAACCGATGGGGTTTTGATGGTCATTAAGGGAAAAGAAAAACCAGTAATGGTTAGACAAATTTCCGCTGAATTTTATATTGTTAGAAAATTTACCTATATTGTTCCTTTGAAGTCGTAATGAAAATTCATTGGTGAATGATCAAATGTATACACATAACTTCTTTTTAGTAATGAAAATTCACATTTCAAACTTTTTAAAATTATTAAGAAGATAAAAAACACTTATAAGTTTTTCAATATTAAACTTTTTATTTTTTTAAGTTTTAAAATAAAAATAATAAAATTTGAAAAAAATATGATATTATTTTACAAATTGTATATGTCATTAATTTATATATTTAGATATCTCATGGGGTAAGAAACAAAAAAATCACTCTTCTGCATGCCCGATGATTTCAGACACCTTGCCAACGATGGGAGGGTCGACGTCCTCATCCTCTCAATGTGGTTTTAGTATAATTAATGTTAATGGTGGTCATTTTAATTTCCCATCACACTTTTTGGGAGAGGGAGCGAATGACCATCGAGGGTATATGGAAGGTGGAAAACCTTTATTATTGAAAGCGTTCTGGTTATTGTGCTAGTTTTTTAGTTAAGGCTTGAGCTCAAATAATGGTGTGAACCTTTGCGTTGGCATCGTGACTAGGACTGGTGGCATTTCCATTGTCAATGCCCCCTCCTCAGCACCAGGGTTATTGAATTGGTTGTTTTCTTTTCTCGTATGTGGCCTCTGGCTTCCATGAGAAGGATAAGGGCTCGACACATAGAAATTGGGTCGACCCACTAGCTTGGTAGTGGGTGGTTTGGTATTCAAACTTTTGTCTCTCTTTTGTATCTTCAATGTAGTATGTTTTCTCTTTCTAGCGACTCTCACCTAGGGTTTTGTATTTTTAAAGGTCTTTTGTGGTGGTGGGGTGTCTACTCTCAAGACTTCTTGTTAGTGTTATTCTTGCGAGGGGCTGGGGTCTGTAAATTATTGGTTAATAGTCTCACCACTAGTCTCGGTTCTTTGTCTCTGGTAGCTACCTTGGTCAGACAGGTTAATGCTTTTCTAGTGTGGTTGGGGGGCTTCTGTGTAGTCATAATTCGAGTGTGGGTTATCCTTGTTCATTCTGTCTTTTCCTAGTGACAGTAGCCTTGCTGTGATGCATTTGGAGCCACGCAACATTTTTTCCCTCCCTCTAACTAAGAAAATTTCAACTAGTCTAGGAGGGCGGTGATCACATTTGTAGGTGGAAATGGTGGCAGAAGCATCTCCAAACTCTGTTCAGGGTGGTCACACCACTAGCAGTGTGGGCATGGAGGATTCCAAGAGTCATGCTGGTCGTGGTGGTCCGTTGGTTGGATGGGGGGGAACACCTCACAAACTCCAAAGAGGGGTGAGGGGACACAATGAAGGGGTGTTGGTATGCGGGGAAAAGTGAGACTATCTCGGCGCACAGAGGCATGGTGGATCATCATTGTTGTCTGGATAACTATCAATATTTCATCGAGTCTATACTAGATCGCTTGGAAACCTTGGAGATGGTGCAATAGGAAGAACATGTATTGCTGATTGCTATGTTGAACAAGATGCATTACATCGAGTGTCATGTTCACAAATGGGTTGTGGTGGTATTGTGAGGTTAGAATTTTCTCTCTAAGAAGCTCTAGAAGATGGAGTCATGGAAGGCGCACTTTAAGGAGCATGTCCAATGCTCCTTCTACCCTCTTCCTCCTCTAGGGACTGCTCTAGACAATCCTGATTCAATCACTTAAGATGAATGATCATGGCTACAAGTATTTTACTTGTTTTACAATGTTTTCATGGTTTTGTCCTCCTATGTGGTGGATTGTGCATCTAGTTGTTCTTTTGTTTCATTGTCTTATGCTGATCTTAGTAGTCAACAAGCTTAGTCGGGGTGAGACTAACTGCATTTTGAAACTTATGTAATCCTTTTTCTATGAATGAATATGACTTTGACTTACAATTTGTTTTTTATATATTTTTGAAGATGATTTTAAACTTTCCAATTGCCTTTTCCATTAAAATTTAAAACATGTTTCAGAATTCAAAGACTTTACCCGCATTTATTTGTACATTAATTGTATTCTATTTTATTTTATATTAAATTTATAGAGGGTTTTGTATCTTTATTGTTTAATGCTATAAATATTTAATTTTTAAACTAGCAATTGACCCTAAAGGTGCAAATATACACCGAAGAAATACAAGATTTTGAAAGATCATCTAGAAAAACTAGATCACCAAAATATAATAGAATAAATATTACATAAAATATTATTTGATTTTTTTTTAGAAAACTGTATGAGAAACATTCTATTTCAATTGTTCCTTACTTATCGATGGAAAATTTGTGGTTACAACATTTGGTTATTCTGAGAGTAAAATAATTGATGGAAAATTAGGTAGGTAAATAGGTAAATGACCACACAATTGATACAATTACTTATTTAATTCTTGGAGTATTGGATAATTCCTGGTTTATTATACCACTATGCTCCAAAGGGAAAATTGGGAAGACAAAATGGATTATTTTTGACACTATAGCTTACAAAATGGTTTAGTATTTACACTATAGCTTTCACTAGTCTTGTCAATAAAACTTAGAGGACAGAACCAGACAAAAACATTCACCAAATATAAATTGCTCATAATTGCCAACTTTTTAGTTTGGCAGAGTGTATGCCCTATCCAACACCCCAGAGAGACAACCTCCATATAATTAGTAATTGTACAACAATTTTAACAATAATACATTAAACTAACTTTTAAGATAAAAATTATACTCAAAAAATATGCTTCTAAGACACTTGTATTAGAATTTTCATATTTAAATATAAATATTTACAATAAATTTTATATATTGTAAATTTATATTTATTATATTTATAATAAATATAAATATATTTTTTTTAATATTATTGGAATGATAATATTTACTTCTGTAAATATAATTATGGTTTGAATTCTAATTACATTGATGGGCTAAGCATTAATTTAGATACGTTACTTTCTTATCTTAATATTTAATATAATTAAATATGAGAATTTTTATATTTATTCCAATAGTTACTTCAATTAATAATTATTGTTGAAATTTTGGTTATATGGGTGGGCTAAGAATTGATTTAGTTTTTCTTTCTTAATATTTAATGTAATTAAATAATTGTAATTTTTATATCTAATTATATTCTTTAGGGATATACTCAGTGGCTGAGAATTTTCTCCTCGTTACAAAATCTATTACCTTCTTCATATGAATATAAATGTTTGATGTTGAATTAAACATCGTGGCCATGTCATGGAGGAGGAGAGAAGGTAAACAATAGTTTTCTCCTCATTACAAAATCTATTATCTTCATCATATGAATATAAATGTTTGATGTTGAATTAAACATCGTGGCCATGTGATGGAGGAGGAGAGGAGGTAAACAAAAGGCACAAAGAAATCCTTAAGCTCAACAGTCTATATACTCATTTAAAAGGGGCATCTGATGCTCTTGAAATCTATATCCATTGAAAACACTTGTTTACTTTTTTACAAGTAAAATACATAGAGAGAGATAAGAAGAAATTATAACTATGTGATTTAAAGAAAACAAACCAACAATGTGGTTCGAAGAAGAAGAGAGGTGGAAAGGGAAAGGCAATGAAAATATCACCACTATTCATCAGTGCAAGGATCCAATTAACCATTCCAACCATTATAACCATAGGTAGTAACACCAAAGAAAAAAAATTGAAAGCATATTCTATGTTGGATACAAGGAATTTTAAAGGGATCCTAAGAAGAAGTTCATACTAGGTATGGATTGAAGAAATCAAAAGATAGGAAATAAAATGTATACAAAAATATTGAGGAGGTCAAATGTAGACAAAAAGATTATTTATAAAACAATGAAAATCAATGTGAACATGAGTAGCCTCCAATAGAGAAAAGAGGAGAGAACCAACTCTGTCATATCAAGATATAGATCAAGAGGACAAAATTGTGTGCTCCATTCACCTTCAATATACAAGCGAACCTCATATTTACTATGTTTCCACTTTAGTTGCATATTCCTTTTATTACATTTCCGCTATTACCTTTTCAGCTAAAAAATTTATCAGAATCACACTTACAAAAACTATAGCTTTAGCATCAAAATCATGGGTATTTTATATATTGTACCTTGTAAGAAGGTTCATCCCAGTCAGGAAAACACCTTTGAGCATCTGTTGGCTCAAAATGAGTAACTAGGCATGTTCCATTTCTCACCATTGATCACATATGGAAAACACCTTTGACCATCTACTCGCTCAAACTAAGCAACTGGCCATATTCCTTTTCTCACCATTGATCACATATGCAATAAAGCATGCAAGTCAACAAGTCAAGGTAGCTACATTTGGTTAGAAATTTGTACCATCTTGTAGCAACCATGTGAAAATATATGTTTTGCAATCTGTGGGATGAAAATACCACAGAAAAGTGCTTTGCGTGGTGCCAATTATCAAGAAAATCTATAGATGCCTGAACAGGAGATGTGACATGGGTTGGACTTCATATTCTCATACAATTTCACAGTTGCCAGAAAAGTGTTTAGAAATGGTAATATTTGGGGTGCAAACTTTCTTGCTTTCTCAGAAGGCACTCCATTTCCTATAAAATAAGTTTCTACCATAAATAATATGAACATTATCTATATCTATGCTTACTGAAAAAAAAAAAAAAAAAAAAAAAAAAAAAAAAAAAAAAAAAAAAAATTATTCTAATCTTTGGCATTAATGAACTAGTGGAAAAACCTAAAATGACCCGTGAAACGATTTTACGCCATGATCCGTGGTTATGAGAACAAAAAGTAAAGCAACACATCATAGTTCAAGAGACACCAAAATTTCTTAAAAATCCTTTATACTTTTCTTTGGTACACTCATCCTATCGGTTGTAAAATTTCTATGAGGAAATTATAATATATCCACACAAAACACACTCTCCTACGTAGATGATCATCAAGAGAGACAACACAATATCTCAACCATAGGGGAAGTTGGAAGAATGCCAAAATGACATGTCTATCCGTGACTTCGATTCTCATTCTATGGGCCTTGTAGGCAGGGTGAAACCCTTATTATTCTATTTGCATTTTGCATTGGTTGGTTCCTATTGCATGTGTGGCCACCACTAGATGGGAGCATTAACTTGATATTAAATGTTGGTTAGGGGGACTATGCTCTTCCACTCCCAGTTATAGAAAGAGAGAACTCGGATACGAGTAGGTTACTGCATGAGAGAGATACATTAAGATATGATAGAAACACAAATGATACAATGAAAAATACATTGAAAAACATATACTCATAATATATTTATTACTTTTTGGTACAAAGTTATTTTAACAATCAAAATTGTATTTCAATAACCTATATTACATAAAATATTATGGCCAAAACTATGGGCTATTAAAATTTTAAGTTTATAAATTATTAATGATAAATTCGTTAATCATGAAATTGACTCTATTGACATGTTTGCTAACTATCCTTACCAACTTAGATCCATTTTAATTCCAGATTTACCAATCCTTGAGAGGGATTAGATGCAAAGAGATTTGATCTCTCTCCTAGCTTAGTAGATCCAAAGTTAAGATGGATCTAGGCTAGTTTAATTCTCCCTTTGGAATAGCCTAAATTCCACATGAATACCATGGGTCAATACCATGGGTTTTAATAAACCTAGAGCTAAAAAACCAATAGTAACCTCACCAAATCATGTTTACCTTTACTTTCCAACAAAAATTAATAAAAATAAATAAAATAATATAGAATTTTTATTTTAACATAGAGATATTTTTATTTTTATTTTATTTTATTTTGATTGAGTTAAATCTCTATAGGACATTATATTACAACATCCCTACCACAGCGCTTCTCGAGGCAACAACTACCCACTTGAACTTCACTTGGGGAGATTAACTTGGTCCATCTTTGTTGAAGTCCACACAAAAATGTTAATGTGAGGCAACTAATAGCTATATCCCCTAGTTTTCTAGGTAATCGATTGTTTCTATCACCAAGTCAACTATACTCTAACAATTCTAACAATTAACCACTTGAACTTCAATAGGGGAGATTAACATGGTTCATCTTTACTGAAATCCATATAAAGAGGTTAACATCCAACTCAAGAGAATACATAGGTAACTAGTAGCTATATCCCCCAATTTTCTATTAGATTTTCTCTTAACCATATGGCATCATGATATCTCACATGACCCCCTCAAGCTACCATATGTCAAACCTCCACATCAAAAAACCAAATTATTTTTTTCCCATGTATATCAATGATTGAGGTAATAAATTATTTTTTTCCCATGTATAGCAATAATTCAATTAAATCTGCCATATGCAATTTTTATTTCTAAATGCTAACGGTTTCAATTATGAATTAAATGTTGTCTATTTTAAATTGGGTCAACCCTTTTATTACTTCTAGGGTCCACATGTATATCAATGCCTTGTTTAGCATTCTAACTAAGTCAAATTATATAAGGAAATTAAAAATAAATAAATAATAAATTAACAAAAAATATTAATGTAGTGTAATGTAAACATTTTAACCATGTAGTGTCACACAAGTTACGTTTTCACCCAAAAGATAATAGAAATTTCAACATGATTTTGAGAAGATCCTACTGAAATTTTTCAAAATATGGCTTATAGTTGTAAATTTTATGATTTTGGGTGCTATGGCTTCTGATATTGTTGACACCATTACACTATCAAAAAATAATAAAAAAAACACTAAAAATAAAAGAATAACAAAATAAAGATGAGTCATGGTATTGACACATGGCATTGAGAACTCATGGTATTAATCCACAGTATTCATGTGAAATATAAACTATTTAAAAAAAGAGTTTGAAATATCTCAGATTCAAGCTAACTCTACATCTACCAAGTTAAGAGTAAGGCTGGAATTAAATCTAAGCTGTTTTTAAATGTTTTCTCTGGATTTTCCACAAGTAGTGCTGCAGACTTGGGTTGTACTAGTGCGCCAAAAAAACCAGCTGAATCAGTTGAAAGACCTTGATCAACCTCCAATATTTTGAAACCTTCTCCGGCCCATGCCACAACTAATCCTTTTGACCGAGTTAATGATTAACTCAAAGTCAGCTTTGATAATCACATTACGTTGATTATCTTGCACCAAGAGTTCTAAGCACTGCTCCATAGTAATTAATTCTGCCATGTTGTTCATAGTTCTGCCTAAATGGCCATGGAAGACGGAAAGGATATTTCTGTTTTCATCCCTTAACACCCCTCCAAAGCCAGCAGTGCTCGGGTTGCCTTTTGAGGCCCCATCAATGCTATATTTCAAAAAACCCTGAGGGGGAGGATACCAGTAATCCTGCTCAGTGTCCATTATCCCAACCTTTTTGTTCAGGCCCTGAGGAATAAGCCCCTGCATGCCCAGCTATCGGAGAATCCGCATTTCAACGTCTGATGGTGGATTGTTGGGGGATTTCGCACAATAGTACTAAACGTCTTCCTACTTTGTTTAATTTTGAAATTGAAGAAGTTGTGGTTAAATAATTTTGTAAGTTCTAAGATTTTTGTGAAGAATGATTGTAATTTATTTTTTGTTTAAAATATATTATTTTAATATTTTTAATTTTTACTCCAATGAACAGTTCAGTTGGTTCAGTTTATTTTATTTTCTCACTTACACATCATATCAACTTAAAAACCATAGAAATTAGAAAACACACACAAAATAAAACTCATTATAGAACCCTATTCAAAACTATTATCTAAACATTACATTTTGGAGGCCTAGTTGATCCCACATAGCAACTATTCCAAGGTGGTTATTCATTGCAGGGTATAAAACATACTCATTTTGGAGGCCTAGTTGATCCCACATAGCAACTATTCCAATGTGGTTATTCATTGCGGGGTCTGAAACATACTCATTTTTACAGAAGATCTTAGTTACATTATATAAGGAGTATGGGACTTTTTGGAAAATCCCGCTGATGGATTTTCCAAAATTTCGCCTGTCAACCCATTGGGCCACCATGATTGTGTTCGTCTATTGATTGAAAAATGTCTCCAAAAGGTTCCCAACCTCTGACAAGGAACGAGTCGCCCCCACCTTCTTGGTCGAACAATGCTGTTAAAACACTGAGTGGAAACATACCTTCCAAACCCTCTCTCCCATTAAAGCATTAAGTGAGACACAACCCCTCCCACTTGAAATTTGAATTTGAATTTTGTCCCCGCCGATAATTTGTTCTCCAACCACATTCCATGGGTTCTAGTGATTCACCATCTTAATTAGATGCAAGAACATCGGTGATATAGGTGGTGGTGTCGCTATTTCCAACTCAGTTAGACCTCAATCAATTGTTCCATAATGAATTTAAAGGAAATAAGAGCGTTACACATAGGTCAAGTGTTTGAATCCTTTGAGTTAAACCCAATTTTCTAGGAGATTGATTCACTATATCACCAAGTCAATTGTATGTTAATACTCCTAACAATTACCCCCTTTGAATTTCACTAGGGGAGATTAACTTTGTTCATCTTTGTTGAAGTCCACATAAATTTTTTATTTTAATATAGAATTATTTTTATGTTATTTTATTTTGATGAGTTATATGTGTATAGGACATTAAGTTACATCTGTACCATAGTACCTCTAAAGGTAATAACTATCCCTTGAACATCATTTGGCTGGATTAACTTGGTCCATTTTGTTGAAGTCCACATAAAAACGTTAATTGACTCTATCACCAAGTCAATTGTAGGCTAACACTCCTAACAATTACCCCTTGAACTTCACTAGGGCAGATTAACTTGGTCCATCTTCGTTGAAGTCCACATAAAATGATATAAACTCATATGTATAATTAGTTTAATATTAAGTATTTTCAATTCTTTAATTTTTGTAAAATGGATCAAATGCAAATATTAATTTTAATTTTAAGTTTATATTAAATTTTTAGGTATTAGGGATATACGAATTTGTATTTCAATTATTATAAATATATTTTATAATATTTAGTTTTACAAAATTAATTTTTAATATTTCATTTTTAATAAAAGGTAAAATATAAATTCAATTTTACAATAAAAGAATAGGCAACTCAAGCCCTTAATATGGCTAGATTTTTTCCTGTGAAATCTCAAACTCATAACCTTTTCAACAAAAATACATTAAAAAAAATATTTATAATAACCTATAGGCAATAAATAATAATTTATAATAATATATTAAAAACAAAATAGTAAATTATTATTCATTTTAATTAATATATTTTATATTATATCATATTTATTAAAAAAAAATTATTAAAATAATTAAATATTTTTTTATATATTATTTAAAATTTATATATCAATATCTCCGAGCTAGGGTGAAGGAAATGGAAAGTATGTCAAAGGAGGGTGGGCAAGTGGTACAATACATGTATTTGAGAGAGCCAAATCTAGTGCCATCACACACAATGAAATGGAGGGAGATGACCAGAGTAAGTGCCATTGTCCAGTCAGAAAAATCTAGGAATCAATTGGTTATATATTTCACCTCTACTGCATTTGTTTCCCAAATATGGGGACTTAGCTGTGTGGTTTTACTAATACTGCATTCACTAGTTTTTTTGGTACATGTTTTATAATTTGGTAAATTGAGAAATAAGATAGATATTTTTTAATTTTATTAATATATATATATATATATATATATATATATATATATATATATATATATATATATATATATATATATATATATATATATATATATATATATATATATATATATATATATATATATATATATATATATTTATTTATAATTTAGAGTATTTTTTTTGAAGAAGATAGAGGTATCTAAGATCATAAGCATGAAATGAAATTGTGTTGAAGAGTCAAGCAGTCTATGATGGCTATGTCTAGTGAAAACCAGATAGCTAGTAAATATTAAGGTCTCTCAGGAGAGAGAGAACTCCTGAAATCAGGAGTAGCACGGGGGAGATTTACAAAAGTAGGTAATTTCACTGTAGGGAGGAAAATAAAAGTACAGGCTTGTTTTAGACTCAGTCATAGACAGCATAAACAGATAATTAAAGGATTTCTTGTATAAGTTATTTTCTGAATTTAAGAAGAATAGCTTGGCTAATTGACTAATTTTAAGAGATAATATCTATAAATTATCGTTGAAAGAATTATAGGAAAGGTTTCCTATTTCTTGAAGTATGACATTAAGGTTTTCCTATTTTATTTTGAAATATTTCCTCAAAGAGTAAGAGTAGAGTAATGATAGGAAATTGAGGAAATACCCTTATTATATTCACTAAAAGAAACTATCAGAAGAATATGAGTAGAATTAGCAAAGAACTTAGATGGAGAAGAAAAATTGGAAAATGATAAAATTCATGTAAACATTACTATCACAATACTAGATAGGGTAAATCATCTATATTTTCTTTTATTTGAATTAGGAAAAGAAGTTCATCTTTCAACCAAAGGAACTTCATTCAACCAAAAGAACTTCAAACGATGATAGATAAAGTAAACAATATCTATGCGGAATTCACAATTAAAAAAAAAGGTATGCTTAAAGATTCACACATTCATAAGTGTTCACGATTCTGTACCATAATCATTTTCATGCATTAAAACGTAGTCGATGCATATAAAATACACTATCTAGTTATTAAGGGCTCCATGGCTACAAACAGGGAATAATAGAGAGAATATAAGCTCACGAATCAATATGTAAGATAAGAAGACTCAACTTCTATAGATTTTACAAAAAAAGAAAAAAAAAAGATTACATTCTTAGCCTAGATATCAAATTTTTAGCATTTCTAGAATCTAAAGAAGCCATCAAGACGTTTTCCTTTAAATCTTAACAAGATGAGAGAATTTACCAAGCTATAAATAAAATAGTGCAGAACAAATTGAGACATATAATTCTGAGCCGCAATAAATCTATGTATAGAATGAAAGAATAAACCAAATACTCTAAATAAATTGAGAAAGTATAACTCTCAGTTTCCAAACTCAGCGTTTGAATAAAGATGGAAAAAAATCTAAAACTCTCAATAAAAGAATGAAAACCCTCATTTCAATAATAAAGTTCATATCAATAAGCTCCATTCATGCATTTAAAAATGTTCAAAAATGTCTTTATATTACCAAGGATGGTGGCCCGAACACAGTGCTAAAACCTTGAACATTCGGCTGAGGCCATAAGGCTTTTAAAGCCTCAAACAAAATGTTAAAACCAAAAAAAAAAAGAAGAACTAACAGTGGATCCACGGCTCCAACAACCTCAAAAAATCTATCTAGAACTAATATCTTAGACTTGGCAGCCTGGTCATAAAACCCTTCCCTAGAAAGATCGGAATTAAGTTATAATACCCAGAGCTAGTCACAAATGATGAAGCTGATAGGAGGGTTTTGCCATAACGCCAAGACAAAACTTCTGTTCCAGGAACCAAACCTTACACCATAGCAGAGGAGTTTGTGTTAGAATATGAAAAAGAATCAAAGACTGTAGTAATAATACTAACGCTAATAAACAAAGGTGATTATGTGGGAAAACCTTAGCCTCTTAACTTTGGAAAGGATGTTGCATACCTTGCCACCGCAAGTTCATTCCTAGGGTGTTGAAGCGGCTTGAGGACCATCAGAGTATTACCAAGATGTCGGGACATGGAGCAAACAGTGTAGTGAACCACGATTGCAAGTGGAAACAAACACCGAAGAATAGAGCAGAGCCATAACCCCTTGAAAATTCTAGAATGAAACAATGACAAAATGAAACCACATCACTGAGAAATGAAGGACAGGCATCCCAAGGACCATTCGATCCAGCAAGCCATGGTGAACCTTTGATGGAGGAGCCTGATCCCGAGGTTAAAGTTTGTATATTGGAAAATGGGTGACCTGCAAGCAGCCACCAGGACTCAGACATCTAGAACAGTAATTGCACATGTGCTCCTATGGCACGAATCGAGGCTATGGCATGTTTTCATTTAGTGTGTATGTGAGCAGTGTACCAAAACATTTATATACACACGATTGTATAAATATTGAAATTAATTCTACATACAACCAGATCCCGCCATAAATCATTCATACTAGTTTTAATAATGACAATGTTTCTTTTAACATATGTGTATTTTTGGGGCCGACTTATTTTAAGATTTTTTTTTACTTTTTATATATAATGTTTAATAGATGGATGTGTTACATATGGTATCAGATTGCTTAGGTTCCAAAACTGAGGCCTTTGGAATAAGGAATAATAAAATAAGTGTTGTGCATGTAGGAGACTACAAACAGTCAGCATGAGTTGAGATGGGAATCTACCACATGGTTCCATATTAGGAACGGGACTAGAATCATTTTAGGAAGGCAATCCTAAGGTTTGGGTGTAGCTAGGTGATGATACACAAAATCCCAATGTAGACATCCTGACAACTATCGAAGAATTGAAAGGTGAGATGGCCCGTGTTGGATCGTTCGGGCCTAACCCAGGTTCAGAATTAATTAGTCAAACAAATCCCTATATTACTGGCCCTTTCGGCATAGTCCGCGGAGCATGGACTGAGGTCTCACCTGAATTAGTATGGGGGGGTGTTGGAACCAGGTTTCTGCACCCCTGAAATGTATGAGGGGTTGACCTGGTCCGACTTCTCATCCCTGTGCGCAGGTTGCTTTACACACCCCCCTGGCCTTTGCACCCTAATATATTTTCCTTCGTGTAGCCCTAGCCAGGGGCTTTGGGGCTTCCGTGCTATTGGAGTAGAATTATGCACTATTTCCCTAAGTTACACCTGAGATCTTACCTATTTTCCTTCACTAGTTAGTTACTTTCGTGTAAATAATACCCTTGTGTTATATTTATTTATACAACACACACATATAAGTTCACATAACAAATAAATAGTACACTTGCAAATTATATCCAATAATACATTAAACAGGAAAATATATATAGAAATATGGTAAAATTCTCTTTACTCATTCTTCCAATAGTTACAAACTCAACCTGCCTTGCGCACTTAGCTACAGAGGTCCGCACACTTAGCTGCGCACTACTAGGCCTCTCCGCACTTTGCTGCAGAGCCTTCTCATACTCTATGACCCAAAGACACACTTTACACTTCAACTCAATCTCTTAGCCTCGTCATGCTTCTATTCTTATCCTTGATTAACTATCTTCTAAACTTAGAGACTCACTCTATTTATACAATCCCATGGTCCGCGAACCATGGAATGGTCTATCAAGCTGACATTACATTACAGGAATGATGGCGAACAACCTTGTGACTCTATTATGATTTCACGCTTCGCGCCGACAAATCACATAGCCTTTACAAAGGACTTGGTCAAAACTTGGGCTATAAACCCAAAAACATGCCTTAGTGGGATTCCATGCCCAACAGGCCCCCAACAAAAACACTGTGACTCACCCTCGAGTCACTCTATCGGCACAAAGATATTCACATGGAGTCCCTCCAACTCTGTTCAAACCACTGTTAGGTTAGCAGTGCACTAAGCAACTGCCTACTGGATCTCCCGTACATGTTGTTCCAAGACCGTAGTGTCAGAACTGATTCCCTAGACCTGTTCCTCCATCCCCTGCATTTGTGCGAGCTTGCCTTCAATTTTTTTGTGATAGTGAAGACCTCATCAATCCAAGGCTGAACATGTGCCTTCAGAACTACTTCTTTGTGTTCTTCTAGTGCTTTGGCCTGTTGCATCCGCGTGAGCCTCTAAGTGAGGGCCATTGTCTATGCAGTTCCTTTGACGCTGTTTTACTTTTGTTGGAGTTCACACACCTCTGTCTTTGAGCGCTGGATGTTGGGTTCCTCCTACAAATTTGTGAGGACCTCAAATGACTCCTCCGACATTTTGGTACAATCCCTCACTGCACTGCTAATCTTGTCTAGTCCTACTGTGATAGCATTGGTGCATTGGTCTCTTAATTTGGAGGGGTGGAGGGCTGCACTTTCAACCACAGTGCCACAATTTGAAGGTTCAGCTCCAGTTGAACCTTATTCATTTCTTCTCGCGCCTTGTGCACCCCTGCTACTAGCATTTGGATGTGCGCCTCTACTAGTGTGTCTGCTAGGATGGCCAGCTTAGAGATTCTTTGACAAGCTTCATCTAGTACCTGTACCAACTACCGATTCTATGACAGCACTTCATCATTCTACAAGCTCAACTGCTCCATGTTGATACTTTTCTCACTTAGTACATGCAGTGTGCGACTCTCCCTAGCCCGCAGTTTTGCAGTAATCCCATCCTACAGAACATATAGCATCTCCCATGGGAGTGCAGCTGATCCAAAATGGATCCTAAAAACCCTCTAAGTCTTCAAAAATAAAAAACTATTACAAAGGATGAACCTTCACAAAAGGCGAATTACACTATTGGGTAAGAAAAACACATAGAAACAGTGGAAAATAGATCCTATCAGAGGTCAAAATGATGATGCACAAGAGCCATTGGATCTGCCCGATCAATGGTCCAGATCTGATCGGCATATCGCAATCAGTGGTGGAAGGCAGAGTTAATCAGGCCCGGCCTTATGGAAATCACGAGGGCGGTCAAGCGCAATTAGACGACGACCATCGATCAAGCACGTAGATCTAATGGTCCAGATTTATCTGCGCTATATCACATTGCTTATATGGATGTACAAAGGGACATAACCCACAGCCCAAAGGATTAGCGATAAGAAATTACAATATCACAATATTGCATTGCAATTGTATAAAGGGGTGATGCCAAGAGGCTAGCGACCATGCGATGCACTGATAACCGATAAGGCCGATCGATGCAATCGGTGATCAAAAGCCAAACAGGGAAATGAGACATGCGATATGGCCGGACTCGAAAGGGTTATGAATGTGATACTATAACACTTGAAGTCCGATATGGGGAAATTTGTCGGGATTTTCTTTGTATTTGGGATTTTTTATAATAAAACTAGATAGAAAGGAACCCATGACCAAGCAACTTGTGATAGCGAAACAAAGATGGACCCAATGGATTTTAGGGTAGATTTGATAATATTTTAGAGCCGATAAAAGTGTTTGCACAGATTTTTACAATGATTCTATGTGTAAACAGGGAACAACTATTTTTGGGATTTCAATGCACCGATGGTCCCTTCTGTTGCAAAACAAGTGGCTCCCATACCTAGAGACATTTAGCAATCATTGCTTAATGCTCAAAGGGGATTTTAGTGGATAGAGTCCTGGAGCAAGAGAGCCCGAAAGGGAAGACAAACAGACCAGTGTTGATTGGCTTAAAAGCCATAGAATGACAAAGACATAGGACAAGCAGTGTTGAGACAAAGAAGAAGACAGAGACAGAAAGCAAGACGGAGAGTCTGTGTACTCAGAGAGACTTGAGGGATTCAAGTAAACTCGTTTTGTTTTGTATCTATTGTGTTGACACACAAATTGAGCTCACTTTTGTAAAACTCTGCTCTTGAAGACATAATAGAGAGGTAACCACTGAAGGCTAGACTAGGAGACATAGCCTAGGAGTTTTGGGTGAAATCCTTGATTATTTTGCTATGTTATGTGTGCATGTCTATTATGTTTATCTAATTGATCATTTTCTATATTATTCGTAATGTTATCGATCTGTTGCACTAAGTAATATAGGAAAATTCATGCATATGAGTCCATAATACCTTAATAATAATCTAAGATCTCATTTTTAGATCATGTGGTATTAGAGCTTTTGGTTTTTGGTTTATTAAGGTTAGACAAGCTTGTGCTGGACTTTTTTTTTTGAATATTAACTAGGTCAAAGCTCAAACTAGGAAAAGGAGAACTTCTTGAGGCCAACCCAGAAATCGGAAGAGTCTGTCCTAGGAGGAGGATGGTAGAAGAAATTTCATTAGAATCAGAATCTCAGTTCATGGATAGTTTTATGGCCATGCGAGCCATGGTGGAAGAGATGTATCAGGAATTTAAGAAGGGTCAAGGTGAGAGCACTTTGACATGAAAAAAAGACAAAGGAGTAGATAAACTTTATCTAGATGCCCCTATAGAGGGCAAAGGTAAATGGAAATGCCTCCTCCATCATCGCCTCCACTATCTCCTTCATCATCCTCATCTCCTAAACCTAATAAGAAAAAGAAGAAGACTTCTTTGATTAAATTAGATGTAAAGTTTGATTTTCCAATTTATGATGGGGAATTAAATGAAGAAAAGCTAGATAACTATATTAGACAGATTGATGTATATTGCAGGGTGCAGAACATTGATTCAGAAAGGAGAAAGATTTAGTTGGCTGGCCTTCGCCTTGGAGGAACTGCACTAGTGTGATGAGAAGGCAAGACACAAGCTGATTTGAAGAAGCATGGTAAAATTATTTCTACCTAGAATGAATTTCTTTCAACCATTAAAAATCAATTCCATCCACTAGCTTATATGCAGCATGTAATGATGAATTAACAAACTCTTCGCCAATTAAAGGGCAAAAGTGTAGAAAGCTATACCCATGAATTTAGAAGAAGAGCTTTAACTCTAGGCATATCTCTAGACTCACCTAAAACTTTGTTGACGTATATAGGTGGTCTGCATAGCTATTTGAAGCACATCATTCACATGTTTAATCCCACTAGCCTAGATGATGTATTAGTTCAGGCTACACATCTAGAGGCTAGAGGCAAGAATTTGAACCTAGAGATTGGGGGATCATCAAAAACCTTTACAAGCAAGAACAAGGAAAAGAAGGAACTGAGATGGAAGGAGAGGAAGACAAATGTTGTACAGAAAGACAAACCTTCATGCACTCACTGTAATAAGGATGGGCACAATGATGCACACTATTGGTCTTTGCATCCAGAGCTGAAACCTAAGAAGTTCGGTGGTAAGAAAAAGAAGATTGTTGCTGCTATTCAGAAAGACTTGGGGTTAGACTCAAGAAATGAAACAACAGTCACAGCCACAGGTATAAAAGGTAAAAATTATGAAGCATCTACAAGTAATTTTGCATAATCTATTGATAATGAAGAAAATGAGGGGAAAAGACACGCGATTTTTCATATTAGAGTTATTTCGAAGCACCAAAAGATTGATACTTTATTTGATAGTGGATCACAAGTAAACTTGATTTTTGAAGAAATTGTAAAAAATTTGGGATTACTAACCACACCTCACAAGAAGCCATATCCATTAGGTTGGGTATGTCATAAAGCAAAGCTACAAGTGACAAGACAATGTAAACTTAGGAATGATGTTGGGTCAACATTTGTAGATGAGGTTGAGTTAGATATAGTTCCCTTGGATATATGTGGTATTGTTTTAGGAAGTCCTTAATTGTATGGTAGAAAAATATTTTCTATAGAGCTGAAAATAAGTATCAACTCACTAAAGATGGAACATAATATATTGTAAGAGCTCATATACTCAAAAATAACTACTCTCATATATTTCTTTGTGACTCATTAAATCAATTAAAAATAATAAATTATAAAATATAGCGAAAAATAATGATATAGATAATAAATATCCAAACAACATGAAATTGACCAATTTGTAGATGAGTTGTTACCAAATAATTCTTACACTTGTTTTTATCACTATGTAAGTATTCTTAATATATCAACAACTAACTGTAATGTTTTCCAATATCACCTACTCATATTTGCATCACATTATATAACATCTCATGGGAATGACAAATGACATGATATCTAGTGTAAGTCGTTGACTTGATAGATGGGGATTTACGTTGCTTAATCTAAATTGAAGTGGTATTTGATGCTACCTCCACAATTGTGATAATCTAGGTGAATTAGAACCCCATCAATTGGTGCTAAAGGAATCATAAACACTACGAAAAATGGAATCGAGCTTTGTATGTGGCACCTAATTTGTCCTCTGTATAAAAGTATATCTCCCACTTGAGAGTGATATTGACAATGGATGAAAGAGCCAGAAATAAGAAAATGAAAATAGAGTAAGATTGAAATAAAAATAAATTCAAATTAAAGCCTATATTAATTCAGTTTAATAGAGTATTTTTTTTATAGAACTAGAAATTACATCTCTTTTTTTAACAACTTTAAAAATACTTCATTACAACTTTGTTGTCACACATACCAAGAAATATTTTACAACTATGTTCACACACACATTAAGATTTATGTTCACGCAGATGAAAAGAGTACACCACATGAGCTATATTTACACAATCTCAAAAAGATAGTATATACATATCACTTTACACACGGAAAAATAGAAAATATGAAAATAAAAAACGTTTCACACGTTTTTGTACATGCCCATCCATACAAGGATAATCGTTGTAGTGAAATTTAATTTAATATGTGTAAACTCATCCTTAAAAGAGATATGTCATAGGATGTTTTTATAGTAGAAAATGTTTGTCAAGGATATGGAGAGTGAATATGGCAACTGGGATTATTTCTATCACTCTGCCTTAATCATAACTACTAATATTTATGATGCCGAAAATGTATGTTCAATGTACAATAGTTTCATTTGTCAATGATTCGGTCAATATGTATGTATAATATTCTCATGACTTTCAATGTTTCTATATAATATCTCCATCATTGATCAACTCCCTGACTAAATGATACCTTGTGTCAATATTTTTATTTATTCTGTGGAATACTATGTTTTTGGATAAAGAAATTGCAGTTTTTTTATCACAATATATATTTATTATTTCTTCTTGTTCATGCCTTAATTCATTCAGAATTCTTCTCATCCAAATTTCATGACAAACGACCCCTATTCTTGCTATTCATTGCCTATATATGCATCCATCCTAAATTTATCTATTGTGGTATACAAAATTCCATATCTCTTGGTTTTCTTAACATACCATATAATTAATTTAGCTGCTAACCAATGTTTCTCTTTTGGAGTCTCCATGAATCTAGAGACCAAAAATCAATACATACATTATATAAATTGTAATTGTGGTTAAATTCATTAAAATTCCAAACATGTTCTATTTAGTATTGGATCTACATTATTGCTACAATCTTCCTTACTTAATATAAAATCAATAGTTGTTTGTGTTGGAGAAGGCTTGTTGTTTATCGTTTTAAACATCTTCAAGATGTCTATTGCAACAAGTTTTTGAGAAATAAAAATTCTATATTCCATTTGATTCACTTGTATGAGTAGAAAATAGCATAACAAACTCAAATTTTGTCAAAAATTGTAACTAGGTTTGGTCTTCATAATTGTCATTGTACTTATGTAGTTATATATTTTATGTAAAGGTAAAAAGAAATAAAAATAAATTTATTTTTTCAAGAATGGGTTTCATGCTGAAGTAAATTTTTCTTCATGCTTCTAGGGTTTATTGAGTCAACATAATATTTGTTTTGAGTCAAAATATTATTTTCCTAGAGTCAAATATTGTACTAAAATCAACTCCCATTTTGACTTTGGACAGAAAGTCAAGAAATAATTTTTATTTGTTTCAATATGTAAATTTTGTTGCCACAAGACATGGCCCTACATGGACAAGTCGATGCTAAAAGTGAACCATTCAACCTCTTGGATGTGTGTAAGTAGAAGACATTTCGACCTCATTTGGACTACATTTCAAGATTTTTTTATTTTTTATTTTGTGTGTAGAAGAGAGAGAAATACAAGAAAAGAAGCCTAGAAAGAAGAGTGGAGATCTAAGGAAGATGAGAGAGATAGAGAGAGTGTGAGTCTAAAGTTTACTCTTCTACCATATTTCTCTCACGCGTGGAATTTTTTAGAGTTATTGTAGGAGTAAAAAATTACTGCAGTTATTGTAGGTCCGAAGTTCTATTGCTGGGGTCCTAGAATCTTATTTTGACCTAATTTAGAAAGTTTGGAATATTGATGACACAAATTGACTTTATCTGATTGCAAGATATTTAAAGGAGGGATGGCTTTGATCTTGTGGCAATAATTGGTCTTGATGGGTGGTTCTTGGCATTCTCACTTTGATCTAATTCTATAAGGTGAGAATAGTTTCCGGGGCTTCCCCTTAGAGGGGATTTTCCTTAGATTGCAACATATCTCATATTTTCATTGTATTGTTTTTATATTCAGTATTTATGGTTTTTCTAATTTTTTTATTATCATACCATAATAAAAATAATAATAAGGCAACACATAATCATAAGAAATTATTAAGTCAAAGTGAAATCAATCCTAATTATTTTCATGTTTATTTCTCAACGTGGTTTAAGAGGTCATGTGAGGAGAAGGTAGCTTGAATATCACTCTTGTTGGCATAAGTGAATGACATTCATCAAAATTACTCTGGAGGACATCATTTAAAGAAAGGACACAACAAAGGATATAAGAAATGGCACAAGGAAGCGGATTGAAGTATCCCCATTCATCTTGAAGGAAGGCTACTACATCAAGTCGTCGTCATCATCATCATCATCTCTCTCTCTCTATCATTAAAGTCTCTTGGTTAATCATTATATTTTGAATAAGATCATCATATTATTAATCTATCTTGTGAAAACTCTTTGATCATGGAAGGGCACAATCAAAAGTTCTAAATTACATAAAAGTATAACAATATAAATTTAATAACGTGATATATAGGAATTCAATAATATGACTATTTCACTAGATTTTGATAAATACTTCATATAATCCTTGCACTGAGTTGCCCTCAAAACAATTTCTTCTAATACGAAAAATGCATTCTTTACTAGAAACCCCTTTTATACACCCCAGTTCCTTCAAACCCATAAATACAATACATTCCCCCTCCCATGACCCTCGCTCTTCCCTGCAAAAAATTACCTACAATATTTTGAATTTCCATTTCATAATTCTAAAACCCCTTGTATGAATTAAAATGACAAAATATTGGAAAACAAGGTAAATCCCCGATGGGTTGTGCGAGATCTGGAATTAAAAATGTCCTCATAAATTAAAGTTATTTGTATGGTGTTTATTATTGAGCATAATATTAACTTGAGATAGATTACAAAATAGCAATGGGAACGGGCATAACCAATGTGCTCTATGTAAACTCAATGAGGAGATAAATGATTCTTTAATCATGAACCAACATTATTCAAAATAGGTATAGCTAGAAGTGGAATTACTAATAGGATTAAAAATAACTTGGCCAAGAGATTACATTGAAGTATGTTTTAGGAAAACGTGATGAAATCCACAAATAGATTATTTTACTGATTTAACATTAATAGTGGCTTGAGGAATATTGTCGGTTGGGAATTTTTTGATTTTTGAAAAAAATGCATTCCTTTGATAATGTGAAACCAATCGGATTAGCACATTGATTATTTCCCATGGGATTAGGAAGAAAAGTAGTGAGAGTATTAGTTCAAGGGCATATGGGTGAGAGATTTCACCCAAATATTTTTGATGGGGAGTCACAAGGAGATCATGTGGTATGTGGGATTTTTCATTCTATTCTACATAAATAATCATTTCATTGAATTTATTGAAAGATTTGGGTAGAGATCAAATAAATATACATATTTCATGGTGCTAAAACTAGTATCTCTCACATGAAAATTAAAATTAAATTAACAATTTATAGGTGTTTAGGGACTCTCAAGCTATCATCAGACATGTAAAATATGAAAAAAATGTGAGAATGTTTTTCTATTGGTAGAGGTTAAAGGTTTCATAGTGTTTTTTAACCATCTCACACTTGATCATTTGTATATGTAGTTAGATATTGATGATGATGCTTTGTCCAAAACTGTAATTATGATGTAACATGCTACTTACATTATAACAAAAAATAGGATTAAGGACATTCAAAGTAATATTACCTTCCTTTTCATGAAATGATGGTAGGAGGAATTGATGCTCCTAAGTGAGATCTCCCTTATCTCTAATAGAAGCTTACTCTTTATTTTCATCATACTATTATTTTGTTTGTAGATATTAAAGTCAGATCTCTAACATCGAAAAAATATCCATGAAAAATGGACTTATCTCTTGATGTAGTACATCTAATTAAGTTAAGATAGAGACACTTCCATCTCTAGACCCTTTGGTACAGCTTTATAATAACATACATGAAGATAATTAGTAAAAAATATTTGAAAATGTATGCGAACAATACAAAATTTCCTAATTGTTTCAAAGAACTAGAGGATACAAGCAAAATGTTCTATGGAATGCCTCAATGAGATGATTTATCATAGGATTGTTTGGTATTCATATACTACATTGTTGGAGGAGGCTCTAAAGTCAAGCAATAGCTAGAGAAGTGCTACTTGGACAAAGAGGTGCTCTCTAGCCAAATATGGAAAAGATGTTGCCCTTCCCTTTCTTGTTATGTTATGTAAATATTTTGTCTTAGTAAAATTACATAAAAAGGAAATAAATTAAAATATGAAATAACTAAAATAATTAAAATTAAAATTAATAATTAGATCATCTTACATGGATCTTAACTCCCTATCTACCAAGCACCAAGAGGGGTCAAATAAATTTTTACCCTAAAAGAGGTTTCCATATTTGACACTATTTATCACTTGATAGATTGGAGTTACCATGGATCTTTTAAAATATCCAAATTTCTAGTTACATAGATAAAAATTTCCAAAAAACCTGCTGCACCACTAAATTTCTAATTATATAGCTAGAGATTTCCAAAAAATCTGCTACACCACTATTCACACCTTCTCTCCTTGAACACCTTCTCTCCTTGCAGAAGCCTTCCCTTCTTCAATCTCAACCACCATTTTTTTTTCCTTTCTTGCACAGGCAGCTTCTGAATGTTCCAAAAACCCTGCTACAGATGTACCCGCCCCTTCTCCGTGCTCCATGTTTACTTTTATATGTTTACGTGCCTCTTAAATGATACCAATAACTGTATTTGCCGTGTCAAATGGATTTCTTGCCGATATTGTTTCAATTGAATCTTCCCGCAGGTTGCCATAACTACTGGCTTTTCTTTTACTGCGATTGCTGGTTGAAACGTAGTGTTGAACTAATTTTCCTTGCGTTGCCAGAACATTCCCATGGATAAGGTTTTGGAATGGTGTATATTGCAAAATTTTTTTAGTATTTCAACCAACTAAGCACAATGTAGTACAACACGTTGTAAATTATATATCTTGAATTATTTAAGGATTACTATGAAGGAAAAATTCTATAAAGAATTTTGACTTTCATTGCTTTATTCCCAGTGTCTCAGGGCTCTAAAGTCTATATTTAGGATGGAATTTAGGTATACATTTTGTTCAAATTCATTCCCTAGATAGATATTTTGTGATTCTGCAACCATAGAATTCCAAACATCACAGCTTGCAATTATTAAAAATGTCAAAATTTCTCTAAACTTTTAGATTCAACTTTGAACCTAGAGTGTGATTTGTAAGTACTCTAAACAAGCACTCCCAGACTAAATCATCTTGAGCATCTCCTCCTCTCTTCGTAGTGCTAATCAAAATTAACTTCCAGCAGATTTAGTTCGAGAGTGTTTGCTTAGAGCAGCGTACAAATTACACCGTAAGCTCAAAGTTCTGTGTAAAAGATGAAGAGAGATTTTGACATTTTCAATAAGGGCAAGCTGTGAAGTTACTAATTCACAGCTTGCAATTATTTCAAACTTCACAGCTTGCAATTACTGAAAACATCAAAAGTCAGACTGTTGTATGTATCATATTTACTAAGTTCAGCCGAAAATTCGCCGGGTCGGTTCGTTTAGCTGAAAATTTGGTAATTCTGGTTTGGTAAAGATTATTTTGAACTAAACCCTTACACCGTAAGTGAACAAGGTCATGCTCTTCATTCTTATTTTCTTGAGATGGAAAAACATATTTAGGTCCATAGCTGAGTAAGCTAGCTCTGCTCCATATGTAAGTCCATGGTTCAGTCAGCGAGCTTTGCTCCTCTTGGAGCTGGCTCCTCTTGGTTTATAATAGTATTCATAAGAAGGGAGAGGAGGTGCAATTATGTTTGCTTTTACCTGGAAGATTGGGGACAGATCTGCCTTTTCTGGCCTTGATGTTAGCTCCATTAGTTTATGCACAATTGTTGCCTAAAATTATGGAATTTAAACTGCAGTCTTTCCTTAACTTATGGAAACCAACTGCAGTAGTTTCCTTAAGTTAAGGAAATCAACTGCAGCTAATAAATTTATTGTTAGGAGCTACTGAAGTGGTCCATTACTCCCATCTGGAGTTCTCTGCCTTGATCTGTGGGACATCTGACACATAGCTATCAGAAGCTTGATGGAAGCTTAGCTATAAATTCATCTGTTTGGTCCCCAAGCTTGCATCTCAAGCAGTAGTTTCCTTAAGTTAAGGAAATCAACTGCAGCTAATAAATTTATTGTTAGGAGCTACTGAAGTGGTCCATTACTCCCATCTGGAGTTCTCTACCTTGATCTGTGGGACATCTGACACATAGCTATCAGAAGCTTGATGGAAGCTTAGCTATAAATTCATCTGTTTGGTCCCCAAGCATGCATCTCAATCCCCTTCAGTTTTACACCATCTAGCTGAGATAGCAGAGCTTGGAAGTGCCTTCAGATTTTCTGCATTCTTTTCTTTTTGCTTGCGCAGCTGGAGCGTGGCTTTTCAGAAAGAAGTTGCATCAAGAGTTTCACCAATGGCTAGAGGTAATTTGTATCCCTGGGCATTAAGTTTCAACGATTCTTTTCAGTTCTTTCCGCATGCAGAATCGTTGTTTATGTTTATGATTTTTCTAACATTTGGTATCAGAGCTATGTATGTAAAAAGCCATAATGCAGGTCGCTGAAACTTGAGATGGTTGCTGGTTACTCCCATCTGGAGTTCTCTGCCTTGATCTGTGGGACATCTGACACATAGCTATCAGAAGCTTGATGGAAGCTTAGCTATAAATTCATCTGTTTGGTCCCCAAGCTTGCATCTCAATCCCCTTTAGTTCTACACCATCTAGCTGAGATAGCAGAGCTTGGAAGTGCCTTCAGATCATTTGTCTTCTTTCCCTTTTGCATGTGCAGCTGGAGCGTGAACGAAGTTGCATCAACAGTTTTACCAATGGCTGGAGGTAATCCGTATCCCTAGGTATTAAGTTTCAATGATTCTTTTCAGTTCTTTCCGCATGCAGAATCGCTGTTTAAGTTTATTAGTTATCTAACATTTGGTATCAGAGCAGAAATTTTACCTCTGTCTTGGTGTGAGATTTACTTATAAATAATGGCTTCCAAGAATACCCTGTTTTTTGCTTCACACTTTTCGGTTCGTCATTTCGTTTCTCGATCGAAATTTCGATAGGGCTTGCTATATTTTCAGTTTCTCGATTTTATTGGTGGCGGCCATTAGTGTATTGGGTTATGCATGGTATTCGTGAGGTTTTAGATGCGAGTGGTGTTATTTTTGGTTTATTTTCTGAGAGCAATTTCAGCTTATCAGCTTGCCATCACCGAAGCCGTTACCTACATTGCATGACATGAATGGCCGCCTCTAACCAGCAACCATCTCAAGTTTCAGCGACCTGCATTATGGCTTTTTACATACATAGCTTTAATACCAAGTATCATCTAAAACTAAAAGACTGTTAGAATATCTGAAAGCAATGAATACCCAAAGCCGTTCTCTGGCTCTCGCCTTATAAAACAGTGAAGATGAAAAGTATACTTTTCTGAAAAGCAAGACGAATTAAAAATTTCCTTCTCTCATGGCCCATACTTTTCTGTCGTCAACTCTGCCATCTTTACGCTGGTCGGTTATCCATGTGAAGCCTAGGAGTCATTTGTGGCCATTTTGCATGCTCTGTCTTGATCTCTGTGCATTTGCCAACACAAAGCCACGCCATTTTCAGTATCGGGTGACGTGAAAGGGGCTTTCTCTGCCGAGGTCTGGAGCTTTCTTCATTGGATCTTTCTGTTGATGGGTCTTTTAATTCTGTGCAAGCTGAATTCACTTGCGTTAACTCCAGATTTTTTCCCTTTTTTCGGTATGCGGTTGCTTTGTTGTGTAATAGGCTGGGTTAAGTTTGTATATTTAGAATTTCAGATCAGATATGGAGAAAAAGGTCTAGATAACTTATGTAGTGGAAACTTCGTTGATAATTTTTTTTTTTTTAGAAACACATAAACGATTTAGGTTTGCGTCTTGATCTTTTTCTATTTGTGAACCTTTTGATATGACATGCTGACGAGGTCACGATAAGGACAATGGTTCGACGTGGACTCGTGGCTAGCAACTTCCACCATCGTTTTATTTATGGCTATTGGGATATGACTTGGAAGTACAAACCTTTTTTATTAAAGACATAAAAGAATAATTCTCTCTTCACAAAAGCACAGCATTATAGTATGCAACGTGTGCATTTTTAATTCAATTAAGGTATTACTATGTAACAAATTTTTAAATAATGCAACTTCCGAATTATGACAATCCGTACCGTACATGGCTTATATTTTGAAAAAAATAAAAGTTTGAAAAATGGGGACATGTATGACAAGGTTTGTAATAATAAATAAAGAAATTTACCTTGTCATAATAAATAAAGAAATTTGAAAAAGGAGGACATATGTGACAATGCGGACTTTGAAATCAAAGTCAGTCTTTACTTATTTACTTGAAGTCGAACTTGCTCATCCATGATTGAAATCAGTTTCATCCACGTTTAGTTTGAAGATTCCACGCCATTTTCTACTACTGATTAAAGCTCGGTTGAATCTCACACTGTTTAGGCAAGGCCTTGTAGATGCCGAGTTGTCTTTTTAAGGATCATGATATACCATATCATGCAGTTGTATTAAAAGTAGAGAGAGTTAAGAAAGGTTATTGATATGAGTCATGTTAAAGGAAATGGTTTATGCATTCTTAAATATTTCAATATTTCGATATTTGAAATGGTTTAGTCTTTTGTTTTGAATATTTCAAATTTGCAGTTTTGTTTGCAAATTGTTTAGAGCCCATTTTGTAATTAATTTAAGAATTAGTCTTAAATAAATTATGGGACAGTTAGACTAAGGAATGTAAATTTGATTTTAATTTTATCTTGTGACCAAAATAGCTTGTTTGCTGGTCAATTTTTGTTGTTTTATAAACTTAAGGATGGAGCCTGAAGTCAAGCCAGCTAGCTTTCGAACTGCATTTGCTATGCAAGTGCAAAATAGATCAACGCTGCTTCAATCAATCTCCGGGTTTAGTTTATAAATTGAACAATCAATTTGTAGTCATTTTCGGTAATGCTGACTGCTTTTGATTTTGCTGGAGAATTATTACAGTTATATGGATTTTATTAAAATGTCATTTTGACTTACTCCTTTCAGTAAACATTATTTTTCTCTCTGGTTAAGTTTTGTTTATGCAACAAAATAATGTCTATTGATCCATATGATTTTAATTAATTAGAGAATAGCCACAGCATCTTTAATTAAATAAAATTATATATTGATTGGCAAGATCACATAAAGATTATTTAGACATTAAATTGTAATTAATTACACTGAATATAATAAATTTTATCCCACAGGAATTTTTATTATATTTATGTGATTAATTAGGATAAAATTTCATAACCTACCCACAGGAGTTATGAATTAATAAGTTTTATCATAAAGTTTTATTGAATCTGTTTGAATTGAAAATTTAGCCCACAGGCAATTTTCATGTCATTTGATTCAATTCTTTTTAGCATGTTTTACATTGGTAAAACATGAAAGTTCATAAAGTTTTATTGAATCTGTTTGAATTGAAAATTTAGCCCACATGCAATTTTCATGTCATTTGATTCAATTCCTTTTAGCATGTTTTACATCGGTAAAACATGAAAGTTCATAAAGTTTTATTGAATCTGTTTGAATTGAAAATTTAGCCCACAGGCAATTTTCATGTCATTTGATTCAATTCCTTTTAGCATGTTTTACATTGGTAAAACATGAAAGTTCATAAAGTTTTATTGAATCTGTTTGAATTGAAAATTTAGCCCACAGGCAATTTTCATGTCATTTGATTCAATTCTTTTTAGCATGTTTTACATTGGTAAAACATGAAAGTTTATTAAGCCTCAACATAAGCATGTGATTCTTTATTTTGATGCAGTAGTACAACCTGCAAATTTCTCTGAAATTCGTTCTGACATTCCCGAACTTGAGGAAGTAATCTCGTTTGTTTGTTATGAATCTAATATGGTTAATGTTAATATTAACACATGGTGGATTGATTCTGGATCGACAATTCACATTTCGAATTCCTTGCAAGGTTTGCAAAACCTAAGGAAGCCAGTGGCAAGTGAGCAAAGCATCTTATCAGGAAACAAGATGGGCTCGCATGTGGAAGCTATAGGAACATGTTATTTAACTTTAAGTAGTGGTTTTGTTTTGGAGTTAGAAAAGACCTTTTATGTTCCAAGTTTTTCTAGAAACTTGATCTCAGTTTCAAGGCTTGTACCTTTTGGATATTCCTTAAACTTTTCAAAAAAAAATTTCAGTCTATTCTATAAATCTGATTATGTTGGGAATGGTATTTTGTCTAATGGTCTTTACTGCATTAATTTACAAAACAATGTCACATATGATTCAATGCATGTTCACACTGGCACTAAAAGATGATGGTTATTAACACTTCTTCATTAATGATTGATAACACTTCTTCATTAATAACACATCTTCATTGATTCCCCTCTAGTGATGGTGAGCAATTGGTTTGCAAGCTCAAGAAGTCATTCTATGGTTTAAAACAAGCATCCCGCCAATGGTATTTGAAATTCCATAATGTAATTTCTTCTTTTGGTTTTGTAGAAAACATTATGGATCAATGTATATACCTGAAGGTTAGTGGGAGTAAAATTTGTTTTCTTGTTTTATATGTGGATGATCTTTTGCTAGCAACCAATGATAAGGGTTTGCTACATGAGGTGAAACAATTCCTCTCTAAAATTTTTGATATGAAGGATATGGGTGAGGCATCTTATGTCATTGGCATTAAGATCCATAGAGACAGATTTCGAGGCATCTTGGGTCTGTCCCAGGAAACCTATATTAATAAAATTTTAGAGAGATTTCAGATGAAGGATTGTTCACCAAGTATAGCTCCCATTGTGAAGGGTGATAGGTTCAATTTGAACCAATGCCCAAAGAACGACTTTGAAAGGGAACAAATGAAGAACATTCCATATGCTTCTGCTGTCGGAAGCCTAATGTAGGAATGTTGGGACGATATCAGAGTGATCCAGGTTTAGACCACTGGAGAGCTGCAAAGAAAGTTATGAGGTACCTTCAAGGAACCAAAGACTACATGCTTATGTATAGACGGACGAACAACTGGAAGTAATTGGCTACTCAGATTCTGACTTCGCTGGATGTGTTGATTCACGTAAATCAACATCAGGATACATTTTTATGATGGCCACTTCCACTATGGAAGCCGAGTTCGTCTCCTGTTTTGAGGCTACTTACATGGTGTATGGCTTAGGAATTTCATTTCTGGGCTTAGAATTATGGATTCTATCTCTAAGCCATTGAGAATATATTGTGATAATTCAGCTGCTGTTTTTATGGCTAAAAAAAAAAAGTGGGAGTCGAAATAAACACATCGACATTAAGTATTTAGCTATAAGGGAATGTGTTAAAGAAAAGAAAGTGGTCATTGAGCACGTTAGCACTGAGTTAATGATCGCTGATCCTTTGACTAAGGGCATGCCACCGTTTAAATTCAAGGATCATGTATTGAATATGGGACTTGGTTCCATTATGCAGTTTTTCATTGTATGGACAATGTTATTTTAATGAAATTCTTAATTATTGTGATGTTTTTTCTCATATTTATGTGCACCTTAAGTTGATTTGAGAAAATACATTTTAAGAAGGACCAAGAATAAACATAAGGTTTATTCATTAAGATATTGTTGCCACATAAATTATAATAAGAATAAATGCATAGTAATACATGGAAGATAATACTCGTCATTAGAGGACTTATCGCCATGATTCATGTATCTATTACTTAATACAGATTATCAATGGTTTTTAAGTTGAGACATTAAGTTTGGAAGTATGGACCAAGTGGGAGAATGTTAGCTCCATTAGTTTATGCACAATTGCTGCCTAAAATTATGGAATTTAAACTGCAGTCTTTCCTTAACTTATGGAAACCAACTGCAGTAGTTTCCTTAAGTTAAGGAAATCAACTGCAGCTAATAAATTTATTGTTAGGAGCTACTGAAGTGGTCCATTACTCCCATCTGGAGTTCTCTGCCTTGATCTGTGGGACATCTGACACATAGCTATCAGAAGCTTGATGGAAGCTTAGCTATAAATTCATCTGTTTGGTCCCCAAGCTTGCATCTCAATCCCCTTCAGTTCTACACCATCTAGCTGAGATAGCAGAGCTTGGAAGTGCCTTCAGATCATTTGTCTTCTTTCCCTTTTGCATGTGCAGCTGGAGCGTGGTGTTTCAGAAGGAAGTTGCATCAACAGTTTCACCAATGGCTGGAGGTAATCCGTATCCCTGGGTATTAAGTTTCAGTGATTCTTTTCAGTTCTTTTCGCATGCAGAATCGATGTTTAAGTTTATTAGTTATCTAACACTTGATTCTCTTTGAGGCATGGTTGAATTCTCATAAGTTGATTCTGGGCTTTAGGGGCCGCCTCTACAAAGGAATGGGTAGCATGTCATTGCTTTACTTTGTCAAGGTTATTGACCAAATTAAAAAGTAAAATTAAGTTGAAATGTAAGTCATTATTTGAAAAATTAGAAACTAAATTTTTTATATTAAAATTTTAAAAATTATAAAAGTAGAAAGTTTTATATTATTCCTTAAATCTAATATTAAAAATTAAAAATGGAAAGTTTTATATTAAAAAAAAAAGTAAATAGTAAATTTTGTATTCTGAAATTACATTGTGAAAAATGGTAAATATCAGAGAGTAAGTTTATAGTTCCTAAAAATAATAAATTTCTATAAAGAAAAAGTAATAAATTCCTTTAGAGATATTTGTAAGATATATAATTTCATTTTTTTTCCCTATATTTTGACAGTTTTTTTTTCAAATTTGGTAACTATGCTTGGTACATTTCAATGTTCTTCCCACTTATAACTAGATTGTGAATCATAAATAAAATTTTGGGTGTGTTTCCCTCCTCTAGTCTGTTTGGGATTAATATAAAAAACATAATATAAATTTTTCCAAAATATCACAATTATAAAAAAATGAGAAAACCTTAACTAATAATAATTATAAGGTTGGTAAATTTTCCTAAAGTTTTAAGTCAAATAAATATTTTTCACACACATTACACTCGAATCTATGAAACACTTTTCACTCCACAAACAGAGTGCGCTTTCCACGGGATGAAATGAGGAGCCGAACAAAGTGCACTTTCCGCTTTTCATTCCACAGAGTGCACTTTGAGTGGGATGCAATGAAGAGACGAAATGAGTGCACTTTCAGCGTTTCACTCCACTAACAGAGTGCACTTTCAGCGAGATGCAATGAAAAGACAATCTACAATCAGAGATTTAGGTTATAGTTACTAATTATATTAAATTTATGATTTGAAGTTGTTACACTTTTCTAAAAATATACAATTTTATTGTTTTTCTAATAAAATAATATTATATTAGATACATGTATAATATTTTTAATTGTTTTAATTTATAAATAGTTAGTTAAAAATATCTAAAGTAAAAATATATACAATTTTTAAAAAAATATAAAAAATAATTTGGTTTGGTATTTTAGGTAGTCAAATTTTTTCACTATCGAATGAGTTCGAATTTGATAACTATATAGAAAAGTATTTTGTGTGGTGATAATTATCAAGAAATTCTAAAGATGCATGAATAATAGATGTGGGATCTAAAATTGATATTCTTATACAATTTCTCCATTCTATTTAAGCGAAGGTTGGAATATTGATCCGTTGTTGCATTAAAAGTGTTAACAAATGATAATATTTAAGGTGCAAACTCCATTTTTTAGAAATGGGGTGTCTTGCTCTTTTCGAAGGCACTCCAATTCCTATAAAAGAGTTTCTACCCTAAATAGTATCAGTATCATCCAGATCAATGGGTACTTAGAACAAATATTCTAATCTTTGACATTAATGGAATAGTCAAGAAGAGAAAGTGAAGCATCATCACATTTATACTTTTCTTTGGTACACTAATCATACTGATTGTGAAATTTTTCAGAGGAAATATCTACATGATCAAGAGAAAGACAAGCCAATATCTCCACCCTGCCAAACTTGTGGAAGTTGGAAGATTGTCAAAATGACATGTAGAACTTATGACTTCGATTCTCATTCAGTAGGGTGAAACCCGTATTCTTTTATCCCCATTTTGCGTCGGCCCATTCCTGACACTATGGCCACAACTAGATGAGAACATTAACTTGATACTAAATGCTATTTAAAGGGTCTATGCCACTGATCCCTCTCCCTGTTATAAGAAGAGATAATTCATATACGAGCAAGCACTATGGCCACAACTAGATGAGAACATTAACTTGATACTAAATGCTATTTAAAGGGACTATGGCACTGATCCCTCTCCCTGTTATAAAAAGAGATAAATCATATACGAGCAAGCTCACTCGATGAGAGAGATACATTAAAATATGACCAACAAAACAGATAATATTGGGAAAATTACACTCAAAAACATATACTGAGAACATATTTATTATGTTGTGTTAAGAGAGTTATTTTAACAATCATAATATCATGTATTTCAAAGTCTATATTACATAAGGAAAATATTATGAGCAAAATTTAGATCTAGCTTAACACCAGATTTACTAAAGATATGCAAAGAAAATTGATCATAGACGTAGGCTGGTTTAATTCCCCTAATTCCTCTCTTTAAATGGCATGTATTCCACATGAATACCATGGGTCAATAATATGTTAACATTTTTAATTTAACATAGAGTTATTTTAAATTTATTTTATTTTGACCAAATTAAATATATGTAACATTACATTACAACATCTCTACCATAGTACTTCTCGAGGTAATAACTACCCCTTAAACTTCATTTGGAGGATTAACTTGGTCCATATTTATTGAAGTCCACATAAAAATGTTAACCTCAATGGAATACATAGGTAACTAATAACTATATCCCCCGTTTTCTAGGAGATGGATTGATTCTATCACAAAGTCAATTGTACATTTTACCCATTTGAATTTCTCTAGGGGATATTAATGTGGTTCATCTTTGGTGAAGTTCACATAAATTTTTTACTTTAACATAGAGTTATTTTTATATTATTTTATTTTGACCAAGTTAAATGTGTATAGGACATTGCATGACAGTGCATTACATCTGTACCATATCACCTCTAAAGGTGATAACTAACTACGCGTTGAACTTCATTTGGGCTGATTAACTTGGTCCATTTTGTTGAAGTCGACAAAAAAACGTTAACTAACTCTATCACCAAGTCAATTGTAGGTGAACGCTCCTAACAATTACCACTTAAACTTCACTACGGGAGATTAACTTGGTCCGTCTTTCTTGAAGTCCACATAAAATGATATGAACTCATATGTATAGTTCGTTTAATATCAAGTTTTCCCAATTCTTTATGTTTTGTAAAATGGATCAAATGCAAATATTAATTTTAAGTTTAAGTTTATATTAAATTTTTAGATGTTAGCGATATGAGAATGTGTATTTCAATTATTATAAATATATTTTATAATAGTTATTTTTACAAAATCAATTTATAATATTTGATTTTTAATAAAAAAAATATAAATTTAATATTAGAGTTAAAAAAAAATAGACTACTCAAACTTTTTATATGGCTATATTTTTTCCCCTAAAATTTCAAATTCATAATTTTTCACTAAAAAAATGTTAACAAAAATTTTGTATTAACATAAAAATGCATTAACAAAAATTCTGTAATAGCCTACTCTAAACCTTATAGGAAAAAAAAAATATAATAATATATTATGATGAAAATATTAAATTATTATCCTCTTAAATAATATATATGTTAAATTAAACCATAATAAATATATCATTTCAAATTTATATATCAGTATCTCCGAGCTGGGGTGAAGAACGCAGAAAGTACGTGACAGGAGGGTGGGCAGGTGGTACAGTGCAAGTACTTGAGAGGTAGACACGTGGTGAAATGGAGGGGGAGGACCACAGTAAGTGGCGTTGCCCACTCACTTGTTTATAGATTCCGCCGCTACGGCTTATATTGGTAATTTAGCTGAGTGGTTTTACTAATACTGTATTTATTGGTAATTTATTTTTTTGGAAATGTTTTATAATTTGGTAAATTTAGAAATAAGATAGATATTTTTAAATTTTATTAAAATATATATATATATATATATATATATATATATATTTGTTTTTTTTATTAAAAAATAATATTAATTATAAAAAATCTAAAACTAATAAAATAAATTATTAATTTTTTATATATTTTTAATGATAATGATGATGGTGGTTAACGTTCATTGAGACCAAACTTTGGTTTATTGGACAAAAAGAAAATAAACAAATTATTTAGTTTGATTTAAGATTTTATTCCTATTCTCAAAAAGCTTGTAGAGAAGCCTCTCAAGCTCATTATAATTTTGACATTGTAAAAGGTAAGGAAGGTCAGTATTGCGACAAAAATTATGAAACTGAGATCTAATGCGGTTGTGCATGGGGCACTATAAATTTTATAAATATCTTTTAGTTAAATAAAAATATAAAATTTTAAAGGCCAAGCAGGTTTCAGAAGGCATCACTCAACAACAGACCACCTTGTTACGCTTAGGATCATTGCAGAGGAATGTCGTAATGATAAATCCAATTTATTTTGTTGCTTTGTGTACTTTAGAAAGGCTTCTGATACGGTTCCTAGATACAACCTTTGGAATAGGTTAGAAGAGCTAAAGGTTCCTCTTGAGTTGAGAGTTGCTGCTATAAGGTTATACGAGAATGTAATTGCCAAGCTAAAGAGCAATGAGGGGTGGTCGAAAGATATTAAGTGTAACATCGGAGTTAAACAAGGTTGTCCCCTCTCCCCTACCCTATTTGGCATTGACATTGATAAGCTCGAAGGCTATTTAGAGGAAGCAGGATGTGATGACACGATCTTAGCTGGGATAGTCGTTATCCTTCTTCTCTATGCTGACGATATTGTTCTTTTGGCAAGGTGCCCTTCTGATCTTCATAAGCAACTCAAGCTTCTTAAGGATTTTTGCTCTACCATGGGTATGACTGTTAACACTGACAAAACAAAAGTTATGATTATCAAATCCAAGAAGGACACTTACACTAATTTTATGTATGACAATAATAACATGGAGGAAGTGTATTCTTACAAGTACCTAGGAATTGATATCCATCACAAGCTCAACTGGAACCATAGCATTGACAAAAGGATTAATGGGGGGTGGAAAGCTTATTTTGGTCTTGAAAATAATTGTAAAACAACAAACCTCGTAATGTGGGATAAAAGGAAGTTCCTCTTTGAAACTTTAGTCACTCCTGTTATCTTATATGGCTGTGAGGTTTGGGGTTCCAGCATCTCCAGAGAATCATGGAAAAATATTGAGCAAATCCATAAGCGTTTTATAACTTATAACCTGAAAATTAAAAGTAATACACCCTATCCTATTCTCCTTATAGAAGCAAGTCTTTCCCCTATTGAGAGCCTAGCTATGCTTAGGTTTCTGTTGTACAAGTACAAGCTCAATAACATAGACGATCATAGACTTCCTAAGCTAGCTTTAAATTCCAGCCAAAACCACCTAAGGCTCAACCGAGGATGGCATAAAGACACAAGGGCCTGGTTAAACTATTGGGAGATCAACGAGAATGATGCTTTGTAAAACATAAATAACATTAAAGATATTGTTACTTCTAAGTTCAAAGAAAAATTGTGGTGTGAGAAAGATTTAGCATCTAAAAGAAAATTAAGTTATTATAAGAAGGTCATCATCCCCACCCTTGAAGATCAAAAGTATCTCTCTATTTTAACTAGCTCAAAGAAGAAAATTAATATAGCAAAGATTAGAACAAATTCTCATGAGCTCCATAGTGAAACAGGTCGTTGGACAGTTCCTAAAACGCCATGGATGGAAAGGATCTGCCATATTTGTGAGAATAGGAGCATCGAGGATGAAAACCACTTCCTCTTAGAGTGCCCTGCATAATACCACATTAGATCTCAATTTCACAATCTTTGTTACAATACTCACCTTCCTAGCCTTTTACAATGTCAAAATCATAGTGAGCTCGAGAGGCTTCTCTCCAAGCTTTTTGAGCATAGGAATAAAATCTTAAATCAAAATAAATAATTTGTTTATTTAGGTCCGATAGATCATTATTTGGTCTCAGCGAACATTAACCATCATCATCATCATCTAATTTATATAATGAAGTAAAAGTACATTATAAAATATTTTAACAAGAATTTTTAAACTATCTAAAAATAAGAACATGTTATAATTTTTTATTTATCTCAATTTAAAATATAAAGTGATATAATTAGTTAGTTTAATACCAATTTTTCCATTTCTATGTTTTTCGTTGACGTGGAAATAAAGGTAATAGAGTTACAATTTCTTAATCATGTCATTTTTAAATGTAAACTCATATGAACTTTAATATAAAGTTTTTTCAATTTTGTAGTTTTAGTTAAAATGGAATAAATGAAAATATTTATTTTAATTTTAAGTTTACATCAATTTTTTTAGTTTATGTTAAATTTATTTTGATATTAAAAAATAATTTTCGAAAATTTGTAAATTAAAAAATTTATAATTTGTTTTTTGTTTATTAAGTTATGTGAGTTTAGAGATTATTAGCATGTTTAATTTATGGTTGAGTAGTCTTGATCTAAAGGCATATAAGAGGTCAAAATCACTCATGATTATACAACGCTTCTATTAAAAATGCAACAAGCAAATCTTAATTTAATTTTGTTCTTGAATTAAATTGTAAATAAAATTATAATTCCACAGCTCATGACAACTTGTATTAGTTAACTAAGTTAATTTGACTTAGGCAGCTTAGCTAATTCATGTTGAGGGTCTAACTAGAGTCAATTAAAGTCAATTAAACTAGTTCCAACTAATGGAGGAACTAGTGGGAGGTCTAGTAATGTGGTGTTTCTTGTAGTGAGTGTGGTAATGCCTAAAGTGCAGTGTGGTGCTTCTTGAAGTGTAGTGTGGTGTTGCATAAAGTGCAATGTGGTGTTTCTTGAAGTCATCAACTAGTAAACTGAAGATTCACTCATAAATAACTCATGGATGTTAGATATGGGAAAGACCCAGTTGAGATTGTAGTTCAGGGACAATATACTATCAGTTGTATATTCATCAAAATTGTAGAGATGGCGCATGCAGTTCGAGGAAAAGCATAAAGGAACTTCAAAATTCAAGAGAGAAAAATTCCTATTAAATAAGGGCCTAATTCTTGATTGAATAGTGCAAGGAAGTAGGAGCTTGGAAGGCTAGGAACTTGGCTAAGTGTTGGCCAAAGGCAGTGAATCAAGCAGAGGATAGAAAATATGTTTTTTGGTTGAGCTCAAGGTTGAGTAGAGCATATTGTATTCATCCAAGGCTTGTCTATCATTTAGTGGGATGAGTAGAAATAGTGCATAGGTTGCTCAGAATTAAGAAAAACATTGTAATCTTCTCATATTTTCTGACTAATGCAATATACAGATAGCAAGGGATTTTCGTTGTGGCTTTCCCTGGGAAATAATTGTGTAATGTGAATCATTTCTCTTTTATGCTACATGATTTCTTGATCATTTAATTATTTCATATGATGAGTAGAGTAGATTCAAGTGTATTGTTTTAGTAAATTACAATTAGCAGTTTGAATCTACACAGAATTTCTACACGGTATCAAAGTTAGATTTGTCTAAATTTATACATGGTATCACTGCTAGATTTGTAGAAATTTCTACATGGTATTGCATATGAAATCACAATAGAATAAAAGAATTTGAAATTCTCCTTGCAAGTGAATTTCAAATTGCAAATTGATGGAGCTCTAGTTGAGGGAATATACAGAAGACCTTATGTGCGAACTTCTTGATGGAGCTAGAAGGCTCCTAGTGAGCTGATCAATGAGCCAATGTTTAGTGACAAAAAAAAAAGGTTTTGATCATTGATATTGGAGGATTGAGGGGAAAAGATATTTCCCATAGGGAGATCGAGACTTAGAGGGAGTCTAGTTTTAGAGGGAGCAACCCTATGGAAGCTAGCACTTTAAGATTTGGGGAGATCAGATGCATTATTGCAGCAATTGTAGCAACAATGCGGAAAATGTATGAGAGCAGTAGAAACAATAGTATGAGTTGATTAGATTTAACTCATGCATGAAACTCCTTGAGGAGCAAGGAAGATACTAGAGATTTGGTGGTTGAGAGGGGGCATTTAGACCTCTCAACATGCAGCTTTAGAAGCAGCCACAACAACTTATGGAGCAACCACAAATGGAGAAGCAGAGATGAGATAGGGTGGAAACATCCACTCACAGAGAGACCTCCAGTAGGAGGAAATTTTGAGACAAGTGGGTAAAGGGAGACCATGCAGCCATATCTTTGGGTGAGAGGTGGTACGATGTGAGGAAATAGTGCCAAGAGTTCCAAAAATTTGGGCAGGGTCCATTGAGGTGTTTTTCTCTCATGGATCATTACCTTGCTACAAGCGCCCACCGTATTCAGTAGCAGGAGGATCAATGTCAGTTAGATACTGAGGAGTGAAAAGTATTGTTGACAGTACAACACGAGGTTTAGTAGCAGAGTTAGTAGCAACACAGTTTTCTAAGTAAACAGGAATCGATGTAAGTCAAATATTGAGGAGTGCATAGCAGAGTTGATAGCAAAGCTGGAGGCTCAATAGTAGAGTCAACAGTAGCATAGTTCTCCCAGTAGAAAGATGCAGATTGAATTAGTGATTATTCTTTTATTTTTTTGGATTCTTTTTAGCTGTAGATGATGTAGTTGCAATAACAACAGAGAGAAGTATTGCATGAAGAACATTACAAAGGTACCATATCAATATAGAGTAGAATTCCTTTCTTGTTGAGAGGGAGTGATGAAAATGCAAGAAGAAAACCCTAATTTAATTTTGTGCTTGAATTAAATTTGGAATAAAATTGTAATTAGACATATAGTGACAACTTGTATTAGTTAACTAAGTCAATTTGACTTAATTGGTTAGATAATTTGAGTTGAGGGTCTAACTAGAGTCATGTAGAGTTTCTCCTATATTAAAGGAGCCCTAGTTGATTTTATTTTGCTTTCTACTTAATTATTTAATTCATTTCAACTAAGTCAAAGTCACTTAAACTAGTTCCAACTGATGGCGGGACTAGTGGGAGGTCTAGTAGTCTAATGTTGCCTATAGCCGAGTGTGGTGTTGCCTGTAGTGTAGTGTGGTGCTTCCTTAAGTGCGGTATGGTCCTTCTTGAAGTGTAGCGTGGTGTTTCCTGAAGTATAGTGTGGTGTTGGCTGAAGTGCATTGGGGTGTGGGCTGAAGTACCGTGTTGTTCTGCCTGGAGTGATCAAACATTAAACTGAAGATTCACTCACAAATAACTCATGCATGTCAGGTATGAGAAATACCCTGTTGAGATTGGAGTTCAAGGACAGTGTACTATCAGTTTTATACTCATTCGAATTGTACAAATGGTTCATGCAGTCAGAGAAAGAGCCTAAAGGAACTGCACAATCTAATGGAGGAAAATTCCTACTAATTAAGCACCCAATTCCTCGTTTAGCAACATAAGAATGTAGGAGCTTGGAAGGCTAGGAATTTGGCTATGTGTTGTCCAAAGGAATTCAATGAGATAGAGGATATAGACTACTTATGCTGGTTAAGCTTTAGGTTGAGCAGATCATATTGTATTTATCTAACACTTTTATAGGAAATAGTGAGGCAGATAGATATTGTACATAGGTTGCTCAGGCTTGTGCAAGGAATTGTAATCTTTTCATATTGTCCAACTAATGCAATATACATATTTGAGGGGTTTTTAGCTATGGATTTCCCTAGGAAATTATTGTGTAATGTGTTGATTGAATTATATCTCTCTTGTATGCTTCGTGATTTTTCGATCATTTAATTATTTTCGCTGATGAGTATAGTAGATTTAAGTCTATTGTCTTAGTGAATTAAAATTAGCAGTTTGAATCTACAAGGAATTTATCATGGTACCAAAGCTAGATATGTAGAAATTTATACATGGTATCAGTGATAGATTTTATAGAAATTTCTACATGGTATCAGAGATATATTTGTAGAAATTTCTACATGGTATCGGAGCTGAAATAAAAATAGAACAAAAGAATTTGAAGTTGTCCTTGCAAGTGAATTTCTAATTGTAGATAGATGGAGCTCTAGTTCAGGGTAGATCTAGAAGACCTGATGTGTAAGCTTCTTAATAGGGGTAGAAGGATGCTAGTGGGAAGATCAATGAGCCCATGTGATGGGGCCAGCCCACATGGTGCTGCCTTGTCTCTGCTTATGTGGATTTTACGTTATGAACTGGACTGTGTACGCTTTGATTTGGAATTAATTCCTGTTTGATTTGCAATCAACTCGCATGTACCATCCTCATCTCTTCGGTCGACACCTGTTCTCCTCGGAATCCTGGCAAACCCTGCCTTGATTTTGTCACTCTATTTGCGCCCTTGGCTCATTACTATCTCCCGGTGGTTGGTTTCGGTGGTCTCTGCGTTATTTCGGTTCTGCTCGTGGTTATTCGGTCTGTGTCGAAACCCTATGTGGTTTCGCCCGTTCTGTAGTGAATATGTGAGTGCTTGACTGTGCTTGGTCGTTCCTGCTTTGGTTGGTCTGTCCAGCGACGGGTTTCCTTGGTAAGTTATCTCTGTTTCAACGCATGCTCGTTTCGTTTTCTTTGTCTATTTGCTTTGGCACCATCTGGGTTGGTCTTTCTTGGCATTCCTTTATGCTTCGTTGTTACGGCTCAATGGTGCTCTGTTCGCTCTCAGTTTCGACAGTCTCCTAGGTTGGTGAATCTCCGGGGTCTACCCCCCTCCGGCCCCCGACTATTTGGAAAGGTATGTCCACGTTCTATGCTGTAATTACTTCACCACGACTTATTCAATTGTTAATGGTTTCGGCCCCTCTATGAGCAGGGCTTTCTGGTTCAGGGATTGCTTGCCTGCGGTTACGGCTCACTCTCAGGTATGGTCGCCTCCTTTCACCCGTTCTCTGTGGCTTTGTTTTCTGTCTTTGCGGCCCCAACTCTCTTTCAAAAGTTAAACAAACACTGACCTTCCGCCCTTTGTGCCTTTTACAGGTGTGGCCGTCCACTGTTTCTTTGGCAATGGCTCTCGTCGACTGTGTGGTCTTTTTCCCGGGTAGTCTTGCTCTTATTTTCTTATCTGCATTAGGTTCTGGTCTTTGTCATGGACTCCGGTTACTGGTTATGGAAAGTGTCTGGTCCTTAGTCGTGGTTAGGGTTTCTAAACTTATAAACCCTTGGCCACAAGTTAAAAAGGGTTTTGGTAACTGCAGCAATGCTGTTAGGTTGTGCTGAATGAACGGTTCGTTGTAACTCTATGCTGAGATAATATGTTGTAAAATTAAATGGAAAGGAAACTCATGAACTGTCGACTCTGTTTGCTTACCTGGTGACTGTGTTTGTCTGGTATGAACCCGCAGTGGGTGCTGGTCGGTTCCACCTCTTGTATGTTTGCTGACTTACTCTGCCAGTTTGCAGCTTGTCGAGTACTGTAATGGACTTTTGCATATATAAATAAAAGTAAATTATTAACACAGTATTTTGTATACAGTCTTTGGTTCCTGAGGACGCATATAAGAATTATTTGTTTACTTGTGCACAGTAAGAAAATGAAGGAAATGTATATTTATTCCTGTTACTCCTTTTTTTGTTTTCTCTGCTGCTGAACCCCTCCGGGTTTTCTTGCTTGCGTTTTTGTACATTGGTTCCATGCAGTTAGATAACTGCTGGTAGTTGTTCAATTTCAGTTCGGCAGTTATTACAGACATGAATTTTCTTTAATGGTTAACTGGCTTACTTGGTCTGTTCTTTACAATAGTAAATTATTGTCAGCGGCTAATAACTCTAACCACTATTATCATTCCTAGTTAGAACTCATTACAATACTTAGAGTATACTGAACAATAACTAAAATAACAACAGATAATAATAACGAAACTAACCAAAAGAAAAAAAAAACAAAACATAGGAACAAGACAGACTTGCTGTCCGTTCTGTGTACTATTTCTCGTCTCCTATCCTTTTCAGAAACCTTATCTGCCTTCTCTCTGACTTCACCCTGTTGCCCAGATGCTCCTGCATGAGGCTTCCGGGGTAAAAGAGAACTCATGGCTCCGTTCCATGAGCTCCTCCACCGAGTAACCAGCCTTCTGAATCTGTGCCGCGTCGAGCCATGAGCTGTCCTCCATTGGACGGTCTCTCCACTTGACGAGGTAACGCAGATACTCCTTTCTGCGCGTCTTCTTGGCTACCTGGGTGCTGAGGATTCCTTCAATTTCATGGGTCCGGGCCGAAGGTAACTGCTTCTTCCAAGGACTGCTCTCTAACTGGGTGTCCCGTTGTGGCTGTACCATACTATCATCTTCTGCCTGGGCGTGATATGGGAACAGGTCTGCCACGTTGAATATAGGTGATATGCCTATGTCAGGTGGCAGCTGAATTTCATAAGCGTTGGCTGAAAACTTTCGCAGAATTTTGCATGGACCGATTTTCTTGTATTTCAACTTGTTATATGTGCCCTTAGGAAACCGTTCCCGGCGCAGGTGCGCAAGGACTTCGTCCCCAACATCAAAATGCACCTCTCGTCGCTTTGTGTCTGCATGCTGTTTGTATTTCTGTGTGCTGTCCTGCAATCTCAATTTGACTTTTTCATGAAGTTCATTCATTGCTTCAGCAAAATCTTCCCCATCTGCACTCCTCCGTTCTAGCTGTCCCAAATCTCGCAGTTCATGTACTCCCCGAGGATGCATACCATACAAAATCTGAAATGGGCTAAATCCGGTGCTACGATTGGGCGAATCGTTATAAGCGAATTCTGCCTGGGCAAGAGCTCGATCCCATAGTGGAGAATTTTCTCCAGTCAAACTTCGTAATAAGTTTCCCAAACTCCTGTTCACCACCTCTGTCTGTCCATCAGTCTGCGGGTGATACGCAGAGCTGAAATTTAATTGCGTGCCCAACTTTTTCCACAGGGTGCGCCAAAAATGTCCTGTGAACTTCACATCCCTGTCTGAAACAATAGTTCTAGGTAAGCCATGTAATCTAACTACTTCTGTGAAAAACAGGTGTGCCACATATGTGGCGTCACTAGTTTTCCGGCAAGGAATGAAATGAGCCATCTTCGAGAATCTGTCAACCACCACCATCACTAAATCATATCCCCACTGCGTTCTAGGCAATCCTAGGACAAAGTCAATGCTGACTGAATCCCACGGCCTGCTTGGAACAGGTAGGGGTGTGTAAAGTCCAGTGTTTTGGCTGTGTCCCTTCGCCAGTTGGCAGACTTTACACCTGGTTACATATCTCTGCACGTCCCGGCTCATTTTAGGCCAATAATAAAAATGCCCGAGCTGCTCTAAAGTCTTGTCGATGCCAAAATGTCCCGCTAGTCCACCACTATGTTTTTCTCTTACTAGATTTTCCCTCATCGAACAGTCCGGAATACATAGCTGCCCACCTCGAAACAATAATCCTTCCTGTAAATTATAATCTAACCAAGGGCTTGTATTCCTCAATACGGGATTTTGGCAAGCTTCATAAGCTTCCTTGAAGTCCGCGTCCATCTGGTACAAATCCTTCAGATGTTCAAATCCCATCACCTGTATGCTACTTTCCTGTAAGAGCAAGGCTCTTCTGCTTAAAGCATCTGCCACTTTGTTGGCTTGCCCACTTATGTGTTTTAACACAAAAGTGAAACTCTGCAAGTATTCCACCCACTTGGCATGCTTGTGGTTCAACTTGTGCTGCTGCGTTATATATTGTAATGCTGAATTATCGGAAAACAAGACGAACTCATTGCCTAGTAGGTAGTGTCTCCAATGTTTTAAAGCTTGGACTACTGCATAGAACTCCTTGTCATATGACGAATACTTCTGCCGACTCTCATTTAGTTTTTCACTAAAAAACGCCACTGGTCTGTCCTCTTGACTGAGCACGGCACCAATAGCTGTCCCGCTTGCATCACAACGTACCTGAAAAGGTTTACTAAAATCGGGCAGCCTCAAGATCGGCCTCTCCGTTATTTTCCGCTTCAAAAGTTGGAAACTGTTTTCTGCCGCCTTAGTCCAACAAAAAGGTTGACTGGCCTTTTTTATGGTCTCTAGCATTGGTGCACAGATTTCACTGAAATTTTTAATGAATTTTCGATAAAAACTTGCTAGACCGTGAAAACTACGTACCTCAAACAAATTCTTTGGTGACGGCCAACTCATGATTGCTGCAATCTTTTCTGGGTCCATCTTTAACTCATTCTCTGCAACTACAAATCCCAGATAGATCAGCTCCTTCTGCAAGAAAGTGCATTTCTTCAAATTTATCAGCAGTTTGTTCTGCTGCAGCTTCTCGAACACCTTTCGAATATGCTGAAGATGCTCTCTTTTCGTTCTGCTGAAAATTAAAATATCGTCCAGATAAACTATCACGAACTTGCCAATAAATTCTTTCAACATCTCATTCATCAGCCTCATAAAAGTACTAGGAGCATTACTCAACCCAAATGGCATGACCAGCCATTCATACAGCCCTTCATTGGTTTTGAAGGCTGTTTTCCACTCATCTCCTTCTCTAATTCTGATCTGATGATACCCACTCTTCAGATCAATTTTTGTAAAATAAGCTGCCCCACTAAGACAGTCCATCATGTCGTCCATTCTGGGCAAGGGAAACCTGTATCGAATCGTAATTTTGTTTATAGCCCGCGAATCCGTACACATTCGCCATTCTCCACCTTTCTTGGGTGCAAGTACTGTTGGTACTGCACAGGGGCTCAGGCTTTCTCTGATCAGTCCCTTATCCAGCAACTCCTGCACTTGTTTGCGTACTTCTTCATTGTCCTTCGGACTCATCCTGTACGCTGCCTTGTTTGGCAAGCTTGCTCCTGGTATAAAATCAATGTGATGGCTGATACTCCTTTTGGGAGGCAATTTATCAGGTAACTCATCAGCCGCAATGTCTTGGAATTCTTCCAACAGCTCCTGTATTTCTTTAGGCAGTTCTGATTTTTCCAAGTTCAGCAACACTGGCTTCATCCTCCTCACAACTGCAAAATTAACTTCATTTTCCTCAACCTGTTTCACAAACTGTTTTCCTCCAATTAACAGTGCCTTTGTTCCGCTTGGTTCTGCTGTGTCTTCCTCTTTGATGGGTACAAGTGTGTGTTTGACCCCATCCTTTGTAAACTTATAATAATTTGTCTTCCCATCGTGTGTCACCTTCCGGTCATACTGCCATGGTCTTCCAAGCAGTATATGGCACACGTCCATTGGCATAATATCGCAGACCACTGTGTCGTGGTACTTGCCAATGTGAAATTCTACCTCGCATTGTTCATCCACTAATAGCTGGTGGCCTTTCTGTAGCCACGACACCTTGTAAGGTGTGGGGTGCTTTAGCCGCTTCAGTCCCAGCTTTTCCACCATCTCGGTGGCAACCAAGTTGTCCGTACTTCCGCTGTCTATTATCAACTTGCAGCACTTTCCATGTGATTTACAAACTGTCCGGAACAGTGCTTTCCGTTGTGTTGGTTCAGCCACCTCCTTGGCTGGTTTTAACAACACTTTATTCAAAATCAAAGCTTCCCCCGTTTCCGCCATGTCTTCCACCTCCCGGGGTTGTGCTTCAGCTTCCTCAGGCTGTGCAACAAGTGTTCCCCTCTGGCCTGCATGTTCTACTTCTGGACATTCGAAGGATCTGTGCCCCCATTTATGGCACCTATAGCACTGGACATTAGTCCCTCTTCCGCGGCCATTTCCCCGTCCTTGCTGATATGACCGACCTCCTCTAGTGCTTTCTCCTTTCTCTGTTGTCCCTGAAGTTTTGGAACTGCTGCCTTCCTCGATGTTCGCGGCAGTTCTTCCTCTGCCGTAGGACTGTCCTCGTCCTCTACCATTCCCTCTCCCTCTCCTGTTGTTCTGTTTTCTGTTGATTTTCTCCTCAGCCTTTACAGCACTCTGAAAGGCTTCTTCAATATTCCGGGGAGAAAGAATACTAATTTCATCCAATATTTCCATCCTCAAGCCATTTACGTACCTCGCTGTTTTTTCTGGAGTATCATCCGTATAACCAGCACGTAAATTCACTCGGTAAAACTCTTCTGTATATTCTTTAACAGTCATACCCTTCTGCCTTAAATTCTGTACTCGCCGATATAATTCAACCTGGTAGTCTTTCGGCAGAAATCTGCCCTTCAATTTTGCCACCATCCTTGGCCATTTTCGTATCGGCAATTTGTTCATTCGCTTCCTGTCCGCCTGGACACTGTCCCACCATAAGAGGGCGTGCCCCTTTAATTTAGTTGCAGCGAATCTAACTCTTCTATCCTCACTGACTTCCTCATTTTCAAAATACTTATCTAGTTCGCTTATCCAGTCCAACAGGACATCTGCGGACAGACTGCCATCGTAAGTAGAAATCTCTGTTTTGGGTTTGCTGCTGGCTAATAGAACTGATCGCAGCAGTCTCAATTCTGGAGCTTCTTCATCTGACCCGTCTGTAGCAGTTACTGCTTCCTCCTCACTGTCATCTCCAAGTTCCGGGTCTCTTCGCCTGCCCGCCTCCACTGCTTCCAAACGAGCTGTAAGAACTCTGATCTGTTCTCTCAATCCTTCATCTGCTCCTCTACGTGCACCTCTTCCACGTCCTCGTCTTGGTACTTCCATCTTCTACTATTTCCTCAAAACCTGGCTCTGATACCACTTGATGGGGCCAGCCCACGTGGTCCCGCCTTGTCTCTGCTTATGTGGATTTTACGTTATGAACTGGACTGTGTACGCTTTGATTTGGAATTAATTCTTGTTTGATTTGCAATGAACTCGCATGTGCCATCCCCGTCTCTTCGGTGGACACCTGTTCTCCTCGGAATCCTGGCAAACCCTGCCTTGATTTTGTCACTCTATTCGCGCCCTTGGCTCATTACTATCTCCCGGTGGTTGGTTTCGGTGGTCTCTGCGTTATTTCGGTTCTGCTCGTGGTTATTTGGTCTGTGTCGAAACCCTATGTGGTTCCGCCTGTTCTGTAGTGAATATGTGAGGGCTTGACTGTGCTTGGTCGTTCCTGCTTTGGTTGGTCTGTCCCGCTACGGGTTTCGTTGGTAAGTTATCTCTGTTTCAACGCATGCTCGTTTTGTTTTCTTTGTCTGTTTGCTTTGGCACCGTCTGGGTTGGTATTTCTTGGCATTCCTTTATGCTTCGTTGTTACAGCTCAATGGTGCTCTGTTCGCTCTCAGTTTCGACAGTCTCCCAGGTTGGTGAATCTCCGGGGTCTACCCCCCTCCGGCCCTCGGCTGTTTGGAAAGGTATGTCCACGTTCTATGCTGTAATTACTTCACCACGAGTTATTCAGTTGTTAATGGTTTCGGCCCCTCTGTGAGCAGGGCTCTCTGGTTCAGGGATTGCTTGCCTGCGGTTACGGCTCACTCTCAGGTATGGTCGCCTCCTTTCACCCGTTCTCTGTGGCTTTGTTTTCTGTCTTTGCGGCCCCAACTCTCTTTCAAAAGTTAAACAAACACTGACCTTCCGCCCTTTGTGCCTTTTACAGGTGTGGCCGTCCACTGTTTCGTTGGCAATGGCTCTCGTCGACTGTGTGGTCTTTTTCCCGGGTAGTCTTGCTCTTATTTTCTTATCTACATTAGGTTCTGGTCTTTGTCATGGACTCCGGTTACTGGTTATGGAAAGTGTCTGGTCCTTAGTCGTGGTTAGGGTTTCTAAACTTATAAACCCTTGGCCGCAAGTTAAAAAGGGTTTTGGTAACTGCAGCGATGTTGTTAGGTTGTGCTGAATGAACGGTTCGTTGTAACTCTATGCTAAGATAATATGTTGTAAAATTAAATGGAAAGGAAACTCATGAACTGTCGACTCTGTTTGCTTACCTGGTGACTGTGTTTGTCTGGTATGAACCCGCAGTGGGTGCTGGTCGGTTCCACCTCTTGTATGTTTGTTGACTTACTCTGCCAGTTCGCAACTTGTCGAGCACTGTAATGGACTTTTGCATATATAAATAAAATTAAATTATTAACACAATATTTTATATACAGTCTTTGGTTCCTGAGGACGCCTATAAGAATTATTTGTTTACTTGTGCACAGTAAGAAAATGAAGGAAATGTATATTTATTCCTGTTACTCCTTATTTTATTTTCTCTGCTGCTGAACCCCTCCGGGTTTTCTTGCTTGCGTTTTTGTACATTGGTTCCATGCAGTTAGATAACTGCTGGTAGTTGTTCAATTTCAGTTCGGCAGTTATTACAGACATGACTTTTCTTTAATGCTTAACTGGCTTACTTGGTCTGTTCTTTACAATAGTAAATTATTGTCAGCGGCTAATAACTCTAACCACTATTATCATTCCTAGTTAGAACTCATTACAATACTTAGAGTATACTGAACAGTAACTAAAATAACAACAGATAATAATAACGAAACTAACCAAAAGAAAAAAAAAACAAAACATAGGAACGAGACAGACTTGCTGTCCGTTCTGTGTACTATTTCTCGTCTCCTGTCCTTTTCAGAAACCTTGTCTGCCTTCTCTCTGACTTCACCTTGTTGCCCAGATGCTCCTGCATCACCATGTTTAGTGATACACAAATGAGATTTAATCATTGATATTGGAAGATTGAGGGGCAAAGAGATTTCCCACAAGGAGATGAAGACTCAAAGGGAGAAACCCTGTGGAAGATAGTACTTTAGGACCTCGGGAGATCAAACTCATTATTGCAGTAGTTACAACAATAGTGCAGAATCAGTGGGAGAGGAGTAGCAACAACAATATGACTAGATTAGATATTGCTCATGCATGCAAATCTTTGAGGAGCAAGGAAGACACTAGAGATTTGGTGGTTGACAGGGATCATGTTAGACCTCTCAAAGTGTAGCCTCAGAAACAACCTCAACAAGCTTTGGAGCAACCACAAATTTAAATCATCCCATCCATTTTTTTAATTGATAAAATGATTTAAATAATCCAAACAACGACCTAATAGCTCGAGCAAAGGTACCCATTCATTAACTCAAATCCAATCAGACTAAGGTGCACAATATAATCTTATTCATTTTTTGTGGTTGCTTATACCATGAAAACTCCCACGCATGTGACCAAGGAAACCAATAACCGATGACAAGCACAAACAACTATAGGGGAGAAGGAAGAACTCTTGGATTCGGCAGTGGTCGTGCTCTCAAAAGGTCTGTTATCCAAAAAACCAATGATTTTTTATAGGCATGTGAAATCAATAAAGCTAACATGAAAGGCATTGCTTTTCGAATCAAGTTAACACAACCAACTATAAACGATAATGTTGTGAGACATAGAAGAGTAGCAGGAAGCCATGGATCAATGGAGACGTATAACATTAAAATTAAATGCCACTGTTGGGTGACTAATGTGAACAACACAAATCCTATTACGAACCGTTTTTCTGGAAATTAAAGAGTTAAGTTACAAAACTCACCTCATACGATTTCCATTTAAATATCGAGTGAGCACTTTCTTGTTGTGTATTGGTACGTTTGTACTATAATGCTTGTAATCTTAATGATACATTTTATTCTAGCTTTACTTAGATCAGGCTAGATAGAGTTGTCTTATTTATGAACCTATTAACCTACGCTATCAATACATATATGCTCTTAATTTATGAGTAAGATTTCCAAAGCTTAGGAGAGAGTTTTCATTGTGGGAAGAGTTTTGTTTGAGTAGTTTTTATTGTGGGGGAGAGAAATTGATTTTTTCTTTCATTGTGTGAAGTAGAGTTTTTATTGTGTCACAAGTATGCATTATGTTTGAACAATTAATTATTTAGTACTAAAGATAGAGACTATGCTGCATCACAATTATTAATTTTTTATTATTATTTATTTTATCCAAATACAATATTATTTAAAATTTAGAAAATATTAACTATATTTAAAGTAGATCATTAATACATGTTTTTCTAAGAATTGAATTTTTTTTCTTCTAAATATAAATGTATAATTTTGAAATTTATCAACAAGAATCTTAATTAACATATTAACCTATGCATATCAACACAAATATGCTATTAATTTATGAGTACGCTTGTCAAAACTTACGAGAGAGTTTTTCTTGGGTGGGTAGATTTTATTGTGACATAAGCGTTGTGGGAAACAATCAATTAATTTTGAGTAAAGATAGTGATTATTTTGCATCACAATTATTAATTTTTTCCAAAAACAATATAATTTTGAGTTAAAAGATAAAAAATAAAAAATTATTTAAAGTAGATTATTAATATATGTTTTTTTTAAGAATTGAATTTTATTTTAAATGAAAATGTATGTGTTTTAAATTTTATCTTTCTTGTATTTGAAGAAATATTTGTCCCATCAAAACAAGGCTAGTCTCCATGGAAAGTGATTTAGATTGTATAACATACATAATCAATATTACCTGAAACTAAACCATTTATCTAAAAATAAAAAATAAAAAAAAATTGATGTTAAATAGTTTATATAAAATAAAAAATAAAAATGGTTCAAATAATCTTTTTGACATCTTTTAACCTAGGCTAAACAATATTTGTATGACCTTCTCAACTTTTTCAAAATTGCTTATATCCTAGAAACCCAAATTCTAAATTAATATTACAATTTATTCTTTTCTTTAACTTTCAAGTTAACCAATTAAACTGATCGATCATTGAATTTTTAGAAAACCAAACAAAAAATAATGAATCCATGGGTAACCAAAAAACCATCATTACTAAGGATATTTAAATGTCTCATATACTATAGGAGACTTTATTTATAGAATAGTCAGATATTCGAGATGTATTTATTATCTTCAATAGTTTTTACATTCTCCAAAATTCCTACATAGGGTTAGTTTCTGGCCAGTGGATGTTAGAAAGTGCGACAAGCTTTCTTTAGGTTTGGAGAATGACAACTGTAATAGGGAGAACCTAATTTTAGTTAAACCAAAATTTAATTTTAGGTCAATATTCAGATATAGTGGTGGCTCAACGTGGTACAGGAACCCATGAGCGTGAGAAAGGAAGAGTTACAATTTTACCATGTGGACAATAGAACTGTATAGATTACAAGTTCCACATGCCATATATGAGGGACACCCAAATTCCCTCGTGGACAGTTTGTATTTTGTGGGGAAATATGATAAATTCATCAGAGAAGTTTCACAATATGTGAGATGAACGTACCACAAAAAATGTGTTTTGTGTGGTGACAGTTATCAAGAAATTATACACATGCCTAAACATGAGATGTGACGTGATTTCATATTCTCATACAGTTTCTCCATTAAAGTTAGAATAGTCTTTCTAGTTGCCATAAAAGTGTTTAGAAATTGTAATATTTGGGGTGTAAACTTCATTTTTCAAAAGTGGGATGCCTTTCTCTCTCAGAAGGCACTCCAATTCCTATAAAATGAGTCTCCACTTTAAATAATATCAACATTATTTAGATCTATAGTTACTGAGAAAAACTATTCTAATCTTTGACATTAACAGAATTGTGGAGAAACCTAAAATGACATGTCAAATTCTTTTAGTCCATGATTAGTGGTTATGAGAACAGATAGTGAAGCAATGCATCATAGTTCAAGTGACCCCAGAATTTCTTGAAAGTCCTTTATACTTTTCTTTTGTACATTCATCCTATTGATTGTGAAATTTCTCTGAGGAAATTATAATATATGCACACAAAACACACTCTCCAAGTATGTATATGATCATCAAGAGAGACAACACAATATCTTAGCCATAGGGCAAGTTGAAAAATCACCAAAATGACATGTCTAACTGTGACTTCGATTCTCATTCAATGGACCTTGTAGGTGGGGTGAAATCCTTATTCTTCTATTTGTATTTTTTATTGGCCCGTTCCTGCTGTGTGTGGCCACCACTAGATGAGAAGATTAACTTGATACTAAATGATGGTTAAAGGGACTATGCTCTTCCTCTCCTATTTATAAAAAGAGAGAAATCATATATGAGCAAGTTACTACATGAGAGAGATACATTAAGATATGACAACAACACAAAAGATACGGTGAAAAATACATCTAAAAACATATACTCATAATATATTTATTATTCTTTGCTACAAAGTTATTTTAACAATCTCACAGGTATTTCAATAGCCTATATTACATAAAATATTATGGGTAAAACTTGGGTTATTAAAATTTTAAGTTTATCAATTACTAAAGCTAAATTTGTTAATCATGAAATTGACTCTATTGATATGTTTTAGCTATTCTAACCAACTTAGATCCATATTAACTCTAGAACTACCAAGCCCTTAGAGGGATTAGATGCAAAGAGATTTGATCCTTCTCCTAGCTTAGTAGATCCAAAGTTAAGATGGATCTAGGCTACTTTAATTCTCCCCTTTAAATAGCCTAAATTCCACATGAATACCATGGGTTTTCATAAAACTATAGCTGAAAAACCAATAGTAACATGACCAAATCAAGTTTACCTTCACATCCCAACAAGAATTAATAAAAATAAATAAAATAGGATAGAATCTTTATTTTAACATAGACTTATTTTTTTTTTATTTTTTTTTTATTTTATTTTGATAAAATTAAATGTCAATAGGACATTACATGACGACATCTCTACCATAGTGTCTCTCAAGGCAATAAATACCACCTTGAACTTCAGTTGGGGATATTAACTTGGTCCATCTTTGTTGAGGTCCATATAAAAATGTTAACGTGAGGTAACTGATAGCTATATCCCCTAGTTTTCCAGAGATTGATTATTTCTATCACCAAGTAAATTGTACCCTAACACTCCTAACAATTACCCCCTTGAACCTCACTTGGGGAGATTAACTTGGTCCATCTTTGTTGAAGTCGAGATAAAAATGTTAACATGAGGTAACTGATAGCTATATCCCCTAGTTTTCCAGGAGATTGATTGATTCAATCACCAAGTCAATTGTACCCTAACACTCCTAACAATTACCCCCTTGAACCTCACTCGGGGAAATTAACTTGGTCCATCTTTGTTGAAGTCGAGATAAAAATGTTAACATAAGGTAACTGATAGCTATATCCCCTAGTTCTCTAGGAGATTGATTGAATGTCACAGTCATCTTAGAAGAAAATTCAATCAAATTTCTAACAATTGAATTTTGAGAGAAGAAAGTTCTGCTCTCAATAATTGTAAGATCATGTGAAATACATTGGTTATCAATAAAACCATATTGTTTATCAAATAACTCTTGAGACTCAAAAATACTACTACAGCAATTAAAAATATTACCTCACCCAAAGATACTCCCAAATCGACTCTCCAAAAAGACATCATAAAAAATATGAATATCCAAGATTATCCCACTCATTGTCGGCGAATTAGACCAGTAACCTTCTAGGTGGCTTTCCACACATGGTGGCAGCCATAGTTTTACACAAAAAATTTTAACCTTTATCTTCTCCCCTCCGAATTGAGCACTAATAAACTCACCGCTTCAAACTGGACGTAGGCACAGAGATGTGTTTACTCGCTCTGAAATGGGGCAGCAGTGTTCACTCTACGAACATCCACATCATGGTTCGACCCTCTACGGGTCACTTAGCCGCACCAAAACAACACAATCACCTCCACAAATCACTCAACTGGCTCCACACTCAACGACATCCACAACCCTCTTCAACATTCTTCAATCTGCAACAAGACTGCAGGTCTTCACAAGCAGCACACAACACGCCGCAATCAACTTTCCACGGCTTTGAACGGATCTTCCCACTAATCTGCAAAGATTTTCTTGAAAGCCTCTCGGAAACAAATTTACAGACAATAGCACGAAACCAACAAATTTATGCTCTTGATCTTTCACCCAAGGACACAGCTACCGCAGACTCGATACAGACAGCACAATATCGGTCCACGACAGACTTTACTCCTTTCTTCGGTTACATTTCAACATAAGCACCCAACTTCAAACTACACGACTTTCACTTTTCAATTTGTAACTCTTTGACACTGCTCTAGGCACAACATCGCCCTTCCACATCGGCTCCACGAGGGCTTCACACAAATTTTAATTCACAGAGTGGCTGGCTATTTAACCCACGCCACTCTGCGATATACATCTTCACACAACGCAGACACACGTTCATTCAAAGGATTTAAGTACAGTTCACAAAGCAATGGTGAGAAGCACAAAACAAAATATTTTTCTTCAAGTTGACTTATTAACAAATCACCAGTCCACCCGGTCAGTTCTCATAGATGACAGCATCTCCTCAAACGCAGGCAGGTCCCTAATCAGATTTGAAATGACTGAACCAAAGGTAAACCGGTCACCCAGTACACAGCGACAAGCCACACCAATTTTCCGCTCGGAAAACAACTCAACGCTACTCAAAAAATTCACACAGTCACGACTAGACCAGGTCTTCACGTCTCACAACACAGTTCTATAGATGCCTTAAAACTTCCATTGTAACTGCTCACCTGAATTCCAATACCATGACAGAAAAACGAAGACTCTTCACAAGAGGTTATTATTTCATTACTAAATATCATTATTTACAGATACATACGGGAGAATCAATAATGATCTCTGCCGACTTGAACGTGTCTTACCAACTCCTGCATACTCACCTTAAACCTGTCGATTCACATTAAACTTGATGACATGGGAACAGTGTGCGTTGCCGTTTGCCACATTCGTGATTAATGTTCTAACAAAATGGGATGTATGCCAGTTGCCAGTTTCATTTTTGGTCCCCCGATGAGGCCACCGTGAAATACTTCATTGGGAAGCTGAACACATTGCTGGCTCTCTCAGAGCAAGTACCTAGCCGGGGATTTTTTTAGTTTGGCAGATCTACAGAATTTGCCATTGACACACTACCTCGTGACCGTTTGCAATAAGGCTGACCTACTCTCGTCGCGAAGGCACGTGAGGAGATGGTGGGAAGACATCTCTTCTCGCCCTGCATGGAAGAAAGTTGTAGAAAAAATTCCCTATCAGTGTTCTAAGGGAAGAAAAAATTCCCTTTGATTGATCATCTGATTCTTCTTCCCTTAAACCACTGATAGGGCATGTTTTCTACAACTTTCTTCCATGCGGGGCGAGGAGATGTCTTCCCACCATATGCTAACATGCCTTCACGACTACAGTAGGTCACCCTTATTGCAAAAGGTTACGAGGTAGTGTGTCGATGGCATATGCTGTAGATCTTCCAAACTAAAAGAATCACCTGCTCTGCTAAAGCCTTTCCTCATGAACGTCAGGCAATTTGTTCAGCCTCCCAATGCAGTATTTCACAGTTTCAAAAGTTTTCTATTGTCAGACGTGCAAATTACTGTGTTTTCTGTGTCAAATGGATTTCTCACCGATACTTGTTTCATTTGGATCTTCCCGCAGGTTGGCATAACTACTGACGTATGCATGCGATATTCTATGGGTTTTCTTTTACTGCGCTGGCGGGTTGAAACGTAGTGATGAACTATTTTTCCTCGCGTTGCGAGAACGTTCCCATGGATAAGGTTTTGGAATGGTTTTCGGTATTTTAACCCATCGTCTCAGGGCTCTAAGGTAAGGTTTATATTTAGGACGAAATTTAGATTCACATTTTGTTTAAATTCATTCCCGTAATAGATATGTGTGTGATTCCTGCAACCATGGTACAGGATTAAATTCCAAACTTCACAGCTTGCAATTATTGAAAAGGTCAAAATGTCTCTCAATTTTTAAACACAAATTGAGCCTAGAGTGCGATTTGTAAGTACTCTAAGCAAGAACTCTCGAACTAAATCATTGGGAGGAGAGGAAGCATCTTCTCCTCTCTTCATAGTGCTACCCTCCTTGACCTACGGAGCATAATCAAAATTAACTTCCAGAGGATTTAGTTCGATAGCGTTTGGTTAGAGCACCGTAAAATTCGCATTCTAAGTTCAAATTTGTGTGTAAAAAATGGAGAGACATTTTGACATTTTTATTCCCTTTAGTGTGTTTTGGATTGATTAGGTTGTATAACTTTTCACTCCACAAATAGAGTACAACTTTTCACTCCACCAACAGAGTGCACCTTCCGCAGGATGCAATGAAGAGATGAACATAGTGCACTTTAAACAAGAGGCAATGAAGAGACAAAATCTACAATGAAGAGACAAAATCTACAATGAGAGATTTAGATTTTAATTATTAATTATATTAAATTTATGATTTGAGGTTGTTACACTTTTGTAAAAATGATACAATTTTATAGTTTTTTTTAATAAAATAATATTATAGTAGGTACATGTATAATATTTTTAATTGTTTTAATTTATAAATAATTAGTTAAAAAGATCTAAAGTAAAAATATATACAAGTTTAAAAAAAATAAAAAAATAATTTAGCTTGATATTTTAGTGAGTCAAATTTTGTCAGTATTTAATAGAATTGGAATTTGATAACTATACAGAAAAATGTTTTGTGTGGTGATAATCATAAAGAAATTCTACAAATGTGTGAATATTAGATGTAGGGTCTAGAATTCATATTCTTATACAATTTCTCCTTTCCATTTATGGGAAAGTTAGAATATTGGTTGGCGGTTGCATTAAAAATGTTTAGAGATGATAATATTTAGGGTGCAAACTCCATTTTTTAGAAATCGGGTGACTTGCTCTTTCTGAAGGCACTCCAATTCCTATAAAAAAGTTTCTACCCCAAATAATATCAACATCATGAGAACAAATATTCTAATATTTGACATTAATGGAATAGTCAAGAAACCTTAAGCGATCAGTGGTTACAAGAACAGAAAGTGAAACATCTTCCCATTTATACTTTTCTTTGGTACCCTAATCCTCCTGATTGTGAAATTTTTCTGAGGAAATATTTACATGATCAACAAGAGACAAGACAACATCTCTAGCTTGTCAAACTTGGGGAAGTTAGAAAACTAGAAAAATAACATGTCAAACTTGTGACTTCGATTATCATTCGGCCTGGTGAAACCCTCATTCTTTTATCGACATTTTGCATTGGCGGATTCCTACTGCTGTGGCCACAACTAGATGAGAATATTAACTTGATACTAAATGCTACTTAAAGGGACTATGGCTCTCATCCCGCTCCCCACTATAAAAAGAGATTAATCAGATACGAGCAAGTCCACTCCATGAGACAGATACATTAAGATATGATAGCAACACAAATAATATTGGGAAAATTACAGTGAAAAACATATACTAAGAACATATTTATTAGTCTGTGTTAGAGAGTTATTTTAACAAACGAAATATCATGTATTTCAATAGTCTATACTACATAAGGAAAATATTATGAGCACAATTTAGATTTAGCTTTACTGTAGATTTACTAAAGATATGAAAAGAGAATTGATCATTCTTCATGCCTAGTAGATTCAGAGTTAATATGGATCTAGGCTGGTTTAACTCCCCTAATTCCTCTCCTTAAATATCATGTATTCCACGTGAATACCATGGGTCAATACCATGAATTTTCATAAACTTGGAGCTCACAAACCAACAATAACTTGACCAAATCACTTTTACCTCCACTTCCTAGCAAAAATTAATAAAATATGGAAAATATGATAACATTTTTATTTTAACATAGAATTATTTTAAATTTATTTTATTTTGACCAAATTAAATCTTTTTTAATTTAACATATCTATATATATATATATATATATATATATTATTATTATTACTATTTTTATTTTATATATATATATTCGCTGGCTTGTTTTATTTATTTTAATTAATTAATTAATTTTATTTATTTATTTGTTATTATTATATTATTATTTATTTATTTATTTTATTTTTTTGTGGGTCGCTATCTTTTTACTTTTTAAAACTTTCCTAATTAAAATTTATATATTATTATTTTTATGTATAATTCAATTTTATTATTCCAATAATTTTCTAACTAACCTTTGTATATATTTCTTTATATATATATATATATATATATATATATATATATAATTTTTAATAACTTTCTAACTAACCTTTAACATTTTTTAAACTATTTTATGTTGTTATATATTCACATAATTTAACTAATTTCCATTAAATCTTGACTCTGGTCCTAAAGTCAAAATTAGCTGTTAGTGAGGATAGCCTTTGGAGTCTCTGCTCACACTATTTAACATGCTAAGCTGGATCTGTTTCTTCAACTTGTCCTAACCTGTTTCTTCAACTTGTCGTGACGATGAACCACACTTATTGGTTCGAAACGCCTCGACAAATGATTTATCTTTTAAACAAATTAAATCTCTATGACATGACATTACAACATCTCTACCATAGTGCTAACACTCCTAGCAATTACCCCTTAAACTTCACTAGGGGAGATTAACTTGGTCCATCTTTCTTGAAGTCCACATAAAATGATATAAACTCGTATGTATTGTTAGTTTAATATTATGTTTTTTCAATCCTTTAATTTTTGTAAGATGCATCAAATGCAAACATTAATTTCAATTTTAAGTTTATATTAAATTTTTAGGTGTTAGCCATAGGAGAATGTGTATTTCAATTATTATAAATATATTTTATAATAGTTATTTTTACAAAATCAGTTTATAATATTTTATTTTTAATAAAAGTTAAAATATAGATTTAATTTTACAGTAAAAAATGGACCACTCAAACCTTTAGTATGGCTAGATTTTTTACCCCGAAATTTCGAATTCATATTTTTTTCACCAAAACCTACATTAACAAAAAATCTGTAATAACCTACTCTAAACCTTATAGGCAAAAACTAACAATTTATAATAATGTATTATAAACAAAATACTAAATTATTACTCATTTTAAATAATATATATGTTAAATTATATCATATTAAATTAAAAATGAAAATTATTAAAATAATTAATTAATTTTTTATACATCATTTAAAATTTATATGTCAATATATGTTAAATTATAAGCTAACACTCCTAACAATTACCCCTTCAACTTCACTAAGGGAGATTAACTTACTCCATCTTTCTTGAAGTCCACATAAAATTATATAAACTCATATGTATGGTTAGCTTAATATTATGTTTTTTCAATCCTTTAATTTTTGTAAAATGGATCAAATGAAAACATTAATTTTAATTTTAAGTTTATATTAAACTTTTAGGTATTAGCGATATGAGAATGTGTATTTCAATTATTATAAATATATTTTATAATAGCTATTTTTACAAAATCAATTTATGATATTTTATTTTTAATAAAAGTTAAAATAATAAATTCAATTTTACAATAAAAATGGACCACTCAAACCTTTTTTGAATTCATATATTTTTCACCAAAAGTGCATTAACAAAAAGCAATAACACACTCTAAACCTTATAGGCAAAAAATAATAATTTATAATAAAATATTACAAATAAAATATTAAATTATTACTCATTTTAAATAATATATATGTTAAATTATATCATATTAAATTAAAAACCAAAAATAATTAATTAATTTTGTACACATCATTTAAAATTTATATATCAATATCACCAAGCTTGGGTGAAGAACATGGAAAGTACATCAGAGGACGGGGGCAAGTGGTATGATGGGACCAGCCAAACACCCCACACGATTCCGCACAATAAAGATTGGAATTAACACACTGTTATGTTAACCACTAATTAAATGATTTAAACAATGATTAAGCAGTGGATTAAATTGTGGTTTGTGACTTAACATCGGATCTTTCTGGACTTTGGTAAGGTGGCAATTATGACTATAGTTATTAACACTATACTGGCACGTTGGTTTGCGTTTCCTGCTCCTCGTTCTTACCAAAACCTTCCCTCCTATTGTTGCTCGATCATTTCTGCTCTTCATTTATTGGTGCCGAGGGTTTGTTTTGGTAATTCTTATGCTGCTTGTGTATGATGCTACGTTGTAACTAATGTGCGCGCTAGTCAGGGGCTACTCTGCCTTAGAAATTGGCACCTACATTCACTTGGGTTACTTGTGGTTTTGGCTCTTTTTGCAAAAATTGGTAGTTTTGTTGCCTGTGTTAGTATACGTTTGTAATTCTCGTGCAGCTGCTTACTGTGTCTTTATTCCACGGTCATTTTTTTGTTATGAGGTCGTTTTGCTGGTAAATCTCAGTGGTTTTGTGCAGGCATGCAGGTTGCAAAGCGATGGTACTCCTATGTTTTCGACTTCACTTCAAGTAACTTCGTCCATCCATGATTTACTCTATTGCCTTTGTTATTCCATCTCTAATTGAACTCGCTCATTTGTCTCAGTCAGTATCCGAGATTTGTGGCTCAATGGCCTGCGCTCTGTCTACGCTATGAACCCTCTAGGTAAGGAAAATAATTACTCTCTACGTATGCACTTATTCGCTTTTTATTTAGAAAATAAAATAAACAAGACAGTCTGCATGCACCATATCGACTATTCTGGTTGTTCAATGAATAGGAAACAATAAAGAAATATTATGGTTGTTACAGATGGATTCGAACTTTGACAAACTGAACATGAAGAAACCAATTTGCTAATAAAACTTTCCACCTTGGTGAAGACCAACACCCGGTCATGATGCCTTAGTTGGATGCTCCTCCATCAGGCTCCCGGGGTAAAAAGAAATCATGACTCTGGTCCATGAGCTTCTCGACTGAAGAACCCGCCTGCTCTATTTTCCTGGCATCAAGCCACGAACTGTCCTCAATAGGAGGGTTCTTCCACTTGACCAGGTATTGCAGATACTCCTTCCGCTGAGTTCGTTTGGCCACCTGAGTGTGGAGGATTCTCTCAATCTCGGGAGGTTGAATGTAAGTCATTTGTCTCATCCAAGTTGCGCTTCCATCTTGGGTGTCCCGTGTAGGCCTTGTGGTTCTGTCTTCTTCTTCTCGGTTAGCACTGTAGGGAAACATGCCTACTACATTGAAGATGGGTGAAATGCCTATCCCTGGTGGCAGCTGTATCTCATAGGCATTCGCTGAAAAATTTTGGAGAACTTTGTAGGGACCTATCTTCTTCTACTTCAGCTTGTTGTATGAACCTCTAGGGAAGCATTCCTTGCGCAAATGTGTGAGGACTTCATCTCCCACATTAAACTGCACTTCTCTTGGTTTCAAATATGCTTGCTGTTTTTACTTTTGGCTGCTATCCTACAATTTAATTTTCACCTACTCATGCAAATCTCTCATCGTGTTAGAGAAATCTTCCCCATCTGCACTTCGCCTTTCTTATTGTCTGAGATCTCGCAACTCATGCACTCTGTGAGGATGCATGCCATACAAGATTTGAAAAGGACTGCAACCTGTGCTGCGATTGGGCGAGTCATTATAAGTGAACTCTACCAGGGCATGTAGTCGATCCCACATCTGCAAATTCTCACCAATAAAGCTTCGTAGCACGTTCTCCAGACTTCTGTTTACCACCTCTGTTTGTCCGTCGGTCTACGGGTGATAAGTAGAGTTGTAACTCAACTGTGTATCCATCTTCTTCCATAGGGTGTGCCAAAAGTGCCTTGTAAACTTCAAAACCCTATGAGAAAGAATAGATTTAGGCAAACCATGTAGCCTGACAATCTCTGTAAAGAACAACTGGGCCACGTGAGTGGCATCACTAGTTTTTTTGCAAGGGATGAAATGCCCCATCCTCGAAAACTAGTCCACTACTACCATCACCGAGTCATAACCCTGTTGTGTCCTTGGTAGACCCAAGACGAATTCCAAGATAATTGAGTCCCATGGTCTACTTGGAATAGGCAGTGGTGTATAAAGTCTCGTGTTTTGACTGTGACCTTTTGCTAACTTGCACACTTTACATCTGGTCACAAATCGTTGTACATCCCTTCGCATTTTTGGCCAAAAGTAAAAATGGTTGAGCTGCTCGAGCGTCTTGTCTATGCCAAAATGTCCAACTAGACCTCCACTGTGCTTTTCCTAAATAATATTCTCTCTCATCGAGCAGTCAGGAATGCATAGTTGTCCTCCTCTAAACAACAGTTTGTCTTGCAAGTTATAGTCCAGCCATGGACTATTATCTCTCACCAAAGGGTTCTGACATGCCTCGTAGGCCTCCTTAAAATCTGTGTCAGCCTTATATAAATCTTTCAAGTGCTCAAAACCCAGCACTTGTATGGTACTCTCCTGCAATAGTAAGGCCCTCCTACTCAACGCATCCATCACCTTGTTGGCCTGCCCACTAATGTGTTTCAATACAAAGGTGAAAATCTGCAAATATTCCACCCACTTAGCATGTTAGTGATTCAACTTGTGTTGTTGCATCACATACTGCAGTGCAGAATTATCTGAGAACAAAACAAATTCTTTTCCTAGTAAATAGTGTCTCCAATGCTTAAGTTCTTGGACAATAGCATAGAACTCCTTGCCTTAGGATGAATACTTCTTCATGCTTTCATCCAACTTCTCGATGAAAAATGCAACATGTTTATCCTCCTAACTAAGTAGAATTCCAATAGCTATACCGCTAGCATCACAGCGAACCTAAAAATGCTTTTTAAAATCTGGTAGTCTTAGGATCGGTCTCTCTGTGATATTCTTCATTAGTATCTGAAAACACCTTTCTGCTGCATCTATCCATTGAAAAGGCTGACTCCATACCTCAAATAATATTTTTGGGGATGGCCAATTAACTATAACTGCAATCTTTTTCAGATCCATCTTCGGCTCATTTTCTACTATTACGAAGCCCAAATAAACCAAATCTTTTTGCAGAAAGGTACACTTTTTCAAATTTATCAACAGTTTATTCTGCTGTAATTTTTCCAGCACTTTTCGAACATGTCGAAAGTGTTCCTCCCTTGTCTCGCTGAAAATTAATATGTCGTCCAAGTACACTATCACAAACTTCTGATGTATTCTTTCTGCATTTCATTCATTAACCGCATAAAGGTACTAGGTTCATTGCTCAGTCTGAATGGCATAACCAGCCACTCATACAGTCCCTCGTTAATCTTGAAGGTTGTCTTCCACTCATCCCCCTCTAGAATTCGAATCTAATTGTACCCACTTTTAAAATCAATCTTAGAAAAATATGTTGCCCCACTTAGGCAATCCATCATGTCGTCCATCCGTGGTAGTGGAAACCTGTACCGGATGGTGATTTTGTTGATGGCCATCGAGTCTTTGCACATTCAGCATTCTCCTCCTTTCTTGGGAGTGAGAACCATTGGAACTACGCAAGGGCTCAAACTCTCCCTTATCAACCCTTTGTCTAGCAGTTCCTGCACCCGCTTTCTAATCTCCTCATTGTCTTTGGGGCTCATCTGATATGCTGCCTTATTTGGCAAACTTGCTTTGGGTATAAAGTCAATATGATGACTTATTCTTCTTTTGGGGGGTAGTTTATTTGGTAAGTCATCCACCACTATATCAGTAAACTCTTGCAACATCTGTTGATTTTTTGTGGGCAAATCTGGCACCTCTATGTGTAGCAGCACCATCTTCGCTCTTCTAAAAATGGCATAGCTCACCTCATTGCCCTCAACTTGTTTCAGGAACTGATTCCCACTCATTAACAATACTCTTGTCTCACTTGTTCCTGTTGTTTCTTCCTCCTTGATAGGTACAAGCGTGTGCTTGATCCCATCCTTGACAAACTTGTAACAGTTTATCTTTTCATCATGTACCACCTTCCTCTCATAATGCCATGGTTTGCCTAGCAGTATGTGACATACATCCATCAGCATTATGTCACAAATGACCTGATCCTTATATATGCCAATATGAAATTCCACTTCGCATTGCTCATCTACCAACGATTGATGGCCTTTTTGCAGCCATGAAACTTTGTAAGGCACCGGGTGCTTCAACCACTTCAACCCCAACTTTTCTACCATCTCTAAGGCCACCAAGTTATCTGTACTTCCACTATCAATAATCAGCTTACAACACTTACCATGTGACTTACAAACCGTCTAAAACAAAGCTTTCCGCTAAGTTTGTTCAACTGTTTCTTTGGCTGGTTTCAGCAACACCTTGTTCAAAACTAGGGCTTCCCCTATTTCTAGAACATTTTCTGCTTCTTGGGGAGGTGCCTCTACTTCTTCTGGTTGTGTGACATACGCACCCCTCGGTCCGGCTTGGTCTACCTTAGGACACTCAAATGATCTGTGTCCCCACTTGTGACACCTGTAATATTGATAACCAACTCCCCTACCTCGGCCATTTCCCCTGCCTCGCTGATACGGCCTACCACCTCTCGTGTTGTCACCACTTTTTGTTGTTTTGCAGGTTCCTTGTGTTGTCACCTTTTTTTGTTGATATGGCCTACCACCTCTCGTGTTGTCACCTCTTCCTCTGTTGATTCCTCATCCTCTCCTAGCATTTGTTTTCTAGTAATTTTCTCTTCATCTTTCATAGCACTCTGATCTGCTTCTTCAATGTTTTTCGGAGAAAGAATACTAATTTCATCCAAGATTTATAACCTTAAACCATTTACATACCTGGCTATCTTCTCCAGGGTGTCCTCTATATAACTGGCCCTTAAGGTCACTCCGTAAAACTCTTCAGTGTACTCCCTTACTGTCATCCCTTTCTGCTTCAGATTCTGCACTTCCGTGTGTAGTGCAATCTGGTACTCCTTAGGCAGAAATTTGCCTTTCAATTTGGCCACCTTCCTAGACCATTTCTTGATCGGCAACTTGTTCAATCTCCTTCTCTCTATTTGGACACTGTCCCACCATAGGGATGCATGTCCCTTCAACTTTATTGCAGCGAACTTGACTCTACGGTCTTCACTGACCTCCTCACACTTGAAATACTTATCTAGCTCGCTGATCGAGTCCAACAGAACCTCTGTGGACAAGCTACTATCATAATTTGGGAGTTTTGGCCTGGGTTTGTTGTTCACCAATAGGACCAACCTCAACAGCCTCATTTCCATTCCTTCTTCATCTGATCCATCTGTTGTCACTACAGCTTCCTCTTCGCTATCATCACCTATCTCTGGATCCGTTCTTCTCCCTACTTCAATTGCCTCCAAACGGGCAGTAAGAATCCTGATCTCCTCTCTCAATCCTTCCTCTGCTATCCTTCGGACACCTCTTCCACAGCCTTGCCTTCCTACTTCCATTTCTCTAGCCAATTACAAATCCTGCTCTCATACCACTATGATGGGACCAGCCCAACACTCCACACGATTCCGCACAATAAAGATTGGAATTAACACACTGTTATGTTAACCACTAATTAAATGATTTAAACAATGAATAAGCTGTGGATTAAATTGTGGTTTGTGACTTAACTTTGGATATTTCTAGAGTTTGGTAAGGTGGAAATTATGACTGTAGTTATTAACACTGTCGTAGCGCCTTGGTTTGCATTTCCCGCTCCTCGTTCTTGCCAAAACCTTCCCTCCTATTGTTGCTCGGTTGTTTCTACTCTTCGTTTCTTGGTGCCGAGGGTTTGTTCTTATAATGCTTATGCTGCTTGTGTATGATGCTACGCTGTAACTAATGTGCGCCGGTCAGGGGCTACTCTACCTCTAAGATTGGCACCTACATTCACCCGAGTAACATATGGTCTTGGCTCTTTGTGCATAGATTGGTAGTTCTGTCACCTATGTGAGTATACGTTTCTAATTCTCGTGTAGCTGATACCTTGTCTTTATTCCACGGTCATTGTTTTGTTATAAGGTTGTTTTGTTGGTAAATCTCAGTGGTTTTATGCATGCATCCAGGTTGCAAAGCGATGGTACTGCTCTGTTTTCGACTTCATCACTATTTGATAAACCATCACTATCTTCATGTGTATAGTAGCTCTTCTTATTTACACTTTGTTTTCTATTCCATTTTGTTGATTCCTTACCTTTATCAAGCTTATCTTTGTGAGGACATTTGGTAGCATAATGACCTACTCTTCCATAAGCAAAACATTTGAAAGGTAGTTTACCTCTGAATCTTCTACAACCCCGTTGAAGGTTCTTGACAAAGTTTGATTCTTCCTCTCCTTCTGATGTATGTCTTGACTCATTGAGTTCTCCTTTTCTTGAAGCTTTGAATGCGGCTTCTCTCATATCTGATGGACCCCCTTTTCTCATTTCAAAAGCAGATAGGATCCTGTGCATTTGTGACATAGTAATACTCTAAAGATTCTTCTTTTCTTCTATGGCTGAAACTTTTGATTCAAACTTAGAAGACAAAGATCTTAGAACCTTTTCAACTAAAGTAACTTCTTTTATCTCTTCACCCATGTTTTTCATGCGATTAACAATCTCAAATATACGTAGGAAATAATTAGCTACACTTTCATCATTATGCATTCTGAGAGTTTCATATTGAATTCTGAGAGATTGTAGTTTTGCACGTTTTACCTGATCATCTCCTTCATAGCTTAGAATGATCTTGTCCCATATTTCTTTGGTGGTTTTGAGTTGCATAACCTTGACAAATTCTGATTGTGATAGACTCCCCAATAGAGTATTGACAACCTTTTCCCTTGTTTCATACTACTTTTTAGCTGTCATATCTGTAGGAGTTGCTAATGGAAATGTGTATCCTCCTTCTACGATATCCCAAACTTCTGTTCAAAGATATTGAAGATAGGTTCTAGTTCTTGCCTTCCAATAGATGAAGTTGCTCCCATAAAAAATTGGTGGCCTAATGGATGCCTCTTTTTCGTAGTTGCTCATGATGATAGATCTTCCTTCAAGTGATCAAGGTTATTCTGAAGGACCTGCTCTAATACCAATTGTTGGAAATAATACTGAAGGGGGGGTGAATCAGTATTACCAATTTAATAATATTTCATTTCCATAAATAGATTTATATATGCTACTTCGGTTAATGAAACTTGTGTATATACGCAACTATGTTTAGAGCAACCAACGTACACCTTGTAAACTTATAATTTAGTCAGTTGATCTTTAATCTATGTATCAGAACCACATAAGTAGTAACAAGTATAGTAAAAACAGAGCAGACAATCACACACAAGAACACAAGATATAAGGTGGAAACCCAATGTGGGTGAAAACCACCTGTTGCAATTCATCTCTATCTTCTTTTAATAATAAACTTCTTTTTACAATATTTTTGTACTAGTACAGTCTTATACTAGTACTTAGGCTTCTACCTGCAGAAGGCTAAAACCTTCTCTCGTTCTCCAGCTTCTCCTGGAAGGGAACTACAACCCCCTTAGCTCTTGTACTAGCTGATGTACTAGTACATAGGTGCTGACCTACAAAAGGATACAACCTTCTCTTTTCTTCCAGGGACCACATTTCATAAATTTTTAGACTGGATCCATCAATAGCATCAATCAAACATCAAATATATCTACGTCAATCAATCTCCCTTGCACTAACCAAAACTGAATCAAAACAATCACTTCTCTGAATGTTGTAACCAGAATACAGTAAGAGTACCAGAACCCAGAACACTGCAACAATAAACATAAGTAGCTAAAACATATTTTATGAGACGTACGGTACTTCAATGTGTAGACTCTGCATGCATATGCTGCTATATGAAGGAGAACATGTGTATACGCTGTTTTAAATTACCGAACCATCGTGTATATGCGCCTTTGCTATACTGAACCTGCGTATAGATCTGTAAAAGATAATTTACCCTTTTCAACTATTCAGACATTAGTTATACCTAGATCATTAGATTTACACATTAAGACATGCACCAAATATAAAAGATCAAAATCACACAAAGATACTTCTCTTCAAGCCTTAACATCTTGACCCATCAATAGAACTTATCCTTCTTCTAACACTCATGTTCCTCCTTGATTCAGATCCAGCTATGCACCATAACCCAATCACCAGTATTCTAGATCTTGCTCTTCATTAGATATTCAATGCTTGAGTGCCTTTTCCTAATGATCTCCTCTTCCTTTTATAGTCTTAGACCTTACTTAATACCATGGTCCAAAACCACTTAGAAGCAATACCTTGGACCAAATACCTAGGGTTAACACTTCGGTCAAGATACCTTGGATCAATACCATGGGTCAAAATACCAGGGACCAAATACCACAGAACAAAACCAAGTTTTCCAATATGTATGTGCTTTTCCTTGTGTGAAAGTGTGTGTATATGCATACGCACCTTCTGGACTTCTAACCCGCGTGTATACGCAGCTTGGTTAAGGGGAACCTGCATATATCTCTTTTCCTTCATTCTGAGTGCCTGAACTATGATCTGTCATCTAAGTGGGTTGCCATCAAAGACAACACCTATGTCATAGCGCCAAACCTGTGTCATAATGCCAACATAGTTATTGCATATAGGTGAATATGAGGGAATGATCAGTCAAGGCTTCCTTGAGCATAAAAATCTCATTTATGGAACCCAAAGAAGTCTTAAATAACCCTTTTAACTTTCAATCTACCCAAAAGGGATTACAATTTTAAAATTAATTATATATATATATATATATATATATATATATATATAGAGAGAGAGAGAGAGAGAGAGAGAGAGAGAGAGATAATTTTAACTTAAAATATAATAAGATTATTTTGAATAAATGAACTTTCATATGAATAAATAATGAACCTTATAAAATTTAATTATATATGGATAAGGAAAAAAGTTAAATACATTTCCAAATTAAAAATAATAATTTTTATAATTTAAAATTAAATTTTTAATCTTTGTAACTATATTTCTATTTTAAATAAGCCATAAATAACACTTAATAACTCTTAATCTACCAAATTCTAGGAAGGACAAAAATTCTTAACATAGTTACTGCATAGAGGTGTATATGAGCGAATGGTCAACCAACCCTTCCTTGAACATAAAAATATCATTTAAGGAAGTTTTAATCAATCATCTCTTAGTACCAAGGATTCTCATATAAGAGATCATGAGAAAGGGTCAATGCAACTTCCTCTAGCATAATATTTCCAAAACCAAGGCCTTGAAAGATGGTATTTGCGTCAGTGGAGACTACAACCATAGTTATTGCATAGAGGTGTATGTGAGGGAATGATCATCCAAACCTTCTTTGAGCATAAAAATCTCATTTAAAGAACCTAAAGAAATTTTAAATAACCTTCCTTAACATTCAATCTACCAAATTCGAAGTGGGTTTCCCTTTATCCATTCTGAACTGACCTGTGAGTGAGTTGCCATCAAGGACAACACATGTACCATAATTCCAACAAAAATATATTCATGACATTGGAGGAAAGGGAATTATTCAAGCAACTAGTTGTACCATTGTCTCCACCTAAGAAGCCATTGTAGGTCCCTAGTTAAGAGGGAGCCTGAAAAGAATTATCTTACTTGGAAGAAACTTGAAAATTCCTAAGACAAGCGGCAGCTTAGGTACATTTTTTTGTAGGAATGAGTACATTCCTTTATTGGAATATGTCCTCCCTATTTGAGAGGGTGACATAGACACATGATTTTGGTATTCACCTAGGAAGACATAATGAAGGATTTGGTAATAATTTGGCTTTCAATACTCTATCACAAGGAGATAGGGCATCCAAGAGAAGAGTGATCATAGAGGACCGATATTCTTTGAGGACTAGGAATCCAAAATAAGAATAGTCCTAATGGGACACACCATGATAACTCGGGTGGGGTCTGTTCTAGAGAGATAATGATAAGAGTGTCTATAAATATTTTTTCTTGCCAACATTGAGCTTAGATCTTGTGGAGAGATAGAGTTGTTACTGAAGGCCTTGCTATGTGATAATGCTAATTGATATGATGATATAAAAATAAGTTACCAATAAGAGTCCTTCTTATGATAAATTATTCATATTGAGAATGTCCAAGTACCATTATGAATACCCGCCTAGTTAAGAAGGAGTGTCGAAAAGTGTAACTAGGTTTGGACTTCATAATGACATGTATTTATGATTTTACGTGATGAGATATAAACAAGAAAAATAAAATTATTGTATTTCTTTCTTCATGGTTTTCATGAACAAGAGATTTTATTTTCGAGTCAAGACTCCCATTGAGAGTCTTTAGGAATTCTTTGTCATCTAGTCATAAAATGAGAGTCATCGTCATTTAATGAAGTCATGTTACACATTGTAAAATGTCAAACCTATCAATGTAAAGTATCCTCAAATACCTTGTTACTTATCCTGTTTAATTCGGCCTAGAATGAAGAAATGACTTGCTAGAATATGTTGGCCTCCCTACTTGTGATCATGTTGGCCTAAGGAACATGAGAATATGTGTATAATAGCCACACTTGACCTCACTTAAAGGAAAAAGACTCGACAAGAAATTTGATGAAGAGAAGTGAGAAGAAGAGGCCTACAGAGCAGAAGTGCGAAGAAGGGATATGAAGGTTTCTTATGGGTATAGTGAAGGAAGGTTTTTCTAGGGAGTGAAGGAAGGACTCTTTTCGGATCAGTGAAGGAAGAATTCATCTGGGGTACTTATTTTTTGTACAAAATAATAAGGATGGAAGGCATCAAGATACGATCGAAGGAGAACTTATTGTTGAATTAAGGGAACTTGTGATTGGGTACTGAATCTCGTAGAAGGAGGCCGAAGAGAAGCAATATAGGTCTTTCTTAAGGAGACTATGGTTTTTGATCTAGGGTAAACATAATAGACCAAGATTCCCTGGGTGACCAAGATAGGGATCGAGATTGAGATTCTCTAGAGGATACGAGTGAAAGAATAGAGACCAAAATTCTCTACAAGAAGCGAGTGAAAACATAGAGACCAAGATTCTCTTGAGGAAGTCGAAAAGAAGCAGTGTGAAGGATAAATACCGATTTTCTATAGAGAAAGGCAAGGAGATCAGTATGAAATCAAGAAGGAAGTTGAGGCTGGGAAGAGGTAGAACATCAAGGTTAGTTACAAGTTTCTTGGGAGGATACTAGAGTCAAGGGTATTTTTCACGGCCTTTGCATTCGTCAATTGAAGATCTATAAAAAGAATTTTGATCAAGTTTTTCTCTCAAGGGGTGAGAGGTTTTGGACCTATTTAACAAGCCTATATACTATGTCTTTTGTCTTCTATTGTGCATATTGGTAATTGTCTTGATGAAAAAAAATAAGATAATAATATAATGAAGAGAAGACTATAAGCTAAGAAGTAAAAGTATATCACAAGCAATTATGAATAAGAGAAATCTTATAACTCCTTATGTCCTATATTTCTCAACAATTCTACACATAGAAAAATACAAAACGTGGAAGGGAAATGAGTTTCATATGGTTTTGTACACGCCCATTTGTACAAGGAGTATTACGCTAGTGAACTTCAATTTATATGCACCATTTCGTCCTAGAAAGTAGATCCGTGACAAGATATCTTATGGTACACAAATTTTGGCAGGGATATAAACGGTGAATTCAATATTTTGGTCCATTTCTATCACCCCCTAAATCATAACTACCAATATTCATGATTTCAAAACTATCTCTTAGATGTATAAAAATTTCACTTCCCAGTAATTTCATGGAGTTGTTTGCATATTGTTCTTGATTCTTGAAATGTTAAAAATAATCTCTCCACCCTTAATCAAATCTCTAATGATATGATCTCATTTTTTAATATGTTTACTATGTTTTCTGATAAAGTAATTGTAGAGATGTTGTCACAAATATATCTTTGTTTTTTCTTTTTGTTCATGCCTCAAACCATTCAACATCCTTCATATCCAAATTTCCTCAGAAGCTACAACTCTTGCAACTCCATATTCAACTTCTATTGTAAAAAGAGAAATAATAAGATGTTTCTTATAAGTGCATTAAATGAACCCCAACACCAAATGAAAAACATATCTTGATGTGTTATTTATATCATCTATAATTATTTCCTAGTCATTGTCTGTATATATAACCATCCTAAATTTATTTGTTGTGGTATACAAGATGTGATATCCCTTAGTTCCATTAAAGTGCCTTAGCATTCTTTTAGTTTCTATCTGGTGTGCATGCATTGGACTGTCCATAAATATAGAAACTGAACATAATACATACATTATATCATCTCTAGCTTGATTTAAATGCATAAAACTTCCAACAAACCTTTTTTATGTCATTGGATCTACATTTTTGCTACAATATTTATTACTTAATGTCAAACCCACAGCTATTTGTGGTGGATAAGGCTTGTTTTTTTACTTTTGAAACCTCCTTAATATGTATGTTTCATACTTTGTTTGAAAAGTAAAAGTGGCATGTTAAATTTTTTTCACCTTTATGAGTAAAAAATACATGAACCCCAAATCTCTCATTTAAACCCATTTTTAATGAACTCTTTGAAATTAGCAATATGAAGATCATCACTCCGCATGAAAAATAGATAATATACATACAAAAAATATATATTATGATCACTTTATTTGATGTAGAGGGTAGGCTCACCATCACTTTTTTTAAAGGAATTGTTCAACAACTATAACTTTATTCTACCATACATGGTCATGGTACTTCCTTCAACCCGTAAAGGGATTTCTTTAGTCTATAGACTTTGTCTTCTTACCTATGAACCTCATAACTATGTGGCTTCTCTCCATACACTTCCTCATTCAATTCTCCACTCAAGAAGGATTATTTCATATCCATTTGATATACCTTCCAATCATGTTGGGAAATTATTGCTAAAATTGTCCTCACGGACTCCATTTTTTGCAGGTAGAGCAAAGGCCTCAACGTAATATATTCTAGGATATTGTTTTTATCCCTTAAAAACTTGCCTTGATTTATGTATTTCCATCATTCCTTCTCCATTTGTTTTGGTCTTATAGACCAAATTTACATCTATGACATTTTGTCCTTGTGGAAGACTTATTGATTCCCATGTATCATTCTTTTCTATAATATCTATTTCTTAATCCAATGTTGCTATCCATTTTTCCTCCTTATCTGCATATTCAAATTCAAGTGGAACACTTACATATGAATATAAAGCAGAAAGAGAACTCAGACCTACACTAATTTAACCTTAATTTTTCTCATAAAGATATTTCAAACTTCTAAATTTTTCTTCTCAATCTTTCCAAAGTTGTATTTTATTTTTCACTGAAATTGAACTTGTAGAATATGGATTTGTTGCCCCTACATCAAGAATTATTGTTGTTGATAATACATGTTGATCCCTATACATGCTCATGAGACCTTGGAAAGTGAGGCAAACAAGAGTATGCCAACATGAATATTTTTAGTTTTATTACTTAGAAATATTAGGTATATTGTTTCGATTTGATCATAAGGGAATATTATTTGTCACATAGCACATAGGATGGGATTTTATGCATCAATTACCACTTCAATTAGGATTAAGTGAAGGAAATCCCCATTTAGAAATTCAGGGGCTTATAAATAGAACTCGACTCCCTCAAAATCCTCATGACACATTGGAAGTTGAGCCAAGTAATAGTAAGAGATATTGGGAAACATTAGAATTAGTTGTTGATATTTTAAAACTACTTCAACAACAAGAACAGAAGAAAATGTAGAAAATACTGAGAATTATTAATAACACTTCCAAAATTTTGTCTGTTTCATATTCAAATTTCTTTGTGATTCATTAAATCACTCATAAAATAATAGATTATAAAATATAGCAAAAAATAACGATATGGATGATAAATATCTAGACAACATGAAATGGACCAATTTGTGGAAGTGTTATTAACAATTAATTCTTACACATTCTTGTTTTTATCACTGCATAAGCATTCTTAAGATATCAACAACTAACTGTAACGTTATCCAAGATCACCTACTCATATCTACATCACATTATAATGTCTCATGGGAATGACAAATGACTTCATATCTAGTGTAAGTCCTTGACTTTATAGATGGGGATTTACATTGCTTAATCTAAATTGAAGTGGCACTTGATGCTACCTCCAAAATTGTGATGATCTAGGTGAATTAAAACCCCATTAGTTGGTGCTAAAGGCTTCACAACACTACCAAAAATGGAATCGAGCTTTGTTTGTGGTACCTAATTTGTCCTCTGTAGAGAAGTAGATTTCCCACTTGAGAGTGATATTGAAAATTGTTGAAAGAGCTAGGAAAAAAGAAAATGAAAATAGAGTAGGAGTGAGATAAAAATAAACTAAAATTAAATCCTATATTAATGCAATTTAATCGAGTGATTTTTTTACAAAACTAGAGATTACATCTCTTTTTTAACAACTTCAAAAATCCTTTATTACAACTTTTTTGACACACACACTAAGAAATATTTTACAACTATGTTCAAACACACATTAAGAGTTATTTTCACACACATGAAAATAATACACCACATGAGCTATATTTACACAATCTCAAAAAGATGATATATACATATCACTTTACACATGGAAAAATAGAAAATATAAAAAGAAAACAAGTTTCACTAGGTTTTGTACATGCCCATCCATACAAGGATAATTGTTGTAGTGAAATGCAATTTAATATGCGTAAACTCATCCTTAAAAGAGATATGTGATAGGATATTTTATGGTACAAAATTTCTGTCAAGGATATGGAGAGTGAATGTGGTAGTTGGGATTATTTCCATCACTCCTACTAATCATAACTATTAATATTTATGATGCCCAAAATGTCTCTTCAATGTACAACAATTTCATTTGTCAATTATTTGGTCAAGATGTATGCATATTATTCTTGGGACCTGCAATGTTCCTATATAATATCTCCATCATTGCTCAATTCCTTGACTAAATGATACCTTGTGTCAATATTTTTATTTTTTTTGTGGAATATTGTGCTTTTGGATAAAGAAATTGTAGAGTTTTTATCACAATATGTATTTATTATTTCTTCTTGTTCATTCCTTAATTCATTCAGAATTCTTCTCATCCAAATTTCTTGACAAGCTACCCATGTTCCTTCTACGTATTTACATTCAGTTGTTGAAAGAGAAACAATTGGTTCTTTCTTGGAATCACATGAAGTGAATCTTGAAAACAAATGAGAAACATAATGTATTTTTTTATTGCCATCATATTCCTTTCCATTCATCGCCTATATATGTATCCATCTTAAATTAATTTATTGCAGTATAAAAAATTCCATACCTCTTGGTTCTGTGAACATACCATATAATCATTTTAGCTGCTAACCAGTGTTTCTCTTTTGGAGCTTCCATGAATCTAGAGACAAAAATCAACGCATATATTAGATAAATTTTAATTGTGGTTAAATTCATTAAAATTCCAACCATGTTTTATTTAGTGTTGGATCTATATTATTGCTACAATATTCCTTACTTAATATAAAATCAATAGTTGTTTGTGTTGGAGAAGGCTTGTTGTTTATCATTTTAAAACTCTTCAAGATGTCTTTTGCTTACAATTTTTGAGAAATAAAAAATCTATATTCCATTTAATTCACTTATATGAGTAGAAAATACCATAACAACCCTAAATCTTATCGAAAATTGTAACTAGGTTTGGTCTTCTTAATTGTCATTGTACTTATGTAATTATATATTTTATGTAAAAGTAAAAAGAAATAAAAATAAATATATTTTTTCAAGAATGGGTTTCATGCTCAAGTAATTTTTTCTTCATGCTTCTAGGGTTTATCGAGTCAAAATAATATTTGTCTTGAGTCAAAATAATATTTGTCTTTGAGTCAAAATAATATTTTCCTAGAGTGAAAAAATTGTACTAGAGTCAAATCCCATTTTGACTTTGAATAGAGAATGAAGAAATGATTTTTATTTGTTTCAATACGTAAAAAAATTTGGCACAAGACCAAGATGGACCTACATGGACAAGTCAACCCTAGAAGTGACCCATTCAACCTCTTCATTCTATGTAGGTAAAAGACATTTCGACCTCATTTGGAGGATATATCAAGCAAGTTCACTTTTTTTGCGTAGAAGAAAGAAAAATACAAGCAAAGAAACCTAAAAAGAAGAGTGAAGATCTAAGGAAGATAAGAAACAGAGAGTGTGTGAGCCTAAAGTTTACTTTTCTACCATATTTCTCTCACACGTGGAATTTTTTAGAGTTATTGTAGGGGTCAAAAATTCCTTAAGTTATTGTAGGTCCGAAGTTCTATTGTTGGGGGCCCAGAATCCAAGTTTTGACAAAATTTAGAGAGTTTGGAATATTGCTGATACAAATTTACTTTAACTTATTGCAAGATATTTAAAGGAGTGTTGGGCTTCGATCTTGTGGGAATTATTGATCTTGATGGTTAGTTCTTGGAATTCTCACTTTGTTCTAATTCTATAAGATGAGAATATTTTTTGGGTTTTCCCCTTAGAGGGGAATTTTTTTAGATTGCAACAAATCTGTTATGTTCATTGCATTGCTTTTACATTCAATATTTATGGTTTAGCTAATTTTTTATTATCATACCATAAGAAAAATAATAGTAAGGCAACACATAATCAAAAGAAATTATTGAGTCAAAGTGAAATCAACCCTAATTATTTTCATGTTTATTTCTCAATATGGTATAAGAGGTTATGTGAGGAGAAGGTAGCTTGAATATCACTCTTGTTGGCATAAGTGGAAGACACTCATCAAAATTACTTTGGAGGACATCGTTTGCAGAAAGGACGCAAGGAAGGATATAAGGAATGGCACAAGGAAGAAGATTGAAGTATCCCCATTCATCTTGAAGGAAGGCTACTACATCAATTCATCAACATCGTCATCATCACCATCTCTCTCTCTCTCTCTCTCTCTCTCTCTCTCTCTCTCTCATTAAAGGCTTTTGATTAATAATTATATTTTGAAGAAGATCATCATATTATTAATCTATCTTGTGAAAACTCTTTGATCATGGAACGATGCAATCAAAAGTTCTAAATTACATAGAAGTATAACAATATAAATTTAATAACATGATATAAAGAAATTCAAGAATATGATTATTTCACTACATATTGTTAAATACTTCATATAATTCTTGTACTGAATCCCCGTCAAAATAATTTTTTCTATTACAAAAAAATGAATTTTTACTAGAAACCCCTTTTATACACCCCAATTCCTTCCAACCCATCAATACAATACATCACCCCTCCCCTGACCCACCCCCTTCCCTCCGAAAAAATACCTGCAATATTTTGAATTTTCCTTTCATAATTTTAGAACCCCTTATATGAATTAAAATGACAAGATATTGGAAAAGAAGGTGAATCTCCAATGGGTTGTGCTAGGTTTGGAATTAAAAATGTCCTCATAAATTAAAGTTATTTGAATGGTGTTTATTGTTGAGCATAATATTAGCTTGGGATATATTACAAAATAGAAATTGGAACGGGTGTAACAAATGTGCTCCTTGTAAACTCAATGAGGAGATAATTGACTATTTAACCATCAATAAAAATTATTCAAAATAGGTATAGCTAGAAGTGGACTTACTAATAGGATTAAAAATAACTTAGCCGAGAGATTACATTGAAGTATGTTTTAGGAACTCGTCATGAAATCCAAAAATAGATTGTTTTACTGATTTAACATTAATAGTGGCTTAAGGAATATGGTCGGTTGGGAAATTTTTTATTTTGGAAAAAAATGCATTCCTTTGATAATGGTAAACAAATCGGAGTAGCACATTGATTATTTCCCAGGAGATTAGGAAAAAAACTAGTGAGAGTATTAGTTCAAGGGCATATGGATGAGAGATTTCACTGAAATGTTTTTGATGGGGAGTCACAAGGAGATCATGTGGTATGTGGGATTTTTCATTCTAATCTACATAAATAATCATTTCTTTGAATTTACTGAAATATTCGGGTAGAGATCAAACATATATATATATATATATTTGATGGTGCTAAAACTAGTATTTCTCATAGGAAAATTAAAAATAAATTAACAATTTATAGGTGTTTGGGGACTCTCAGGCTATCATTAGACACGTAAAATATGAAAAAAGATGTGAGAATGTTTTTCTATTGATAGAGGTTAAAGGTTTCATAGTGTTGGTTAGCAATTCGACTCTTCATCATTTGTATAGAGAGTTAGATATTGATGATGATTCTTTGTCCAAAGATATAATTATGATGTAACATGCTACTTACATTATAACAAAAAATAGGATTAGGGACATTCAAAGTAATATTACCTTCCTTTTCATGAAATGATGGTCGGAGGAATAGATGCTCCTATGTGAGAGGCTCTCTCTTATCTCTAATGGAACCTTACTCTTTATAAATTTTGATAATATAATTATTCTATTTGTAGATATTAAAGTCATATCTCTAACATCAAAAACATATCCATGAACAAATGGACTTATTTCTTGATGTAGTACATCTAACTAAGCTAAGAAAGAGACATTTCCATCTTTAGACCCTTTTGTATAGCTTTATAATAACATACATGAAGATAATTAGTAAAAAATATTTGAGAAAGTACGTGAAGGATACAAAATTTCATAAAATTTTCAAAGAATTAGAGGATACATGCAATTTTTTTGATAGAATGCCTCAATGAGATGATTTATCATACGATTATTGGGTATTCATATACTAAATTGTTGGAGGAGGCTCTAAGTCTTTATCAAGCAATAGCTAGAGAAATGCTACCTGGATGACCACTATGGAAAATATGTTGTCCTTCCCTATCTTGTTTTGTTATGTAAATATATTGGCTTAGTAAAATTACATAAAAAATAAATTAATTAAAATATGAAATAACTAAAATAATTAATAATTAATAATTATATCATCTTAGATGCATAACTCCCTATATACCAAGCACCAAGAAGGGTCAAATAAATTTTCACCCTAAAAGAGGTTTCCACCTCAAGATATTTGACCCCACTTAGCACTTGGTAGATTGGAGTTAGATGGATCTTTTCAAATATACAAATTTCTAATTACATAGATAGTCATGTGTATTTTAGAATATGTCTTATAGAATTTTATTTTATGTATCAATAATTAAGTCACATGAGAGATTTAACCTTCGTGGAAGATTTTAGAATATTTATAGTAATTTTTAGAGTTAAGATTTATCTCAAATTTAATTATTCTCATTTAACTAATTTATCGAAAATTAGTTAATTAAAAAAATGTCATATCAACTACCATGGGCATGTGGTATTGATAAGCTATGGTATAGGTCCATGGTATTGTAACTAAAGATATTTACAAGTTAAAAATTTACATAGTAAAGTGTGGGTGAATCTTCATGGTAAGAATATTGTTACATGGTTTATTATATTAGCATAACCATATACATGTCACATTTCCCAAATTAAAAAAATAAAAAATAAACAACAATCATAAAAGCTAAGCTATAACTTTATTTTGAATTATATATATATATATATATATATATATATATATATATATATATTAACAAGATTCATCTCATGATTCATACAAAATTTATTGTGGAGATTCTTAATAATACCACATGTCCAAAAAACCATAATTTTCTTCACATGACAATTATAATATGATATTTAGAGTATATTATGCTATTTTTTTCTTCTTGCAACAACGCAGCCTAGGCTACACTAGCCCTTAACATGACTAGATCTTTGCTCACACAGTTTGAATGAGTGGCATTCATATTATGAAGAAACTTAGCAGTACACCCCATAAAAGCCTACGGGCTTACAAAAAAATTAGTAAATTTTCAAAAAAAAAATTCAAAAGAATAAAGGGGCTATTAAATTAAATTATAGGAATCATTGTTTTGACAACCTATGATTCCACTCATGATATTCTTCTATAGTAACCTATTTGATGGATTAAAATTTCAAGAGAAGGATTTTGGTGCATTGGAACTCTCTAGGTGAGTAGGCAAGAGATATTGTAAGTAGTTGTATTTATTTGTGTTATTTAAACTCGTTTCTCGATTGTATATATGGATTCAGCACCCTCACACACCCGTAGGGCACTTCAATTTTGGAGGGGTTATCAATCAAGATTTTTATTTCAATAAATTCCTATCGGATTTTCCAGAAATTAAACCAAAAAAATCCACCGGAAAAGCTTCCAAAAAGTCTCACTAAAGGGAACTCGAATGTCTTGTTTAGCATTTTGACTAAGTCAAATTACATAAAAACAAAAATAAAATAAAATAAAACAAATAATAAATAAATAAAAATATTATCGTAGTGTAATGTAAACCTTTTAACCATGTACTTTCACACAAGCTACCTTTTAACCCAAAATAACACTCAAAATAAAATAATAACAAAATAAAGATGAGTCGTGATTTTCAGAACCCATGGTATTGGTGCATAGTATTCATGTGAAATATAAGCTATTTAAAGAGGGAGATTGAACTATCTTAGTTTCAAGCTTACTCTAGATCTACCAAGTTAAGAGAGAGTTTTGGAGTTAAATCTAGGCTGTTTTTAAATCCCCGTTCTGGAAAATTTTCGACAAACAGTGTAGCAGACTTGGGTTGTACATCAAAATTTAGAATTTTATCTAGAGGTAGGTCCTTCATGTTCAGGGTTTGTGAATTTAACCTCTAATTTTAATTGAAATTAAATTTATTTTTTTTCACTCCTAAACACGAGAAATGTCGAGGATTTTTTTGTTAAAATCCCAAAAACAACATAAACTGAACACAGAGACAATGCTCTATTTTGCTCCAAGATCTTAGCACAGGGAAGATTTTAAAATTATTTATGAGAACAGAGTATTACACACCCATAAAAGGATTTGTATTCATTAAAATAAAAATTACTGATACAAAATTCATCCTCTTTGACTCAGAGGGATTCACCAAAGAAAACATACGCAGTGCTACTCTATTAATTCCTTTCCCATTACATGCAGTATACTACGCTACTACGTATTACTAACATTCATACAATTGCGCTGCTGCACTTCTTCCTTCACTCCCACTCTCTCAACCTCTCTACAGACTACTACATCACACACATTACATACAAAATCTGAATGCTTTAATGAACAAAAATGGAGTCCCATGCTGTGAACTGCTCGACGCTGTCCTTCTCGTCCTTGACTGAGCTGAACTTTAACTGCGGTAGCTGAAAAATTCAATGTCTTCCTTCTCGGCCATACTGTGAATTGAATGCTTCTTCCTGCTGTGCTGTACTGCTCCATGCTTGCTTTAACCGGCTTCGCACCATTGAACAATCATGCCCACCTTGCCATCAAAGATGAATGCATGCAAAAACTTTTATATCGGGTCCGCTTTTCGGCTCACATTGAATATCGCAGTTGGCCGATCCTCTGTTTCTCCTTATACTAGAAAATATATGAGAAACACTGTAAAATACAAAAAATGGCTTTGGGCGGATTTCAACCATTATACTATTTGGCTTTGGAAACCCATCGGGTCCGGGTTTCATCGCTGTCGGCACTCATATATGTAAATGCCATGCACCATTGGTTTCCCCGATTTTGATATGTCGATCACGATCATGGCCGATGCCTCCGATCCTTCGCTTTTCCTTATATTTCGTTATATAACAAAAATGCATAAAATACATTGAAAAATGACTTAAGGGCGGACCTGAAAATTTATCAAAAACCATTTATAATGCTATCGGGTCCGATCCATCGGGTCGAATGCATGCCTTATACAAAAGTCTCGCTCCTTTGGTTTCGCCGATAGCGAAATGCCGATGTGATATCCATTGATGCAATATATTATAACATATGCCCGAAAAACATTAAAACACGGGAAGAAGGGGCTGTTGTGGAACTAAAATAATATGAAACAAAATGTTAAACACCCGTCGGGTCTGGCTCATCGGATCGCGACTATATATATATGCAAAGGATCTGCCACATTGTGAACGCCGATAGCGATACGTCAATGCGATATCGGTGATCGCTCGTCAGTGATGTTTCCATGTTGCTGCACGGCTCAACTGTTGCGCAGTTGAAATTACATTTTCAACACTCCCCTTTAATTTCAACTGCTGGGCATTCAATCATACCCAAACACTTCCTCAAAATTCAAATCTTTTCTGATCCAATGTCTTTGTCAAAATGTCTGCTACCTGTTCTTGAGTCCTGCAATGTGGTAAACTGATTTCTCCATTGCTTACCAATTCTCTTATATAATGAAACCTTGTGTCAATGTGTTTCGTTCTCTTATGAAACACTGAATTCTTTGATAATGCAATAGCTGAGCTATTGTCACAAAAAATCACTATTGCTTTTGCCTGCTCTTGGCCTAAGCTCCTTAACATTCTTCTCATCCACACTGCTTGACATGCTGCTGTTGTAGCTGCCACATATTCTGCCTCTGCTGTAGACAATGCCACGATAGGTTGTTTCTTAGAAGCCCATGAAATGGCTCCTGGACCCATGTGAAAAACATAACCGAAAGTGCTTTTCCGATCATCTCCACTTCCAGCCCGATCACTATCAGTGTATCCAACTAAATCTGCACATTCTGAAACAATATATAAAATTCCAAACATTTTAGTACCTTTGATATACCTCAGAATTCTTTTTGCTGCCTGCCAATGTGTTTCTTTTGGCCTCTCCATGAATCTGGAAATCAAATTAACATCAAACATTATGTTAGGCCTAGTTGCAGTTAAATACATAAGGCTGCCAACTATGCTCTTATACAAGCTAGGATCAAAATCCTTGCTGATGTCCTCTGTGCTGAGTTTTAATCCCATTACTGTGGGAGTGATTGCTGCCTTGCACTCTTGCATATTAAATCTTCCCAACACATTATTTACATATCTTGCTTGAGAGATAAAAATTCCATTTTCATTTTGATCTACTTCTATTCCTAAGAAGTATCTCAGCAAACCCATGTCAGTCATCTCAAATTCTTCTTTCATGACTGATTTAAAATTTTCAATGAGGTAGTCATCATTACCTGTAAAAATCACATCATCAACATATAACATAACAATTAAAATTTTACCATCCTTTTCTTTGATGTAGACGGTGGGTTCTCCCTCACATTTGTCAAATTCATTTTCCAATAGATAGGAATCTATTCTAGTGTACCATGCTCTTGGCGCTTGCTTCAGCCCATAAAGAGCTTTCTTCAATCTGCACACTTTGTGCTCTTGGCCTTTCTTCTCATAGCCTAGAGGCTGTTCAATGTAAACCTCCTCCTTTAACACTCCATTTAGGAATGTCGACTTCACATCCATTTGGTATACTTTCCATTTGTTTTGTGCTGCTATGGACAACACTGCTCTCACGGTTTCCATTCTTACAACCGGTGTGAAAGTCTCCTCATAATCTCTCCCATATTGCTGCTTGTACCCTTTGACAACAAGCCTTGCTTTGTGTCTTTCAATTTTTCCTTTAGCATTGCACTTGGTCTTATAGACCCATTTGACTCCAATGACTTCTTTACCTTTTGGAAGCTCAACCAAATCCCATGTCTTGTTTCTCTCTATGGCATTCATCTCCTCATTCATAGCTTCTATCCATTTCTTATCTTTAATAGAATCTTCGAAATGAATAGGGTCATCAACATGACAATACAAGGAAAATAAGGAATTCATTCCTTCATCATAAATGTCACTTAGATTTCTAAACTTCTTACCTCTTTCATTTGGTGTGCAAGTGCTTGAAGATGCACTTGAATCTCCTCCTTGTGGTGTCCTTGGAGAAGCACTTTCATTTATCCTCAATGGTTTCTCTTGCTGTCCTTGTGTTGGCGCTACTGTTTGGGGATGTGTTTCAGCCATCTCCTCATCATCTTCATCATGAGACAAACAGTTTTTAACATTCACTGTTTTCTCTATGCTTCCATCCCAAGCTTCCTCTTCAATAAATTGAACATCTCTGCTCACAAAGAACTTCTTGGTAGATGGGATATACAGCCTGTAAGCTTTGGATTCCTCACTGTATCCAATGAAAATACATTTCTCCCCTTTGCTGTCCAACTTCCTCCTTAGCTGATCTGGAATGTGTGCATAAGCCACACATCCAAAAATTTTCATGTGAGTGACTCCTTGCTTTCTCCCACTCCATGCTTCTTCTGGCACTTTGTTCATCACCGCTTTTGTTGGGCACCTATTCAAAATGTATACTGCATAGTCTACAGCTTCAGCCCAATAATCATTTGGCAAATGCTTTGCCTTCAACATGCTTCTTGCCATATCCATAATGGTCCTGTTCTTCCTTTCAGCAACTCCATTTTGCTGCGGGGTGTACCTAGCTATAAATTGCTTGTGAATTCCATTTTCTCTACAAAATCGTAAGAATTCTTTGGAGATATACTCACCTCCTCTGTCTGTTCTCAAAACTTTGATGCACGGCCCACTTTGATTTTCGACAAGTGCTTTGAAATTTCGGAATTTTTCAAACACTTCACTTTTGTTCATGAGGAAATAAGCCCAAGTCTTTCTGGTGAAATCATCAATGAATGTTAGGAAATATTGGTTGCCTGCAAGTGATGGAGCTTGCATCAGTCCACATAAATCTGAGTGGACAATTTAAAGGGTGCCTTTGCCCTTATGCTTTTCCCTGATGGAAAACTTTCTCTGTGTTGTTTCCCCAATATGCAACCTTCACAAAGGCTGTTCGGTTTCTCTATCAATGGTAATCCTCTTACCATTCCTTTTCTACTCAACAAATTAAGACCTCCAAAGTTGAGATGTCCAAATATCAAGTGCCACAACCAATTTTCATCCTTTGGCACACTTTGGAAAGCCTCTTGGGAAACTGTTGCAATTACTTCTTTGTTTTTCAATTCTGCTCTTATTCTGAGAGGGAACATCCTGTTCCTCGTCATTTTTACTTCAGCAATGCATCGCTTGCTGGGTGCTCTTTCCATGATGGTGCATACATCATTCTCAAAGAAAACATTGTAACCTTTTTGAACAAGCTGTCCAATACTTAAGAGGTTGCATCTCATTCCAGGAACATAATAGACATCTGCTATGGTTTTCTTTTCACCCTTCTTTGTAAATATTTTAACTTCTCCTTTACCCATAACAGAAATTTTGCTATCAGTCCTGAGTGTGACTTGTGACTTCACACTTTGATCTGAAGCAGAAAACAGGGCTATGTTTTCTATCATATGGTTACTACAACAGGAATCTAGAAACCATATGTCTTCACTGTTTGTTTCAGCCATATTACAAGCTAACAATACATTATCTTGGCTGATATTTTCTCTAGTGATATTTGCACTAGATCTATTGTTCATATCATGCTGCTTCTTCCTACATTCACTGGCATAATGCCCATATTTTTTATAGTAATAACATTGGACATTGGATTTTTCATACCTTTGTCCTTGAGCATGATGTTGTCCTCTTTGTTGACTGCTACCTTGGCCTTGGTTCTGATTTGGGTTGTTGCCTCTTCCTTGATCATTTGTTGGACTGTTCCTTCCACCTCTATTTTGGCTTCTGCCTCTTCCTCTCTTGTTTCCTCTGCCTTGACCTTTTCCTCTTCCAAAGGACATCTGGGTCTTGAAGGCTTGCTCTAGAGATGAGTTTTCATTTCTACTCAACCTCTGCTCATGTGTTATCAGTGATGCATGAAGTTCATCAACTGAAAAATTTGAGAGATCCTTTGTCTCTTCTATGGTGGTGACTATCACATGGAACCTTGAGGGTAGGACTCTCAATATTTTCTCCACAATCCTCCTTTATTCAAGAGTCTCTCCATGATTCCTTATCTGTGTGACCAGACCAATTACATGTCTGAAGAATGAGTCAATATTGTCTGACTCCTTCATGCTTAGATTCTCAAAATCTTTCCTCAGCAACTGTAGTTTTGCTGTCTTCACTTTCTCCATGCCTTGATAGGCTGTCTTGAGAGTTTGTCATGCTTCTTTGGATGTCTTAGCTGCTGCTATCCTTGCAAACACACTTTGGTCCACTGCTTGATACAAAAGTACAAGGGCTTTTGAATCCTTCTTCCTATTGCTCTTCAACAGATCCTTTTCTGCCTGTGTTAAGCTGTTAAACTCATTTTCATCTGCTGGTTCTTCAAAGCCATATTCAACAAGTTCCCATAAATCTTGTGAGGCAAACAGGGCTCTCATGGTTATGGCCCAATAGTCATAGTTTTTCCCATTAAATTGTGGGAGTTGGGTATTAAACGTACCCATGCTAGTGCTTGTGCTAGCCATTCCTTGCATTCTTGACTTGATTCTTTTGTTGAGTCTTCACACTGCTAGAGAAGTTGCGTCAGCAAAACCTTCCTTCAGCTTCTTTGACACCTTCGAAGAGTCTGAACCAGCTCCGATACCACTGTCGGGGATTTTTTTGTTAAAATCCCAAAAACAACATAAAATGAACATAGAGACAATGGTTTGTTTTGCTCGAGGATCTTAGCACAGGGAAGCTTTTAAAATTATTTCTGAGAACAGAGTATTACACACCCATAAAAAAAAATTGTATTCACTAAAATAAAAATTACTGATACAAAATTCATCCTCTTTGACTCAGAGGGATTCACCAAAGAAAACATATGCAGTGCTACTCTATTCATTCCTTTCCCATTACATGCAGTATACTACGCTGTTGCGTATTACTAACATTCATACACTTGCGCTGCTGCACTTCTTCCTTCACTCCCACTCTCTCAACCTCTCTATAGACTACTACAACACACACGTTATATACAAAATCTGAATGCTTTAATAAAAAAAAATGGAGTCCCATGCTGTGAACTGCTCGAGGCTGTCCTTCTCGTCCTTGACTGAGCTGAACTTTAACTGTGGTAGCTGAAAATTCAATGTCTTCCTTCTCAGCCATACTGTGAATTGAATGCTTCTTCCTGCTGCGCTGTACTGCTCCATGCTTGCTTTAACCAGCTTCGCGCCATTGAACAATCCTGCCCACCTTGCCATCAAAGATGAATTCATGCAAAAACTTTTCTATCGGGTCCGCTTTTCGGCTCACATTGCATATCGCAGTCGGCCGATACTCTGTTTCTCCTTATACTAGAAAATATATGAGAAACACTGTAAAATACATAAATTGGCTTTGGGCGGATTTCAACAATTATACTATTTGGCTTTGGAAACCCATTGGGTCCAGATTTCATCGTTGTCGGCACTCATTTATGTAAATTCCATGCACCATTGGTTTCCCCGATTGCGATATGCCGATTGCGATCTCGGCCGATGCCTCTGATCCTTCGGTTTTCCTTATATTTCGTTATATAACAAAAATGCATAAAGTACATTGAAAAATGACTTAAGGGCAGACCTGAAAATTTATCAAAAACCATTTATAATGCTATCGGGTCCGATCCATCGGGTTGGATGCATGCCTTATACAAAAATCCCGCTCCTTTGGTTTCGCCGATAGCGAAATGCGGATGTGGTATCTGCCGATGCAATATAATATAACATATGCCTGAAAAACATTAAAACATGGGAAAAAGGGGCCGCTGCGGAACTGAAATAATATGAAACAAAATGTTAAACACCCGTCAGGTCTGGTTCATCGGATGGCGACTATATATATATATATATATATATATATATATATATATATATATATATATATATATAGATATATATATATATATATATAGATATATATATATATATATATATATATATATATATATAGATATATATATATATATATATATATATATATATATATATATATATATATATATATATATATATATATATATATATATATATATATATATATATATATATATATATATATATATATATGCAAAGGCTCTACGACATTGTGAATGTCGATAGCGATACGCCGATGCAATATCGGCGATCGCTCGTCGGCGATGTTTCCATGCTGTTGCACGGCTCAACTGTTGCGCAGTTGAAATTACATTTTCAACAAGAAAGGAAACGGGTGACTAGTGCGCCAAAAAACCAGCTCGTGGGTAAGTGTTCATTTACTTCATGTTTTTTCCCTCGACTTATCGCAAAGGCCTCCACGGACCATCCAACAAAGCAGTTTGTCTACTAATCTTGTGCCACTTTAAGTTACCTTAATTTTAACTTTGGTGACTCGAATCATAACCGTGACACAAAAATGAAGGCTCTGGACCAGAGCTTATTATTTCATAACTAAATATCATTATTTATAGATACACATGCATGAGAATCAATTATGATCTCCGCGGACTTGAACTGATGTCTTATAGACTCACATTAAACCTGTAGACTCAAACCTGCATACGCACATTAAACCTGTCGACTTACATTAAGCTTGATGACATGGGAACACCTGCAGACTCACAGTAAACTTGTAGACTTACATTAAACTTGATGACATGGGAACACTTGCAAACTCAAAACTGCATACTAACCTGTAAACATGTAGACTTACATTAAACTTGATGACTTGGGAACACTTGCAAACTCAAACCTGCAGACTAACCTTTCGACTTACATTAAACTTGATGACATGGGAACACTGGGAGGGGCTGTTTGCCATACTCATGATTATTGTTCTAATACCTCCTCTCAATCATGATGATCTAAATTTTAACTTGTGCGTTGGTCTAAGTCTCGTTTAGGCTTACAACAAAACATTTCATTTTTGTCTTCTTGCTAAAAAGTCCATGTTTGTTCATTTGCTGATGTAGTTTCATCTTCACCTTTTTGGTTTTCCTTGTTAACTTCCTCTACTCCTTGCTTAGGTACTTAAAAACCAGCAACTTTTTCAAGATTGGGATGAACACAACATTTTTTAATAATTAAATCAAGGTAGTCCAATTCATGTTCTCCCCACTTTCCATGAGGAGCCACCAGAATAAAGTCATCTTCGACCATGTTCGGCCTATGCATAGCATCCATGGCTGTATCCTGCCATCTTAGAAGAAAATTCAATCAAATTTCTAACAATTGAATTCTGAGAGAAGAAAGTTCTGCTCTCAATGATTGTAAGATCATGTGAAATACATTGGTTATCAATAAAACCATATTGTTTATCAAATAACTCTTCAGACTCAAAAATACTACTACAGCAATTAAAAATATTACCTCACCCAAAGATACTCCCAAATCGACTCTCCAAAAAGACATCATAAAAAATATGAATATCCAAGATTATCCCACTCATTGTCCTCCAATTAGACCAGTAACCTTCTAGGTGGCTTTCCACACATGGTGGCAGCCATAGTTTTACACAAAAAAATTTAACCTTTATCTTCTCCCCTCCGAATTGAGCACTAATAAACTCACCGCTTCAAACTGGACGTAGGCACAGAGATGTGTTTACTCGCTCTGAAATGGGGCAGCAGTGTTCACTCTACGAACATCCACATCATGGTTCGACCCTCTACGGGTCACTTAGCCGCACCAAAACAACACAATCACCTCCACAAATCACTCAACTGGCTCCACACTCAACGACATCCACAACCCTCTTCAACATTCTTCAATCTGCAACAAGACTGCAGGTCTTCACAAGCAGCACACAACACGCCGCAATCAACTTTCCACTGCTTTGAACGGATCTTCCCACTAATCTGCAAAGATTTTCTTGAAAGCCTCTCGGAAACAAATTTACAGACAATAGCACGAAACCAACAAATTTATGCTCTTGATCTTTCACCCAAGGACACAGCTACCGCAGACTCGATACAGACAGCACAATATCGGTCCATGACAGACTTTACTCCTTTCTTCGGTTACATTTCAACATAAGCACCAAACTTCAAACTACACGACTTTCAGTTTTCAATTTGTAACTCTTTGACACTGCTCTAGGCACAACATCTCCCTTCCACATCGGCTCCACGAGGGCTTCACACAAATTTTAATTCACAGAGTGGCTGGCTATTTAACCCACGCCACTCTGCGATATACATCTTCACACAACGCAGACACACGTTCATTCAAGGGATTTAAGTACAGTTCACAAAGCAATGGTGAGAAGCACAAAACAAAATATTTTTCTTCAAGTTGACTTATTAACAAAGCACCAGTCCACCCGGTCAGTTCTCATAGATGACAGCATATCCTCAAACGCAGGCAGGTCCCTAATCAGATTTGAAATGACTGAACCAAAGGTAAACTGGTCACCCACTACACAGCGACAAGCCACACCAATCTTCCGCTCGGAAAACAACTCAACGCTGCTCAAAAAATTCACACAGTCATGACTAGACCAGGCCTTCACGTGTCACGACACAGTTCTATAGATGCCTTAAAACTTCCATTGTAACTGCTACACTCCACAGGGGATGCAAGATATCGGTGCCTTCATCCACAAGCTTCAGCTCAGTGGGCGCTCAGTCAAACGCGACCCAACACAAGGCTCACTACGCCTCTAATAAAACATAAACCAGACCTAAGTCAGTTGTAGAATGCACTCACAGCGTCACGTTCCAACAACGCTGCGCCTCCTCCACGTGTGGCTCAAAAGGGTTGGCAGCACGTTTCCACATCTCGACGAAAGGATATCAACCCTCCTCACAAGTCTCGTAAATTCTCATTGCCCTATCACTCTTCCACGCAGACTCGGACTCTTGACACCACTGAGCCCGCACAACCCAGGCTTATACAAATTGCTCGGCTTCACACGATTTGCAGAAGCACGGGACCTCGCCACTGCCACTCACATCGTCGGCCTCGTCCAAGCAGCTCACCTGAGCTCCAATACCATGACAGAAAAATGAAGACTCTTCACAAGAGGTTATTATTTCATTACCAAATATCATTATTTACAGATACATACGGGAGAATCAATAATGATCTCTGCCGACTTGAACGTGTCTTACCAACTCCTGCATACTCACATTAAACCTGTCGATTCACATTAAACTTGATGACATGGGAACAGTGTGCGGCGCCGTTTGCCACGTTCGTGATTAATGTTCTAACAAAATGGGATGTATGCCAGTTGCCAGTTTCATTTTTGGTCCCCCGATGAGGGCACCGTGAAATACTTCATTGGGAAGCTGAACAAATTGCTGGCTCTCTCAGAGCAAGTACCTAGCCCGGGATTTTTTTAGTTTGGCAGATCTACAGAATTTGCCATGGACACACTACCTCGTGACCGTTTGCAATAAGGCTGACCTACTCTCGTCGCGAAGGCAAGTGAGGAGATGGTGGGAAGACATCTCTTCTCGCCCTGCATGGAAGAAAGTTGTAGAAAAAATTCGCTATCAGTGTTCTAAGGGAAGAAAAAATTCCCTTTGATTGATCTTCTGATTTGTTGGGTATTTTTCATGGGAAAATACCAAAAACCAAACACCCAGACACCACAGAGGCAATGCTCTGTTTCCACTGTTCCAGGATCTTTGCACAGGGAACCTCTTAAAAGCAAATATACTCATAACAGAGTATTACACAGCCAAAAAAACATTTCTATTGATTAACATATAAAGCCTGAAACAACATTCATCCTCTTTGCTGAGAGGGATTTACCAAAACTTACATTCACCCATCAAAAACATAAACTATGTTTCCACTTGAGAATTCACTGTGCTGGGTTTACTGCAGTAAAACCCATTTTTACATTACTGTTGTAAAACAAATTTTTACATACACAGTAAAAATTTCATTACATTTACCATTTAAAAATGTGCGCTCTTTTCTCCTGCATTTCAATGCATACCCAATACATTAAAAGAAATTATGCACTGCTGTGCAATATCTTCTGCTGCGAGCTTCACCATTACTCAACAAAAACACACACAATACTTTTACGCTCCTCTGCTCCTTTTGTTCATGCACTGCTGTGAAAATCTTCTCATTCCTCTTTCTCTACCCTCCGAGTTCTCTGGTTCCTCCCATATGCGATTACTACAACATCGAGCGTTTTTTTTTTACTCGTTCCATGTGTTAAAAAAAATTAATACAACCACACACACTTTTTTGTTTCATTCGATATAATTTTTTTTATAATGGTCAACACATCTTTAAAAGATATGACACATATGATGTATGTGCCCATAACCATTTAAAGGGGCCACCAAAAATTACGTGAAGCATTAAAAACATTAACTCCTCCATTCTCGGCGGTCAACCAATAGGACAAACACTCCACGCAATGCATTGAATTGACGCAGGCCCGTGCACCTTCAAGAATCGACGGCTGACAACACGCAACCAGATCGGACGATGGAGATCAATATCGGAAGGCAGTTTAATGCTGAGCTTTACCTCCCGATATGTCAGAGATGCTGATGTCAGGTGAGAGCCACGCGTCTGCACCAAATCGCATCGGAGCCAAACATACGGAAATAGCTTTTCGCTGGATGGTGGTGCGATATGCTCTGGGCGGTTTTGTGGTTTCACTGCGGTGGTTTTGGATGCAACGTGCTGACTGAGTTCGCTGCCATCGCTGTCCCTGTCTGCCTGCAGTTGGTATTAACATTCCAACACTCCCCTTTAATTTCAACTGCTGGGCATTCAATCTTACCCAAGCACTTCCTCACATGGAGGGATTCACCAACTGCTTCTGATGCAGTTCCACAAACAAACAAAGTTGTCTTCCTCTTAATAGAGGGATTAACCTGAAACTGTGCTTAAGAGCACCTTCCTCATGACAGAGGGATTCACCATAACAATGTGCTGAAGAGCACCTTCCTCATGACAGAGGGATTCACCTGTGACTATGCTGAAAAGCATCATCCTCTTGATAGAGGGATTTACCATGTGTATGCTAAAAAGCATCTTCCTCTTGACAGAGGGATTCACTAATGACAATGTGCTGAAAAGCACCTTCCTCTTTAATAGAGGGTTTCACCAAATGACTGCTTCAAATGCAGTTCCAAAACAAACAATCATTGCACTGCTGTGTGTGCAAACTCATTACATTGTTCTTTTATGCTGCTGCATATTCTCTGCTGCACTGTTGTGCCATCTTCTTTACTGTGTCTATCCCACACTGCTGTGTCTACACTTGCACTGCTTCTGCACTTTTCAAAGACAAAATACTCTGTCTTTCTTGGAACAATTACACTGTCCCAATTTACAAATTTACACTGCTGTTGCATATATTACATTTCAACTCAATGAACAACACATTCATTACAGTTACATATACTGCTGTAAAAAAATTTCTTTTACATGTGTTGCTGTCCATTACCTTTCATTTCTTCAACAAAACTTCATGCTGCTGCATTTTCTTATTTGCATTGCTGTGTGCTTCTCCTTCTTGCCATCATGCTGCTGTCCATAACTTCTTGCTGCTGCATTTTTCATATTCACTGTTGTCCATACCCATAACCATAGACTGTCATCCCTGCGTTTTTATTTGCTGCTGCGTTGCCTCTGCAATTTGCACTGTGGTTGCCTTTTGTTTCATCATACTGTTGTGTGCCCATACTCTTGGCACTTCATTCTCCACAAAAAAAATAACACGGGCTGTTACTTTTTACACCCTTGCTTCACACAATCTTAGCCTTCATTTTTTTTACAGAATGCACTACTGTGCAATTCCTTTGGCTTTCTGCTGCCACACACATTCTTATACATCCAGTGTGCATTAAAAATCTGTTGTCCCTGTTTTTCTTTATGCATTTCTTTGCATGCTGCATTGCATATGAAGAAAAACATTACATTTTTCACTGCTGTGTGAAAAATTTCATTGCATTCTCAGCCACTGGGCATTTACGCTCTGCTGCGTTTTGCCTTCTTCTCATTTTCTTCTCACTGTTTTGCATTTTCATTCCCAATACAAAACATCTCCATCTGCTGTGTATTATACTCACTCTGCTGTGAGTATATTCTCTCATACTACATAAAAGGAAACTACCTTCCATTGCTATGCATTTCAATGCATGTGCACCACAAAAAAAATTTCAAACTGTTGTTCATTCTAATCCATGTGCTCCACAAAAAAAATTTCCAAACTGTTGTCTTGTATTTTGTCTTCTCACTGCTGTGAGGGTTTCCATGCTTTGCATTTTTCTCTTATCTAGCTGCTGCTCTTTACATTTCAGCGCTGCCATCTTTATTCTTTATGCATTTCTGTGCATATTGCATAAACACAAAGCAAAAACATTGCTGATTTCAACACTGCTGCATATTACCTTTTAGAGGGATTAACAAAGATTTCATTTGCAACTGCTGCGTTGCAATACATCCTCCATCAACAAATGACTGTTAATACAGTTCAGCAAACAACAAAAAAAATTCAAGCTCCCCTTTAGTGTATGCTTTATCTTCTTTCAGCAGACTCTTCTCAAAATAAATTTAGATCCACTGGGGAGTTCAAGGGGCTTTCAGATTGCCTTTCCTTCCTTCTCCATACTTGTGTAACTTTCTTCTTTTGCATGGGTCTAGCTTGCATAGGAGCCCATGTTAAGTTACATTCACGTGCCATATGCCCAATGTTATGACACTTGAAACATTCAACATTTTTCATGAATAACATTTCATGATTTCTTCTAAAATTGTTTCTTGGAGATTGTCGTAGACCACAACATCTATCTCCATGAAATGCTCTACAGTCTTTTTCCATATGACCAAAGTTTGAGCAAGCATAACAATAACCATAAAATGAACTTTGGTACCTTGGAGATGGAGGTTTCCTTGATGTACTTCTGAAACCTTGCTGCCTTGAGATCCTTTGTTGATGACCATTGCATCTTGACTCTTTGCCATCAGCTACATTTCTTCTTGGAGCTGGTTTTCCACTTGGAGCAGGATCTCTTCTATTGCTGCCTTCATTTTTCTCCTTGCCTTTGCTGGAACTAGGAGCATCACCATCTCTTTCTGGCTTCTTCACATCTCCTTTGCTTAAAGCATCCTCATCCTTGTTTGAGGGTTCAGCTACATACCCAAGTCCTGATTTATCAGATGGAGATCTGTGATAGCTGAGCATGTCATCCAAAGCTTGAGAGCTCTTCATGATTTTGTTCATCCCTTCAACCTTTTTCCTGAGGAGGACAATCTCTTCTTCTAACTTTTCACATTCATTACTTTTCTTTGCTAGTTGTCCCTCAGTTTCTTCCTTGCTACGAGTAGCTTCAGCTGCTACTACTTTGAAGGAGATAATATCTGTCTTCATTTTGGAGATTTCTGCTTGACTGCTCTCCATTTTCTTCTCAGCTTCTTGTGCCTGTTTCCTGGCTTCTTGTAGTTCGGACTTAAGGGAGGAGACCTCTACCTTGTACTGTCCAATCTCTTCCACAAGCTTATTCACTCTCATGTGCCTTTTTTCAAGTTGACTTGTCAAGGCATCTTCCTGCTTCTTTGCTTCATTCAGCTGATTTGTCATGGATATGACTTCTTCATGATGTTTCTTCTTGCATTGATCAAGCTCCTTCTTAAGCTTGGCAAGCTCTTCATCCCTTTCTCTCACTTGAAGCTTGATGAGGTCAACCTTCTCACTTTCAGCTTCTATAATGGGTTCTTCTTTACTCATTGGCATGGTCACTGCTCCCTTTGCATGAAGGTCATGCAGTCTGTCCCATATATCCTTTGCTGATGTATATTTTCCTAGATTCCTCTTCACAGAATCAGGGAGTCCATCCAAGATTAGTTTTGCTGCTTGTGCATCATACTCCATGGATTCTTTATCCATCTTGCTGTCATCAATCACTGACTCCCAGACTTCAATCCCCTCAGACATTAGGAAAGCCCTCATCATTATTTCCCATACATTAAAGTTTCCATCAAACTTTGGGGTTTCAAATAAAATGTATTCCAATGGATTGCCTTCTAGTTTAGTAGAGGAGGGAGACACATTTTTAGCAGCCTTGGAGGCTTTCTTCTTTGACCTTGCCATTCTTAACTAGGCTTCAAATACTTGACTGTATTTTTGTTAAATCACTGACTGTTCCTTCAACAGTAACACAAAGGAAAGCTTTGAGAAATACCTTAACTCTTTTGGTTGTGGCTTCACACTGCTGTAGAGGTTTGACTGCTGCAACCACACCTTCCTTCAGCTTCTTTGAGTCTTCAAAGAGCCTGGACTAGCTCTGATACCACTATTGGGTATTTTTCATGGGAAAATACCAAAAACCAAACACACAGACACCACAGAGGCAATGCTCTGTTTCCACTGTTCCAGGATCTTTGCACAGGGAACCTCTTAAAAGCAAATATACTCATAACAGAGTATTACACAGCCAAAAAAACATTTCTATTGATTAACATATAAAGCCTGAAACAACATTCATCCTCTTTGCTAAGAGGGATTTACCAAAACTTACATTCACCCATCAAAAACATAAACTATGTTTCCACTTGAGAATTCACTGTGTTGGGTTTACTGCAGTAAAACCCATTTTTACATTACTGTTGTAAAACAAATTTTTACATACACAGTAAAAATTTCATTACATTTACCATTTAAAAATGTGCGCTCTTTTCTCCTGCATTTCAATGCATACCCAATACATTAAAAAAAAACTATGCACTGCTGTGCAATATCTTCTGCTGCGAGCTTCACCATTACTCAACAAAAACACACACACAATACTTTTACGCTCCTCTGCTCCTTTTGTTCATGCACTGCTGTGCAAATCTTCTCATTCCTCTTTTTCTGCCCTCCGAGTTCTCTGGTTCCTCCCATATGCGATTACTACAACATCGAGCATTTTTTTACTCGTTCCATGTGTTAAAAAAAAATAATACAACCACACACACTTTTTTGTTTCATTCGATATAGTTTTTTTTATAATGGTCAACACTTCTTTAAAAGATATGACACATATGATGTATGTGCCCATAACCATTTAAAGGGGCCACCAAAAATTACGTGAAGCATTAAAAACATTAACTCCTCCATTCTCGGCGGTCAACCAATAGGACAAACACTCCACGCAATGCATTGAATTGACGCAGGCTCGTGCACCTTCAAGAATCGACGGCTGACAACACGCAACCAGATCGGACGATGGAGATCAATATCGGAAGGCAGTTTAATGCTGAGCTTTACCTCCCGATATGTCAGAGATGCTGATGTCAGGTGAGAGCCACGCGTCTGCACCAAATCGCATCGGAGCCAAACATACGGAAACAACTTTTCGCTGGATGGTGGTGCGATATGCTCTGGGCGGTTTTGTGGTTTCACTGCGGTGGTTTTGGATGCAACGTGCTGACTGAGTTCGCTGCCATCGCTGTCCCTGTCCGCCTGCAGTTGGAATTAACATTCCAACATGATTCTTCTTCCCTTAAACCACTGATAGGGCATGTTTTCTACAACTTTCTTCCATGCGGGGCGAGGAGATGTCTTCCCACCATATGCTAACATGCCTTCACGACTACAGTAGGTCACCCTTATTGCAAAAGATTACGAGGTAGTGTGTCGATGGCATATGTTGTAGATCTTCCAAACTAAAAGAATCACCTGCTCTGCTAAAGCCTTTCCTCATGAAAGTCAGGCAATTTGTTCAGCCTCCCAATGCAGTATTTCACAGTTTCAAAAGTTTTCTATTGTCAGACGTGCAAATTACTGTGTTTTCTGTGTCAAATGGATTTCTCACCGATACTTATTTCATTTGGATCTTCCCGCAGGTTTGCATAACTACTGACGTATGCTTGCGATATTCTATGGGTTTTCTTTTACTGCGCTGGCAGGTTGAAGCGTAGTGATGAACTATTTTTCCTCGCGTTGCGAGAACGTTCCCATGGATAAGGTTTTGGAATGGTTTTCGGTATTTTAACCAAGCACAATATAGTACAACACTTTGTAAATTACATATGTTGAATTATTTTAAAATTCATTTAAGGATTACTATGATGGAGAAATTACATATGTTGAATTATTTTAAAACTCATTTAAGGATTACTGTGATGGAGAAATTCTATAAAGAATTTTGACTTTCAATTTTTCAACCATAAAGAATTTAGTCTCGTGCCACGGTATTATTGTCGAGATGACATTTAATTCTAACAAAAATATACCAAAATGGGTGCGTCTTCATTGCCTTATTCCCATCGTCTCAGGGCTCTAAGGTAAGGTTTATATTTAGGACGAAATTTAGATTCACATTTTGTTTAAATTCATTTCCGTAATAGATATATGTGTGATTCCTGCAACCATGGTATAGGATTAAATTCCAAACTTCACAGCTTGCAATTATTGAAAAGGTCAAAATGTCTCTCAATTTTTAAACACAAATTGAGCCTAGAGTGCGATTTGTAAGTACTCTAAGCAAGAACTCTCGAGCTAAATCATTGGGAGGAGAGGAAGCATCTCCTCCTCTCTTCATAGTGCTACCCTCCTTGACCTACGGAGCATAATCAAAATTAACTTCCAGAGGATTTAGTTCGATAGGGTTTGGTTAGAGCACCGTAAAATTCGCATTCTAAGTTCAAATTTGTGTGTAAAAAATGGAGAGACATTTTGACATTTTTATTCCCTTTAGTGTGTTTTGGATTGATTAGGTTGTATAAATTTTCACTCCACAAATAGAGTACAGCTTTTCACTCCACCAACAGAGTGCACCTTCTGCAGGATGCAATGAAGAGACAAAATCTACAATCAGAGATTTAGATTTTAATTATTAAATTTATGATTTGAGGTTGTTACACTTTTGTAAAAATGATACAATTTTATAGTTTTTTTTAATAAAATAATATTTTAGTAGGTACATGTATAATATTTTTAATTGTTTTAATTTATAAATAATTAGTTAAAAAGATCTAAAGTAAAAATATATACAAGTTTTTAAAAAAATAAAAAATAATTTAGCTTGATATTTTAGTCAGTCAATTTTTTTAAGTATTTAATAGAATTGGAATTTGATAACTATACAGAAAAATGTTTTGTGTGGTGATAATCATAAAGAAATTCTACAAATGCGTGAATATTAGATGTAGGGTCTAGACTTCATATTCTTATACAATTTCTCCTTTCCATTTATGGGAAAGTTAGAATATTGGTTGGCAGTTGCATTAAAAGTGTTTAGAGATGATAATATTTAGGCTGCAAACTCCATTTTTTAGAAATCAGGTGACTTGCTCTTTCAGAAGGCACTCCAATTCCTATAAAAGAGTTTCTACCCCAAAAAGTATCAACATCATCCAGATCAATGGGTATTGAGAACAAATATTCTAATATTTGACATTAATGGAATAGTCAAGAAACCTTAAGCGATCAGTGGTTACAAGAACATAAAGTGAAACATCTTCCCATTTATACTTTTCTTTGGTATGCTAATCCCCCTGATTGTGAAATTTTTCTGAGGAAATATTTACATGATCAACAAGAGACAAGACAACATCTATGGCTTGTCAAACTTGGGGAAGTTAGAAAACTAGAAAAATAACATGTCAAACTTGTGACTTCGATTATCATTCGGCCCGGTGAAACCCTCATTCTTTTATTGACATTTTGCATTGGCTGATTCCTACTGCTTCCTACTGCTGTGGCCACAACTAGACGAGAATATTAACTTGATACTAAATGCTACTTAAAGGGAATATGGCTCTCATCCCTCTCCCCATTATAAAAAGAGATTACGAGCAAGTCCACTCCATGAGACAGATACATTAAGATATGATAGCAACACAAATAATACTGGGAAAACTACAGTGAAAAACATATACTAAGAACATATTTATTAGTCTGTGTTAGAGAGTTATTTTAACAAACGAAATATCATGTATTTCAATAGTCTATACTACATAAGGAAATATTATGAGCACAATTTAGATTTAGCTTCACTGTAGATTTACTAAAGATATGCAAAGAGAATTGATCATTGTTCGTGCCTAGTAGATTCAGAGTTAATATGGATCTAGGCTGGTTTAACTCCCTTAATTCCTCTCCTTAAATAGCATGTATTCCACGTGAATACCATGGGTCAATACCATGAGTTTTCATAAACTTGGAGCTCACAAACCAACAATAACTTGACCAAATCACGTTTACCTCCACTTCCTAGCAAAAATTAATAAAATAGAATTATTTTAAATTTATTTTATTTTGACCAAATTAAATCTTTTTTAATTTAACATATATATATATATATTATTATTATTTTATATCTATATCTATCTATATATATATATATATATATATATATATATATATATATATATATAGATATAGATATATTTGTTATTATTATTATTATTATTATTTATTTTTTTATTTTTTTTGTGGCTCGCTATCTTTTTACTTTTTAAAACTTTCGTAATTAAACTTTATATATTATTATTTTTATGTATAATTCAATTTTATTATTCCAATAATTTTCTAACTAACCTTTGTATATATATATATATATATATATACACACACGTAAAATTTATACTTTAAGTCCCATTTAAATAACAAATTATAATTTTTAATAACTTTCTAACTAACCTTTAACATTTTTTAAACTATTTTATGTTGTTATATATTCACATAATTTAACTAATTTCCATTAAATCTTGACTCTGGTCCTAAAGTCAAAATTAGTCGTTAGTGAGGATAGCCTTTGGAGTCTCTACGCACACTATTTAACATGCTAAGCTGGATCTGTTTCTTCAACTTGTCCTTACCTGTTTCTTCAACTTGTCGTGACGATGAACCACACTTGTTGGTTCGAAACGCCTCGACAAATGATTTATCTTGTGATTTACGCCGAAGAATTTCTCTTAAACAAATTAAATCTCTATGACATGACATTACAACATCTCTACCATAGTGCTAACACTCCTAGCAATTACCCCTTAAACTTCACTAGGGGAGATTAACTTGGTCCATATTTCTTGAAGTCCACATAAAATGATATAAACTAGTATGTATTGTTAGTTTAATATTATGTTTTTTCAATCCTTTAATTTTTGTAAAATGCATCAAATGCAAACATTAATTTCAATTTTAAGTTTATATTAAACTTTTAGGTGTTAGCGATAGGAGAATGTGTATTTCAATTATTATAAATATATTTTATAATAGTTATTTTTACAAAATCAGTTTATAATATTTTATTTTTAATAAAAGTTAAAATATAGATTTAATTTTACAGTAAAAAAATGGACCACTCAAGCCTTTAGTATGGCTAGATTTTTTCCCCTGAAATTTCGAATTCACATTTTTTTCACCAAAACCTACATTAACAAAAAATCTGTAAGAACCTACTCTAAACCTTATAGGCAAAAACTAATAATTTATAATAATGTATTATAAACAAAATATTAAATTATTACTCATTTTAAATAATATATATGTTAAATTATATCATACTAAATTAAAAATGAAAAATTATTAAAATAATTAATTAATTTTTTATACATCATTTAAAATTTATATGTCAATATATGTTAAATTATAGGCTAACACTCCTAACAATTACCACTTCAACTTCACTAAGGGAGATTAACTTAGTCCATCTTTCTTGAAGTCCACATAAAATGATATAAACTCATATGTATGGTTAGCTTAATATTATGTTTTTTCAATCCTTTAATTTTTGTAAAATGGATCAAATGAAAACATTAATTTTAATTTTAAGTTTATATTAAACTTTTAGGTATTAGCGATATGAGAATGTGTATTTCAATTATTATAAATATATTTTATAATAGCTATTTTTACAAAATCAATTTATGATATTTTATTTTTAATAAAAGTTAAAATATAAATTTAATTTTACAATAAAAAAATGGACCACTCAAACCTTTTTTGAATTCATATATTTTTCACCAAAAGTGCATTAACAAAAAGCAATAACATACTCTAAACCTTATAGGCAAAAAATAATAATTTATAATAAAATATTACAAATAAAATATTAAATTATTACTCATTTTAAATAATATATATGTTAAATTATATCATATTAAATTAAAAACCAAAAATAATTAAAATAATTAATTAATTTTGTACACGTCATTTAAAAATTATATATCAATATCACCAAGCTGGGGTGAAGAACATGGAAAGTACATCAGAGGACGGTGGGCAAGTGGTATGATGGGACCAGCCAAACACCCCACACGATTCCGCACAATAAAGATTGGAATTAACACACTGTTATGTTAACCACTAATTAAATGATTTAAACAATGATTAAGCTGTGGATTAAATTGTGGTTTGTGACTTAACATCGGATCTTTCTGGACTTTGGTAAGGTGGCAATTATGACTGTAGTTATTAACACTATACTGGCACCTTGGTTTGCGTTTCCCGCTCCTCGTTCTTGCCAAAACCTTCCCTCCTATTGTTGCTCGGTCATTTCTGCTCTTCATTTATTGGTGCCGAGGGTTTGTTTTGGTAATGCTTATGCTGCTTGTGTATGATGCTACGTTGTAACTAATGTGCGCGCCAGTCAGGGGCTACTCTGCCTTAGAGATTGGCACCTACATTCACCTGGGTGACTTGTGGTTTTGGCTCTTTTTGCAAAAATTGGTAGTTTTGCTGCCTGTGTTAGTATACGTTTGTAATTCTCGTGCAGCTGCTTACTGTGTCTTTATTCCACGGTCATTTTTTTGTTATGAGGTCGTTTTGCTGGTAAATCTCAGTGGTTTTGTGCATGCATGCAGGTTGCAAAGCGATGGTACTCCTATGTTTTCGACTTCACTTCAAGTAACTTCGTCCATCCATGATTTACTCTATTGCCTTTGTTATTCCATCTCTAAATGAACTTGCTCCTTTGTCTCAGTCAGTATCCGAGATTTGTGACTCAATGGCCTGTGCTCGGTCTACGCTATGAACCCTCTAGGTAAGGAAAATAATTGCTCTCTACGTATGCACTTATTCGCTTTTTCTTTAGAAAATAAAATAAACAAGACAGTCTGCATGCACCATATCGACTATTCTGGTTGTTCAATGAATAGGAAACAATAAAGAAATATTATGGTTGTTACAGATGGATTCAAATGAATAAATTGTATGCTCCTTTTATTATGGATACTTGTGTTCTGAACCTTTTGAATGATTTTCGATTTTTACATTTATAGCTTCTATCCATAGTTGTCTAAACTATGTGTAGTTATTTTTTCAGTTGCTATTCTATTAGTTACACAACTGTTCATGTATTTTGTTCGTTCTGTACTGCAAGATTTTACATTAGACATATTTGTCTTTTTCCTCTAAAATGAAAGAACAGTTATTAAACTATTGTTTATTAAGGACAAACAAAATAGTGACCATAACTGACTAAATTGTCTCTAACTAATACTGAGATTAAAAGAAAAACAAAGTCCTGCATCCTACTTTGACAAACTGAACATAAAGAAACCAATTTGCTAATAAAACTTTCCACCTTGGTGGAGACCAACACCCGGTCATGATGCCTTAGTTGGATGCTCCTCCATCAGGCTCCCGGGGTAAAAAGAAATCATGACTCTGGTCCATGAGCTTCTCGACTGAAGAACCCGCCTGCTCTATTTTCCTGGCATCAAGCCATGAATTGTCCTCAATAGGAGGCTTCTTCCACTTGACCAGGTATTGCAGATACTCCTTCCGCTGAGTTCGTTTGGCCACCTGAGTGTCGAGGATTCTCTCAATCTCGGGAGGTTGAACGTAAGTCATTTTTCTCATCCAAGTTGCACTTCCATCTTGGGTGTCCCGAGTAGGCCGTCTGGTTCTGTCTTCTTCTTCTCGGTTAGCAGTGTAGGGAAACAGGCCTACTACATTGAAGATGGGCGAAATGCCTATCCCTGGTGGCAGCTGTATCTCATAGGCATTCGCTGAAAAATTTTGGAGAACTTTGTAGGGACCTATCTTCTTCTACTTCAGCTTGTTGTATGCACCTCTAGGGAAGAATTCCTTGCGCAAATGTGTGAGGACTTCATCTCCCACATTAAATTACACTTCTCTTGGTTTCAAATCTTCTTGCTGTTTTTATTTTTGGCTGCTATCCTACAATTTAATTTTCACCTACTCATGCAAATCTCTCATCGTGTTAGAGAAATCTTCCCCATCTGCACTTTGCCTTTCTTATTGTCCAAGATCTCGCAACTCATGCACTCTGTGGGGATGCATGCCATACAAGATCTGAAAAGGACTGCAACCTGTGATGCGATTGAGTGAGTCATTATAAGTGAACTCTACCAGGGCATGTAGTCGATCCCACATCTGCAAATTCTCACCAATAAAGCTTCGTAGCACGTTCTCCAGACTTCTGTTTACCACCTCTGTTTGTTCGTCGGTCTACGGGTGATAAGTAGAGTTGTAACTCAACTGTGTATCCATCTACTTCCATAGGGTGTGCCAAAAGTGCCTTGTAAACTTCAAAACCCTATGAGAAAGAATAGATTTAGGAAAACCATGTAGCCTGACAATCTCTGTAAAGAACAACTGGGCCACGTGAGTGGCATCACTAGTTTTTTTGCAAGGGATGAAATGCCCCATCCTCGAAAACCAGTCCACTACTACCATCACCGAGTCATAACCATGTGTCCTTGGTAGACCCAAGACGAAGATCAAGCTAACTGAGTCCCATGGTCTACCTGGAATAGGCAGTGGTGTATAAAGTCTCGTGTTTTGACTGTGACCTTTTGCTAACTTGCATACTTTACATCTGGTCACAAATCGTTGTAGATCCCTTCGCATTTTTGGCCAAAAGTAAAAATGGTTGAGCTGCTCGAGTGTCTTGTCTATGCCAAAATGTCCAACTAGACCTTCACTGTGCTTTTCCTGAATAATATTCTTTCTCATCGAGCAGTCAGGAATGCATAGTTGTCCTCCTCTAAACAACAGTTTGTCTTGCAAGTTATAGTCCAGCCATGGACTATTATCTCTCACCAAAGGGTTCTGACATGCCTCGTAGACCTCCTTAAAATCTGTGTCAGCCTTATATAAATCTTTCAGGTGCTCAAAACCCAGCACTTGTATGGTACTCTCCTGCAATAGTAAGGCCCTGCTACTCAACGCGTCCACCACCTTGTTGGCCTGCCCACTAATGTGTTTCAATACAAAGGTGAAACTCTACAAATATTCCACCCACTTAGCATGTTAGTGATTCAGCTTGTGTTGTTGCATCACATACTGCAGTGCAGAATTATCCGAGAACAAAACAAATTCTTTTCCTAGTAAATAGGTGTCTCCAATGCTTAAGTGCTTGGACAACAGTATAGAACTCCTTGCCTTAGGATGAATACTTCTTCATGCTTTCATCCAACTTCTCGATGAAAAATGCAACATGTTTATCCTCCTAACTAAGTACAATTCCAATAGCTATACCGCTAGCATTTTGACTAAGTCAAATTACATAAAAACAAAAATAAAATAAAATAAAACAAATAATAAATAAATAAAAATATTATCGTAGTGTAATGTAAACCTTTTAACCATGTACTTTCACACAAGCTACCTTTTAACCCAAAATAACACTCAAAATAAAATAATAACAAAATAAAGATGAGTCGTGATTTTCAGAACCCATGGTATTGGTGCATAGTATTCATGTGAAATATAAGCTATTTAAAGAGGGAGATTGAACTATCTTAGTTTCAAGCTTACTCTAGATCTACCAAGTTAAGAGAGAGTTTTGGAGTTAAATCTAGGCTGTTTTTAAATCCCCGTTCTGGAAAATTTTCGACAAATAGTGTAGCAGACTTGGGTTGTACATCAAAATTTAGAATTTTATCTAGAGGTAGGTCCTTCATGTTCAGGGTTTGTGAATTTAACCTCTAATTTTAATTGAAATTAAATTTATTTTTTTTCACTCCTAAACACGAGAAATGTCGGGGATTTTTTTGTTAAAATCCCAAAAACAACATAAACTGAACACAGAGACAATGCTCTGTTTTGCTCCAAGATCTTAGCACAGGGAAGATTTTAAAATTATTTCTGAGAACAGAGTATTACACACCCATAAAAGGATTTGTATTCATTAAAATAAAAATTACTGATACAAAATTCATCCTCTTTGACTCAGAGGGATTCACCAAAGAAAACATACGCAGTGCTACTCTATTAATTCCTTTCCCATTACATGCAGTATACTACGCTACTGCGTATTACTAACATTCATACACTTGCGTTGTTGCACTTCTTCCTTCACTCCCACTCTCTCAACCTCTCTACAGACTACTACATCACACACATTACATATAAAATCTGAATGCTTTAATGAACAAAAATGGAGTCCCATGCTATGAACTGCTCGACGCTGTCCTTCTCGTCCTTGACTGAGCTGAACTTTAACTGCGCTAGATGAAAAATTCCATGTCTTCCTTCTCGGCCATACTGTGAATTGAATGCTTCTTCCTGCTGCGCTGTACTGCTCCATGCTTGCTTTAACCGGCTTCGCGCCATTGAACAATCCTGCCCACCTTGCCATCAAAGATGAATGCATGCAAAAACTTTTCTATCGGGTCTGCTTTTCGGCTCACATTGCATATCGCAGTTGGCCGATCCTCTGTTTCTCCTTATACTAGAAAATATATGAGAAACACTATAAAATACAAAAATTGGCTTTGGGCGGATTTCAACCATTATACTATTTGGCTTTGGAAACCCATCGGGTCCGGGTTTCATCGCTGTCGGCACTCATATATGTAAATGCCATGCACCATTGGTTTCCCCGATTTTGATATGTCGATCGCGATCATGGCTGATGCCTCCGATCCTTTGCTTTTCCTTATATTTCGTTATATAACAAAAATGCATAAAATACATTGAAAAATGACTTAAGGGCGGACCTGAAAATTTATCAAAAACCATTTATAATGCTATCGGGTCCGATCCATCGGGTCGGATGCATGCCTTATACAAAAGTCTCGCTCCTTTGGTTTCGCCGATAGCGAAATGCCGATGTGATATCCATTGATGCAATATATTATAACATATGCCCGAAAAACATTAAAACACAGGAAGAAGGGGCTGTTGTGGAACTAAAATAATATGAAACAAAATGTTAAACACCCGTCGGGTCTGGCTCATCGGATCGCAACTATATATATATATATATATATATATATATATATATATATATATATTCAAAGGATCTGCCACATTGTGAACGCCGATAGCGATACGTCAATGCGATATCGGTGATCGCTCGTCAGTGATGTTTCCATGTTGCTGCACGGCTCAACTGTTGCGCAGTTGAAATTACATTTTCAACACTCCCCTTTAATTTCAACTGTTGGGCATTCAATCATACCCAAACACTTCCTCAAAATTCAAATCTTTTCTGATCCAATGTCTTTGTCAAAATGTCTGCTACCTGTTCTTGAGTCTTGCAATGTGGTAAACTGATTTCTCCATTGCTTACCAATTCTCTTATATAATGAAACCTTGTGTCAATGTGTTTCGTTCTCTTATGAAACACTGAATTCTTTGATAATGCAATAGCTGAGCTATTGTCACAAAAAATCACTATTGCTTTTGCCTGCTCTTGGCCTAAGCTCCTTAACATTCTTCTCATCCACACTGCTTGACATGTTGCTATTGTAGCTGCCACATATTCTGCCTCTGCTGTAGACAATGCCACGATAGGTTGTTTCTTAGAAGCCCATGAAATGGCTCCTGGACCCATGTGAAAAACATAACCGAAAGTGCTTTTCCGATCATCTCCACTTCCAGCCCAATCACTATCAGTGTATCCAACTAAATCTGAACATTCTGAAACAGTATATAAAATTCCAAACATTTTAGTACCTTTGATATACCTCAGAATTCTTTTTGCTGCCTGCCAATGTGTTTCTTTTGGCCTCTCCATGAATCTGGAAATCAAATTAACATCAAACATTATGTTAGGCCTAGTTGCAGTTAAATACATAAGGCTGCCAACTATGCTCTTATACAAGCTAGGATCAAAATCCTTGTTGATGTCCTCTGTGCTGAGTTTTAATCCCATTACTGTGGGAGTGATTGCTGCCTTGCACTCTTGCATATTAAATCTACCCAACACATTATTTACATATCTTGCTTGAGAGATAAAAATTCCATTTTCATTTTGATCTACTTCTATTCCTAAGAAGTATCTCAGCAAACCCATGTCACTCATCTCAAATTCTTCTTTCATGACTGATTTAAAATTTTCAATGAGGTAGTCATCATTACCTGTAAAAATCACATCATCAACATATAACATAACAATTAAAATTTTACCATCATTTTCTTTGATGTAGACGGTGGGTTCTCCCTCACATTTGTCAAATTCATTTTCCAATAGATAGGAATCTATTCTAGTGTACCATGCTCTTGGCGCTTGCTTCAACCCATAAAGAGCTTTCTTCAATCTGCACACTTTGTGCTCTTGGCCTTTCTTCTCATAGCCTAGAGGCTGTTCAATGTAAACCTCCTCCTTTAACACTCCATTTAGGAATGTCGACTTCACATCCATTTGGTATACTTTCCATTTGTTTTGTGCTGCTATGGACAACACTGCTCTCACGGTTTCCATTCTTACAACCGGTGCGAAAGTCTCCTCATAATCTCTCCCATATTGTTGCTTGTACCCTTTGACAACAAGCCTTGCTTTGTGTCCTTCAATTTTTCCTTTAGCATTGCACTTGGTCTTATAGACCCATTTGACTCCAATGACTTCTTTACCTTTTGGAAGCTCAACCAAATCCCATGTCTTGTTTCTCTCTATGGCATTCATCTCCTCATTCATAGCTTCTATCCATTTCTTATCTTTAATAGAATCTTCGAAATGAATAGGGTCATCAACATGACAATACAAGGAAAATAAGGAATTCATTCCTTCATCATCAATGTCACTTAGATTTCTAAACTTCTTACCTCTTTCATTTGGTGTGCAAGTGCTTGAAGATGCACTTGAATCTCCTCCTTGTGGTGTCCTTGGGGAAGCACTTTCATTTATCCTCAATGGTTTCTCTTGCTGTCCTTGTGTTGGCGCTACTGTTTGGGGATGTGTTTCATCCATCTCCTCATCATCTTCATCATGAGACAAACAGTTTTTAACATTCACTGTTTTCTCTATGCTTCCATCCCAAGCTTCCTCTTCAATAAATTGAACATCTCTGCTCACAAAGAACTTCTTGGTAGATGGGATATACAACCTGTAAGCTTTGGATTCCTCACTGTATCCAATGAAAATACATTTCTCCCCTTTGCTGTCCAACTTCCTCCTTAGCTGATCTGGAATGTGTGCATAAGCCACACATCCAAAAATTTTCATGTGAGTGACTCCTTACTTTCTCCCACTCCATGCTTCTTCTGGCACTTTGTTCATCACTGCTTTTGTTGGGCACCTATTCAAAATGTATACTGCATAGTCTACAGCTTCAGCCCAATAATCATTTGGCAAATGCTTTGCCTTCAACATGCTTCTTGCCATATCCATAATGGTCCTGTTCTTCCTTTCAGCAACTCCATTTTGCTGCGGGGTGTACCTAGCTGTAAATTGCTTGTGAATTCCATTTTCTCTACAAAATCGTAAGAATTCTTTGGAGATATACTCACCTCCTCTGTCTGTTCTCAAAACTTTGATGCATGGCCCACTTTGATTTTCGACAAGTGCTTTGAAATTTCGGAATTTTTCAAACACTTCGCTTTTGTTCATGAGGAAATAAGCCCAAGTCTTTCTGGTGAAATCATCAATGAATGTTAGGAAATATTGGTTGCCTACAAGTGATGGAGCTTGCATCAGTCCACATAAATCTGAGTGGACAATTTAAAGGGTGCCTTTGCCCTTATGCTTTTCCCTGATGGAAAACTTTCTCTGTGTTGTTTCCCCAATATGCAACCTTCACAAAGGCTGTCCGGTTTCTCTATCAATGGTAATCCTCTTACCATTCCTTTTCTACTCAACAAATTAAGACATCCAAAGTTGAGATGTCCAAATATCAAGTGCCACAACCAATTTTCATCCTTTGGCACACTTTGGGAAGCCTCTTGGGAAACTGTTGCAATTACTTCTTTGTTTTTCAATTCTGCTCTTATTCTGAGAGGGAACATCCTGTTCCTCGTCATTTTTACTTCAGCAATGCATCGCTTGCTGGGTGCTCTATCCATGATGGTGCATACATCATTCTCAAAGAAAACATTGTAACCTTTTTGAACAAGCTGTCCAATACTTAAGAGGTTGCATCTCATTCCAGGAACATAATAGACATCTGCTATGGTTTTCTTTTCACCCTTCTTTGTAAATATTTTAACTTCTCCTTTACCCATAACAGAAATTTTGCTATCAGTCCCAAGTGTGACTTGTGACTTCACACTTTGATCTAAAGCAGAAAACAGGGCTATGTTTTCTGTCATATGGTTACTACAACCGGAATCTAGAAACCATATGTCTTCATTGTTTGTTTCAGCCATATTACAAGCTAACAATACATTATCTTGGCTGATATTTTCTCTAGTGATATTTGCACTAGATCTATTGTTCATATCATGCTGCTTCTTCCTACATTCACTGGCATAATGCCCATATTTTTTATAGTAATAACATTGGACATTGGATTTTTCATACCTTTGTCCTTGAGCATGATGTTGTCCTCTTTGTTGACTGCTGCCTTGGCCTTGGTTCTGATTTGGGTTGTTGCCTCTTCCTTGATCATTTGTTGGACTGTTCCTTCCACCTCTATTTTGGCTTCTGCCTCTTCCTCTCTTGTTTCCTCTGCCTTGACCTTTTCCTCTTCCAAAGGACATCTGGGTCTTGAAGGCTTGCTCTAGAGATGAGTTTTCATTTCTACTCAACCTCTGCTCATGTGTTATCAGTGATGCATGAAGTTCATCAACTGAAAAATTTGAGAGATCCTTTGTCTCTTCTATGGTGGTGACTATCACATGGAACCTTGAGGGTAGGACTCTCAATATTTTCTCCTCAATCCTCCTTTATTCAAGAGTCTCTCCATGAGTCCTTATCTGTGTGACCAGACCAATTACATGTCTGAAGAATGAGTCAATATTGTCTGACTCCTTCATGCTTAGATTCTCAAAATCTTTCCTCAGCAACTGCAGTTTTGCTGTCTTCACTTTCTCCATGCCTTGATAGGCTGTTTTGAGAGTTTGTCATGCTTCTTTGGATGTCTTAGCTGCTGCTATCCTTGCAAACACACTCTGTTCCACTGCTTGATACAAAAGTACAAGGGCTTTTGAATCCTTCTTCCTATTGCTCTTCAACAGATCCTTTTCTGCCTGTGTTAAGCTGTTAAACTCATTTTCATCTGCTGGTTCTTCAAAGCCATATTCAACAAGTTCCCATAAATCTTGTGAGGCAAACAGGGCTCTCATGGTTATGGCCCAATAGTCATAGTTTTTCCCATTAAATTGTGGGAGTTGGGTATTAAACGTACCCATGCTAGTGCTTGTGCTAGCCATTCCTTGCATTCTTGACTTGATTCTTTTGTTGAGTCTTCACACTGCTAGAGAAGTTGCGTCAGCAAAACCTTCCTTCAGCTTCTTTGACACCTTCAAAGAGCCTGAACCAGCTCTGATACCACTGTCGGGGATTTTTCTGTTAAAATCCCAAAAACAACATAAAATGAACATAGAGACAATGGTTTGTTTTGCTCGAGGATCTTAGCACAGGGAAGCTTTTAAAATTATTTCTGAGAACAGAGTATTACACACCCATAAAAAAAAATTGTATTCACTAAAATAAAAATTACTGATACAAAATTCATCCTCTTTGACTCAGAGGGATTCACCAAAGAAATCATACACAGTGCTACTCTATTCATTCCTTTCCCATTACATGCAGTATACTACGCTGCTGCGTATTACTAACATTCATACACTTGCGCTGCTGCACTTCTTCCTTCACTCCCACTCTCTCAACCTCTCTATAGACTACTACAACACACACATTATATACAAAATCTGAATGCTTTAATGAACAAAAATGGAGTCCCATGTTGTGAACTGCTTGAGGCTGTCCTTCTCGTCCTTGACTGAGCTGAACTTTAACTGCGGTAGCTGAAAATTCAATGTCTTCCTTCTCAGCCATACTGTGAATTGAATGCTTCTTCCTGCTGCGCTGTACTGCTCCATGCTTGCTTTAACCAGCTTCGCGCCATTGAACAATCCTACCCACCTTGCCATCAAAGATGAATGCATGCAAAAACTTTTCTATCGGGTCCGCTTTTCGGCTCACATTGCATATCGCAGTCGACCGATACTCTGTTTCTCCTTATACTAGAAAATATATGAGAAACACTGTAAAATACGTAAATTGGCTTTGGGCGGATTTCAACAATTATACTATTTGGCTTTGGAAACCCATTGGGTCCAGATTTCATCGTTGTCGGCACTCATATATGTAAATTCCATGCACCATTGGTTTCCCCGATTGCGATATGCCGATTGCGATCACTCTAATCCTTCGCTTTTCCTTATATTTCGTTATATAAAAAAAATGCATAAAGTACATTGAAAAATGACTTAAGGGCAGACCTGAAAATTTATCAAAAACCATTTATAATGCTATCGGGTCCGATCCATCGGGTTGGATGCATGCCTTATACAAAAGTCCCGCTCCTTTGGTTTAGCCAATAGCGAAATGAGGATGTGGTATCTGCCGATGCAATATAATATAACATATGCCTGAAAAACATTAAAACACAGGAAAAAGGGGCCGCTGCGGAACTGAAATAATATGAAACAAAATGTTAAACACCCGTCAGGTCTGGCTCATCGGATCGCGACTATATATATATGCAAAGGCTCTACCACATTGTGAATGCCGATAGCGATACGCCGATGCGATATCGGCGATCGCTCGTCGGCGATGTTTCCATGCTGTTGCACGGCTCAACTGTTGCGCAGTTGAAATTACATTTTCAACAAGAAAGGAAACGGGTGACTAGTGTGCCAAAAAACCAGCTCGTGGGTAAGTGTTCATTTACTTCATGTTTTTTCCCTCGACTTATCGCAAAGGCGGACCATCCAACAAAGTAGTTTGTCTACTAATCTTGTGCCACTTTAAGTTACCTTAATTTTAACTTTGGTGACTCGAATCATAACCGTGACACAAAAATGAAGGCTCTCGACCAGAGCTTATTATTTCATAACTAAATATCATTATTTATAGATACACATGCATGAGAATCAATTATGACCTCCGCGGACTTGAACTTATGTCTTATAGACTCACATTAAACCTGTAGACTCAAACCTGCATACGCACATTAAACCTGTCGACTTACATTAAGCTTGATGACATGGGAACACCTGCAGACTCACAGTAAACTTGTAGACTTACATTAAACTTGATGACATGGGAACACTTGCAAACTCAAAACTGCATACTAACCTTTAAACATGTAGACTTACATTAAACTTGATGACATGGGAACACTTGCAAACTCAAACCTGCAGACTAACCTTTCGACTTACATTAAACTTGATGACATGGGAACACTGGGAGGGGCTGTTTGCCATACTCATGATTATTGTTCTAATACTTCCTCTCAATCATGATGATCTAAATTTTAACTTGTGCGTTGGTGTAAGTCTCAGTTAGGCTTACAACAAAACATTTCATTTTTGTCTTCTTGCTAAAGGGTCCATGTTTGTTCATTTGCTGATGTAGTTTCATCTTCACCTTTTTGGTTTTCCTTGTGAACTTCCTCTACTCCTTGCTTAGGTACTTAAAAACCAGCAACTTTTTCAAGATTGGGATGAACACAACATTTTTTAATAATTAAATCAAGGTAGTCCAATTCATGTTCTCCCCACTTTCCATGAGGAGCCACCAGAATAAAGTCATCTTCGACCATGTTCGGCCTATGCATAGCATCCATGGCTGTATCCTGCCATCTTAGAAGAAAATTCAATCAAATTTCTAACAATTGAATTCTGAGAGAAGAAAGTTCTGCTCTCAATGATTGTAAGATCATGTGAAATACATTGGTTATTGGTTATCAATAAAACCATATTGTTTATCAAATAACTCTTCAGACTCAAAAATACTACTACAGCAATTAAAAATATAGCCTCACCCAAAGATACTCCCAAATCGACTCTCCAAAAGGACATCATAAAAAATATGAATATCCAAGATTATCCCACTGATTGTCCTCCAATTAGACCAGTAACCTTCTAGGTGGCTTTCCACACATGGTGGCAGCGATAGTTTTACACAAAAAAATTTAACCTTTATCTTCTCCCCTCCGAATTGAGCACTAATAAACTCACCGCTTCAAACTGGACGTAGGCACAGAGATGTGTTTACTCGCTCTGAAATGGGGCAGCAGTGTTCACTCTACGAACATCCACATCATGGTTCGACCCTCTACGGGTCACTTAGCCGCACCAAAACAACACAATCACCTCCACAAATCACTCAACTGGCTCCACACTCAACGACATCCACAACCCTCTTCAACATTCTTCAATCTGCAACAAGACTGCAGGTCTTCACAAGCAGCACACAACACGCCGCAATCAACTTTCCACTGCTTTGAACGGATCTTCCCACTAATCTGCAAAGATTTTCTTGAAAGCCTCTCGGAAACAAATTTACAGACAATAGCACGAAACCAACAAATTTATGCTCTTGATCTTTCACCCAAGGACACAGCTACCGCAGACTCGATACAGACAGCACAATATCGGTCCATGACAGACTTTACTCCTTTCTTCGGTTACATTTCAACATAAGCACCAAACTTCAAACTACACGACTTTCAGTTTTCAATTTGTAACTCTTTGACACTGCTCTAGGCACAACATCTCCCTTCCACATCGGCTCCACGAGGGCTTCACACAAATTTTAATTCACAGAGTGGCTGGCTATTTAACCCACGCCACTCTGCGATATACATCTTCACACAACGCAGACACACGTTCATTCAAGGGATTTAAGTACAGTTCACAAAGCAATGGTGAGAAGCACAAAACAAAATATTTTTCTTCAAGTTGACTTATTAACAAAGCACCAGTCCACCCGGTCAGTTCTCATAGATGACAGCATATCCTCAAACGCAGGCAGGTCCCTAATCAGATTTGAAATGACTGAACCAAAGGTAAACTGGTCACCCACTACACAGCGACAAGCCACACCAATCTTCCGCTCGGAAAACAACTCAACGCTGCTCAAAAAATTCACACAGTCATGACTAGACCAGGCCTTCACGTGTCACGACACAGTTCTATAGATGCCTTAAAACTTCCATTGTAACTGCTACACTCCACAGGGGATGCAAGATATCGGTGCCTTCATCCACAAGCTTCAGCTCAGTGGGCGCTCAGTCAAACGCGACCCAACACAAGGCTCACTACGCCTCTAATAAAACATAAACCAGACCTAAGTCAGTTGTAGAATGCACTCACAGCGTCACGTTCCAACAACGCTGCGCCTCCTCCACGTGTGGCTCAAAAGGGTTGGCAGCACGTTTCCACATCTCGACGAAAGGATATCAACCCTCCTCACAAGTCTCGTAAATTCTCATTGCCCTATCACTCTTCCACGCAGACTCGGACTCTTGACACCACTGAGCCCGCACAACCCAGGCTTATACAAATTGCTCGGCTTCACACGATTTGCAGAAGCACGGGACCTCGCCACTGCCACTCACATCGTCGGCCTCGTCCAAGCAGCTCACCTGAGCTCCAATACCATGACAGAAAAATGAAGACTCTTCACAAGAGGTTATTATTTCATTACCAAATATCATTATTTACAGATACATACGGGAGAATCAATAATGATCTCTGCCGACTTGAACGTGTCTTACCAACTCCTGCATACTCACATTAAACCTGTCGATTCACATTAAACTTGATGACATGGGAACAGTGTGCGGCGCCGTTTGCCACGTTCGTGATTAATGTTCTAACAAAATGGGATGTATGCCAGTTGCCAGTTTCATTTTTGGTCCCCTGATGAGGGCACCGTGAAATACTTCATTGGGAAGCTGAACAAATTGCTGGCTCTCTCAGAGCAAGTACCTAGCCCGGGATTTTTTTAGTTTGGCAGATCTACAGAATTTGCCATGGACACACTACCTCGTGACCGTTTGCAATAAGGCTGACCTACTCTCGTCGCGAAGGCAAGTGAGGAGATGGTGGGAAGACATCTCTTCTCGCCCTGCATGGAAGAAAGTTGTAGAAAAAATTCGCTATCAGTGTTCTAAGGGAAGAAAAAATTCCCTTTGATTGATCTTCTGATTTGTTGGGTATTTTTCATGGGAAAATACCAAAAACCAAACACCCAGACACCACAGAGGCAATGCTCTGTTTCCACTGTTCCAGGATCTTTGCACAGGGAACCTCTTAAAAGCAAATATACTCATAACAGAGTATTACACAGCCAAAAAAACATTTCTATTGATTAACATATAAAGCCTGAAACAACATTCATCCTCTTTGCTGAGAGGGATTTTCCAAAAACTTTCACCCATCAAAAACATAAACTATGTTTCCACTTGAGAATTCACTGTGCTGGGTTTACTGCAGTAAAACCCATTTTTACATTACTGTTGTAAAACAAATTTTTACATACACAGTAAAAATTTCATTACATTTACCATTTAAAAATGTGCGCTCTTTTCTCCTGCATTTCAATGCATACCCAATACATTAAAAAGAAATTATGCACTGCTGTGCAATATCTTCTGCTGCGAGCTTCACCATTACTCAACAAAAACACACACAATACTTTTACGCTCCTCTGCTCCTTTTGTTCATGCACTGCTGTGAAAATCTTCTCATTCCTCTTTTTCTACCCTCCGAGTTCTCTGGTTCCTCCCATATGCGATTACTACAACATCGAGCGTTTTTTTTTTACTCGTTCCATGTGTTAAAAAAAATTAATACAACCACACACACTTTTTTGTTTCATTCGATATAATTTTTTTTATAATGGTCAACACATCTTTAAAAGATATGACACATATGATGTATGTGCCCATAACCATTTAAAGGGGCCACCAAAAATTACGTGAAGCATTAAAAACATTAACTCCTCCATTCTCGGCGGTCAACCAATAGGACAAACACTCCACGCAATGCATTGAATTGACGCAGGCCCGTGCACCTTCAAGAATCGACGGCTGACAACACGCAACCAGATCGGACGATGGAGATCAATATCGGAAGGCAGTTTAATGCTGAGCTTTACCTCCCGATATGTCAGAGATGCTGATGTCAGGTGAGAGCCACGCGTCTGCACCAAATCGCATCGGAGCCAAACATACGGAAACAGCTTTTCGCTGGATGGTGGTGCGATATGCTCTGGGCGGTTTTGTGGTTTCACTGCGGTGGTTTTGGATGCAACGTGCTGACTGAGTTCGCTGCCATCGCTGTCCCTGTCTGCCTGCAGTTGGTATTAACATTCCAACACTCCCCTTTAATTTCAACTGCTGGGCATTCAATCTTACCCAAGCACTTCCTCACATGGAGGGATTCACCAACTGCTTCTGATGCAGTTCCACAAACAAACAAAGTTGTCTTCCTCTTAATAGAGGGATTAACCTGAAACTGTGCTTAAGAGCACCTTCCTCATGACAGAGGGATTCACCATAACAATGTGCTGAAGAGCACCTTCCTCATGACAGAGGGATTCACCTGTGACTATGCTGAAAAGCATCATCCTCTTGATAGAGGGATTTACCATGTGTATGCTAAAAAGCATCTTCCTCTTGACAGAGGGATTCACTAATGACAATGTGCTGAAAAGCACCTTCCACTTTAATAGAGGGTTTCACCAAATGACTGCTTCAAATGCAGTTCCAAAACAAACAATCATTGCACTGCTGTGTGTGCAAACTCATTACATTGTTCTTTTATGTTGCTGCATATTCTCTGCTGCACTGTTGTGCCATCTTCTTTACTGTGTCTATCCCACACTGCTGTGTCTACACTTGCACTACTTCTGCACTCTTCAAAGACAAAATACTCTGTCTTTCTTGGAACAATTACACTGTCCCAATTTACAAATTTACACTGCTGTTGCATATATTACATTTCAACTCAATGAACAACACATTCATTACAGTTACATATACTGCTGTAAAAAAATTTCTTTTACATGTGTTGCTGTCCATTACCTTTCATTTCTTCAACAAAACTTCATGCTGCTGCATTTTCTTATTTGCATTGCTGTGTGCTTCTCCTTCTTGCCATCATGCTGCTGTCCATAACTTCTTGCTGCTGCATTTTTCATATTCACTGTTGTCCATACCCATAACCATAGACTGTCATCCCTGCGTTTTTATTTGCTGCTGCGTTGCCTCTGCAATTTGCACTGTGGTTGCCTTTTGTTTCATCATACTGTTGTGTGCCCATACTCTTGGCACTTCATTCTCCACAAAAAAAATAACACGGGCTGTTACTTTTTACACCCTTGCTTCACACAATCTTAGCCTTCATTTTTTTTACACAATGCACTACTGTGCAATTCCTTTGGCTTTCTGCTGCCACACACATTCTTATACATCCAGTGTGCATTAAAAATCTGTTGTCCCTGTTTTTCTTTATGCATTTCTTTGCATGCTGCATTGCATATGAAGAAAAACATTACATTTTTCACTGCTGTGTGAAAAATTTCATTGCATTCTCAGCCACTGGGCATTTACGCTCTGCTGCGTTTTGCCTTCTTCTCATTTTCTTCTCACTGTTTTGCATTTTCATTCCCAATACAAAACATTTCCATCTGCTGTGTATTATACTCACTCTGCTGTGAGTATATTCTCTCATACTACATAAAAGGAAACTACCTTCCATTGCTATGCATTTCAATGCATGTGCACCACAAAAAAAATTTCAAACTGCTGTTCATTCTAATCCATGTGCTCCACAAAAAAAATTTCCAAACTGTTGTTTTGTATTTTGTCTTCCCACTGCTGTGAGGGTTTCCATGCTTTGCATTTTTCTCTTATCTAGCTGCTGCTCTTTACATTTCAGCGCTGCCATCTTTTATTCTTTATGCATTTCTGTGCATATTGCATAAACACAAAGCAAAAACATTGCTGATTTCATCACTGCTGCATATTACCTTTTAGAGGGATTAACAAAGATTTCATTTGCAACTGCTGCGCTGCAATACATCCTCCATCAACAAATGACTGTTAATACAGTTCAGCAAACAACAAAAAAAATTCAAGCTCCCCTTTAGTGTATGCTTTATCTTCTTTCAGCAGACTCTTCTCAAAATAAATTTAGATCCACTGGGGAGTTCAAGGGGCTTTCAGATTGCCTTTCCTTCCTTCTCCATACTTGTGTAACTTTCTTCTTTTGCATGGGTCTAGCTTGCATAGGAGCCCATGTTAAGTTACATTCACGTGCCATATGCCCAATGTTATGACACTTGAAACATTCAACATTTTTCATGAATAACATTTCATGATTTCTTCTAAAATTGTTTCTTGGAGATTGTCGTAGACCACAACATCTATCTCCATGAAATGCTCTACAGTCTTTTTCCATATGACCAAAGTTTGAGCAAGCATAACAATAACCATAAAATGAACTTTGGTACCTTGGAGATGGAGGTTTCCTTGATGTACTTCTGAAACCTTGCTGCCTTGAGATCCTTTGTTGATGACCATTGCATCTTGACTCTTTGCCATCAGCTACATTTCTTCTTGGAGCTGGTTTTCTACTTGGAGCAGGATCTCTTCTATTGCTGCCTTCATTTTTCTCCTTGCCTTTGCTGGAACTAGGAGCATCACCATCTCTTTCTGGCTTCTTCACATCTCCTTTGCTTAAAGCATCCTCATCCTTGTTTGAGGGTTCAGCTACATACCCAAGTCCTGATTTATCAGATGGAGATCTGTGATAGCTGAGCATGTCATCCAAAGCTTGAGAGCTCTTCATGATTTTGTTCATCCCTTCAACCTTTTTCCTGAGGAGGACAATCTCTTCTTCTAACTTTTCACATTCATTACTTTTCTTTGCTAGTTGTCCCTCAGTTTCTTCCTTGCTACGAGTAGCTTCAGCTGCTACTACTTTGAAGGAGATAATATCTGTCTTCATTTTGGAGATTTCTGCTTGACTGCTCTCCATTTTCTTCTCAGCTTCTTGTGCCTGCTTCCTGGCTTCTTGTAGTTCGGACTTAAGGGAGGAGACCTCTACCTTGTACTGTCCAATCTCTTCCACAAGCTTATTCACTCTCATGTGCCTTTGTTCAAGTTGACTTGTCAAGGCATCTTCCTGCTTCTTTGCTTCATTCAGCTGATTTGTCATGGATATGACTTCTTCATGATGTTTCTTCTTGCATTGATCAAGCTCCTTCTTAAGCTTGGCAAGCTCTTCATCCCTTTCTCTTACTTGAAGCTTGATGAGGTCAACCTTCTCACTTTCAGCTTCTATAATGGGTTCTTCTTTACTCATTGGCATGGTCACTGCTCCCTTTGCATGAAGGTCATGCAGTCTGTCCCATATATCCTTTGCTGATGTATATTTTCCTAGATTCCTCTTCACAGAATCAGGGAGTCCATCCAAGATTAGTTTTGCTGCTTGTGCATCATACTCCATGGATTCTTTATCCATCTTGCTGTCATCAATCACTGACTCCCAGACTTCAATCCCCTCAGACATTAGGAAAGCCCTCATCATTATTTCCCATACATCAAAGTTTCCATCAAACTTTGGGGTTTCAAATAAAATGTATTCCAATGGATTGCCTTCTAGTTTAGTAGAGGAGGGAGACACATTTTTAGCAGCCTTGGAGGCTTTCTTCTTTGACCTTGCCATTCTTAACTAGGCTTCAAATACTTGACTGTATTTTTGTTAAATCACTGACTGTTCCTTCAACAGTAACACAAAGGAAAGCTTTGAGAAATACCTTAACTCTTTTGGTTGTGGCTTCACACTGCTGTAGAGGTTTGACTGCTGCAACCACACCTTCCTTCAGCTTCTTTGAGTCTTCAAAGAGCCTGGACTAGCTCTGATACCACTATTGGGTATTTTTCATGGGAAAATACCAAAAACCAAACACACAGACACCACAGAGGCAATGCTCTGTTTCCACTGTTCCAGGATCTTTGCACAGGGAACCTCTTAAAAGCAAATATACTCATAACAGAGTATTACACAGCCAAAAAAACATTTCTATTGATTAACATATAAAGCCTGAAACAACATTCATCCTCTTTGCTAAGAGGGATTTACCAAAACTTACATTCACCCATCAAAAACATAAACTATGTTTCCACTTGAGAATTCACTGTGTTGGGTTTACTGCAGTAAAACCCATTTTTACATTACTGTTGTAAAACAAATTTTTACATACACAGTAAAAATTTCATTACATTTACCATTTAAAAATGTGCGCTCTTTTCTCCTGCATTTCAATGCATACCCAATACATTAAAAAAAATTATGCACTGCTGTGCAATATCTTCTGCTGCGAGCTTCACCATTACTCAACAAAAACACACACAATACTTTTACGCTCCTCTGCTCCTTTTGTTCATGCACTGCTGTGCAAATCTTCTCATTCCTCTTTTTCTACCCTCCGAGTTCTCTGGTTCCTCCCATATGCGATTACTACAACATCGAGCGTTTTTTTTTTACTCGTTCCATGTGTTAAAAAAAAATAATACAACCACACACACTTTTTTGTTTCATTCGATATAATTTTTTTTATAATGGTCAACACATCTTTAAAAGATATGAAACATATGATATATGTGCCCATAACCATTTAAAGGGGCCACCAAAAATTACGTGAAGCATTAAAAACATTAACTCCTCCATTCTCGGCGGTCAACCAATAGGACAAACACTCCACGCAATGCATTGAATTGACGCAGGCTCGTGCACCTTCAAGAATCGACGGCTGACAACACGCAACCAGATCGGACGATGGAGATCAATATCGGAAGGCAGTTTAATGCTGAGCTTTACCTCCCGATATGTCAGAGATGCTGATGTCAGGTGAGAGCCATGCGTCTGCACCAAATCGCATCGGAGCCAAACATACGGAAACAACTTTTCGCTGGATGGTGGTGCGATATGCTCTGGGCGGTTTTGTGGTTTCACTGCGGTGGTTTTGGATGCAACGTGCTGACTGAGTTCGCTGCCATCGCTGTCCCTGTCCGCCTGCAGTTGGAATTAACATTCCAACATGATTCTTCTTCCCTTAAACCACTGATAGGGCATGTTTTCTACAACTTTCTTCCATGCGGGGCGAGGAGATGTCTTCCCACCATATGCTAACATGCCTTCACGACTACAGTAGGTCACCCTTATTGCAAAAGATTACGAGGTAGTGTGTCGATGGCATATGTTGTAGATCTTCCAAACTAAAAGAATCACCTGCTCTGCTAAAGCCTTTCCTCATGAAAGTCAGGCAATTTGTTCAGCCTCCCAATGCAGTATTTCACAGTTTCAAAAGTTTTCTATTGTCAGACGTGCAAATTACTGTGTTTTCTGTGTCAAATGGATTTCTCACCGATACTTATTTCATTTGGATCTTCCCGCAGGTTTGCATAACTACTGACGTATGCTTGCGATATTCTATGGGTTTTCTTTTACTGCGCTGGCAGGTTGAAGCGTAGTGATGAACTATTTTTCCTCGCGTTGCGAGAACGTTCCCATGGATAAGGTTTTGGAATGGTTTTCGGTATTTTAACCAAGCACAATATAGTACAACACTTTGTAAATTACATATGTTGAATTATTTTAAAATTCATTTAAGGATTACTATGATGGAGAAATTACATATGTTGAATTATTTTAAAACTCATTTAAGGATTACTGTGATGGAGAAATTCTATAAAGAATTTTGACTTTCAATTTGTCAACCATAAAGAATTTAGTCTCGTGCCACGGTATTATTGTCGAGATGACATTTAATTCTAACAAAAATATACCAAAATGGGTGCGTCTTCATTGCCTTATTCCCATCGTCTCAGGGCTCTAAGGTAAGGTTTATATTGAGGACGAAATTTAGATTCACATTTTGTTTAAATTCATTCCCGTAATAGATATATGTGTGATTCCTGCAACCATGGTATAGGATTAAATTCCAAACTTCACAGCTTGCAATTATTGAAAAGGTCAAAATGTCTCTCAATTTTTAAACACAAATTGAGCCTAGAGTGCGATTTGTAAGTACTCTAAGCAAGAACTCTCGAGCTAAATCATTGGGAGGAGAGGAAGCATCTCCTCCTCTCTTCATAGTGCTACCCTCCTTGACCTACGGAGCATAATCAAAATTAACTTCCAGAGGATTTAGTTCGATAGGGTTTGGTTAGAGCACCGTAAAATTCGCATTCTAAGTTCAAATTTGTGTGTAAAAAAGGGAGAGACATTTTGACATTTTTATTCCCTTTAGTGTGTTTTGGATTGATTAGGTTGTATAAATTTTCACTCCACAAATAGAGTACAGCTTTTCACTCCACCAACAGAGTGCACCTTCTGCAGGATGCAATGAAGAGACAAAATCTACAATCAGAGATTTAGATTTTAATTATTAAATTTATGATTTGAGGTTGTTACACTTTTGTAAAAATGATACAATTTTATAGTTTTTTTTAATAAAATAATATTTTAGTAGGTACATGTATAATATTTTTAATTGTTTTAATTTATAAATAATTAGTTAAAAAGATCTAAAGTAAAAATATATACAAGTTTTTAAAAAAATAAAAAATAATTTAGCTTGATATTTTAGTCAGTCAATTTTTTTAAGTATTTAATAGAATTGGAATTTGATAACTATACAGAAAAATGTTTTGTGTGGTGATAATCATAAAGAAATTCTACAAATGCGTGAATATTAGATGTAGGGTCTAGACTTCATATTCTTATACAATTTCTCCTTTCCATTTATGGGAAAGTTAGAATATTGGTTGGCAGTTGCATTAAAAGTGTTTAGAGATGATAATATTTAGGCTGCAAACTCCATTTTTTAGAAATCAGGTGACTTGCTCTTTCAGAAGGCACTCCAATTCCTATAAAAGAGTTTCTACCCCAAAAAGTATCAACATCATCCAGATCAATGGGTATTGAGAACAAATATTCTAATATTTGACATTAATGGAATAGTCAAGAAACCTTAAGCGATCAGTGGTTACAAGAACATAAAGTGAAACATCTTCCCATTTATACTTTTCTTTGGTATGCTAATCCCCCTGATTGTGAAATTTTTCTGAGGAAATATTTACATGATCAACAAGAGACAAGACAACATCTATGGCTTGTCAAACTTGGGGAAGTTAGAAAACTAGAAAAATAACATGTCAAACTTGTGACTTCGATTATCATTCGGCCCGGTGAAACCCTCATTCTTTTATTGACATTTTGCATTGGCTGATTCCTACTGCTTCCTACTGCTGTGGCCACAACTAGACGAGAATATTAACTTGATACTAAATGCTACTTAAAGGGAATATGGCTCTCATCCCTCTCCCCATTATAAAAAGAGATTACGAGCAAGTCCACTCCATGAGACAGATACATTAAGATATGATAGCAACACAAATAATACTGGGAAAACTACAGTGAAAAACATATACTAAGAACATATTTATTAGTCTGTGTTAGAGAGTTATTTTAACAAACGAAATATCATGTATTTCAATAGTCTATACTACATAAGGAAATATTATGAGCACAATTTAGATTTAGCTTCACTGTAGATTTACTAAAGATATGCAAAGAGAATTGATCATTGTTCATGCCTAGTAGATTCAGAGTTAATATGGATCTAGGCTGGTTTAACTCCCTTAATTCCTCTCCTTAAATAGCATGTATTCCACGTGAATACCATGGGTCAATACCATGAGTTTTCATAAACTTGGAGCTCACAAACCAACAATAACTTGACCAAATCACGTTTACCTCCACTTCCTAGCAAAAATTAATAAAATAGAATTATTTTAAATTTATTTTATTTTGACCAAATTAAATCTTTTTTAATTTAACATATATATATATATATTATTATTATTTTATATCTATATCTATATATATATATATATATATATATATATATATATATATATATATATATATATATATATAGATAGATATAGATATATTTGTTATTATTATTATTATTATTATTTATTTTTTTTTTTTTTTGTGGCTCGCTATCTTTTTACTTTTTAAAACTTTCGTAATTAAACTTTATATATTATTATTTTTATGTATAATTCAATTTTATTATTCCAATAATTTTCTAACTAACCTTTGTATATATATATATATATATATACACACACGTAAAATTTATACTTTAAGTCCCATTTAAATAACAAATTATAATTTTTAATAACTTTCTAACTAATCCTTAACATTTTTTAAACTATTTTATGTTGTTATATATTCACATAATTTTACTAATTTCTATTAAATCTTGACTCTGGTCCTAAAGTCAAAATTAGTCGTTAGTGAGGATAGCCTTTGGAGTCTCTACGCACACTATTTAACATGCTAAGCTGGATCTCTTTCTTCAACTTGTCCTGACCTGTTTCTTCAACTTGTCGTGACGATGAACCACACTTGATGGTTCGAAACGCCTCGACAAATGATTTATCTTGTGATTTACGCCGAAGAATTTCTCTTAAACAAATTAAATCTCTATGACATGACATTACAACATCTCTACCATAGTGCTAACACTCCTAGCAATTACCCCTTAAACTTCACTAGGGGAGATTAACTTGGTCCATATTTCTTGAAGTCCACATAAAATGATATAAACTAGTATGTATTGTTAGTTTAATATTATGTTTTTTCAATCCTTTAATTTTTGTAAAATGCATCAAATGCAAACATTAATTTCAATTTTAAGTTTATATTAAACTTTTAGGTGTTAGCGATAGGAGAATGTGTATTTCAATTATTATAAATATATTTTATAATAGTTATTTTTACAAAATCAGTTTATAATATTTTATTTTTAATAAAAGTTAAAATATAGATTTAATTTTACAGTAAAAAAATGGACCACTCAAGCCTTTAGTATGGCTAGATTTTTTCCCCTGAAATTTCGAATTCACATTTTTTTCACCAAAACCTACATTAACAAAAAATCTGTAAGAACCTACTCTAAACCTTATAGGCAAAAACTAATAATTTATAATAATGTATTATAAACAAAATATTAAATTATTACTCATTTTAAATAATATATATGTTAAATTATATCATACTAAATTAAAAATGAAAAATTATTAAAATAATTAATTAATTTTTTATACATCATTTAAAATTTATATGTCAATATATGTTAAATTATAGGCTAACACTCCTAACAATTACCACTTCAACTTCACTAAGGGAGATTAACTTAGTCCATCTTTCTTGAAGTCCACATAAAATGATATAAACTCATATGTATGGTTAGCTTAATATTATGTTTTTTCAATCCTTTAATTTTTGTAAAATGGATCAAATGAAAACATTAATTTTAATTTTAAGTTTATATTAAACTTTTAGGTATTAGCGATATGAGAATGTGTATTTCAATTATTATAAATATATTTTATAATAGCTATTTTTACAAAATCAATTTATGATATTTTATTTTTAATAAAAGTTAAAATATAAATTTAATTTTACAATAAAAAAATGGACCACTCAAACCTTTTTTGAATTCATATATTTTTCACCAAAAGTGCATTAACAAAAAGCAATAACATACTCTAAACCTTATAGGCAAAAAATAATAATTTATAATAAAATATTACAAATAAAATATTAAATTATTACTCATTTTAAATAATATATATGTTAAATTATATCATATTAAATTAAAAACCAAAAATAATTAAAATAATTAATTAATTTTGTACACGTCATTTAAAAATTATATATCAATATCACCAAGCTGGGGTGAAGAACATGGAAAGTACATCAGAGGACGGTGGGCAAGTGGTATGATGGGACCAGCCAAACACCCCACACGATTCCGCACAATAAAGATTGGAATTAACACACTGTTATGTTAACCACTAATTAAATGATTTAAACAATGATTAAGCTGTGGATTAAATTGTGGTTTGTGACTTAACATCGGATCTTTCTGGACTTTGGTAAGGTGGCAATTATGACTGTAGTTATTAACACTATACTGGCACCTTGGTTTGTGTTTCCCGCTCCTCGTTCTTGCCAAAACCATCCCTCCTATTGTTGCTCGGTCATTTCTGCTCTTCATTTATTGGTGCCGAGGGTTTGTTTTGGTAATGCTTATGCTGCTTGTTTATGATGCTACGTTGTAACTAATGTGCGTGCCAGTCAGGGGCTACTCTGCCTTAGAGATTGGCACCTACATCCACCTGGGTGACTTGTGGTTTTGGCTCTTTTTGCAAAAACTGGTAGTTTTGCTGCCTGTGTTAGTATACATTTGTAATTCTCGTGCAACTGCTTATTGTGTCTTTATTCCACGGTCATTTTTTTGTTATGAGGTCGTTTTGCTGGTAAATCTCAGTGGTTTTGTGCATGCATGCAGGTTGCAAAGCGATGGTACTCCTATGTTTTCGACTTCACTTCAAGTAACTTCGTCCATCCATGATTTACTCTATTGCCTTTGTTATTCCATCTCTAAATGAACTCGCTCCTTTGTCTCAGTCAGTATCCGAGATTTGTGACTCAATGGCCTGTGCTCGGTCTACGCTATGAACCCTCTAGGTAAGGAAAATAATTGCTCTCTACGTATGCACTTATTCGCTTTTTCTTTAGAAAATAAAATAAACAAGACAGTCTGCATGCACCATATCGACTATTCTGGTTGTTCAATGAATAGGAAACAATAAAGAGATATTATGGTTGTTACAGATGGATTCGAATGAATAAATTGTATGCTCCTTTTATTATGGATACTTGTGTTCTGAACCTTTTGAATGATTTTCGATTTTTACATTTATAGCTTCTATCCATAGTTGTCTAAACTATGTGTAGTTATTTTTTCAGTTGCTATTCTATTAGTTACACAACTGTTCATGTATTTTGTTCGTTCTGTACTGCAAGATTTTACATTAGACATATTTGTCTTTTTCCTCTAAAATGAAAGAACAGTTATTAAACTATTGTTTATTAAGGACAAACAAAATAGTGACCATAACTGACTAAATTGTCTCTAACTAATACTGAGATTAAAAGAAAAACAAAGTCTTGCATCCTACTTTGACAAACTGAACATAAAGAAACCAATTTGCTAATAAAACTTTCCACCTTGGTGGAGACCAACACCCGGTCATGATGCCTTAGTTGGATGCTCCTCCATCAGGCTCCCGGGGTAAAAAGAAATCATGACTCTGGTCCATGAGCTTCTCGACTGAAGAACCCGCCTGCTCTATTTTCCTGGCATCAAGCCATGAATTGTCCTCAATAGGAGGCTTCTTCCACTTGACCAGGTATTGCAGATACTCCTTCCGCTGAGTTCGTTTGGCCACCTGAGTGTCGAGGATTCTCTCAATCTCGGGAGGTTGAACGTAAGTCATTTTTCTCATCCAAGTTGCACTTCCATCTTGGGTGTCCCGAGTAGGCCGTCTGGTTCTGTCTTCTTCTTCTCGGTTAGCAGTGTAGGGAAACAGGCCTACTACATTGAAGATGGGCGAAATGCCTATCCCTGGTGGCAGCTGTATCTCATAGGCATTCGCTGAAAAATTTTGGAGAACTTTGTAGGGACCTATCTTCTTCTACTTCAGCTTGTTGTATGCACCTCTAGGGAAGCATTCCTTGCGCAAATGTGTGAGGACTTCATCTCCCACATTAAATTACACTTCTCTTGGTTTCAAATCTTCTTGCTGTTTTTATTTTTGGCTGCTATCCTACAATTTAATTTTCACCTACTCATGCAAATCTCTCATCGTGTTAGAGAAATCTTCCCCATCTGCACTTTGCCTTTCTTATTGTCCAAGATCTCGCAACTCATGCACTCTGTGGGGATGCATGCCATACAAGATCTGAAAAGGACTGCAACCTGTGATGCGATTGAGTGAGTCATTATAAGTGAACTCTACCAGGGCATGTAGTCGATCCCACATCTGCAAATTCTCACCAATAAAGCTTCGTAGCACGTTCTCCAGACTTCTGTTTACCACCTCTGTTTGTTCGTCGGTCTACGGGTGATAAGTAGAGTTGTAACTCAACTGTGTATCCATCTACTTCCACAGGGTGTGCCAAAAGTGCCTTGTAAACTTCAAAACCCTATGAGAAAGAATAGATTTAGGAAAACCATGTAGCCTGACAATCTCTGTAAAGAACAACTGGGCCACGTGAGTGGCATCACTAGTTTTTTTGCAAGGGATGAAATGCCCCATCCTCGAAAACCAGTCCACTACTACCATCACCGAGTCATAACCATGTGTCCTTGGTAGACCCAAGACGAAGATCAAGCTAACTGAGTCCCATGGTCTACTTGGAATAGGCAGTGGTGTATAAAGTCTCGTGTTTTGACTGTGACCTTTTGCTAACTTGCATACTTTACATCTGGTCACAAATCGTTGTACATCCCTTCGCATTTTTGGCCAAAAGTAAAAATGGTTGAGCTGCTCGAGTGTCTTGTCTATGCCAAAATGTCCAACTAGACCTTCACTGTGCTTTTCCTGAATAATATTCTTTCTCATCGAGCAGTCAGGAATGCATAGTTGTCCTCCTCTAAACAACAGTTTGTCTTGCAAGTTATAGTCCAGCCATGGACTATTATCTCTCACCAAAGGGTTCTGACATGCCTCGTAGACCTCCTTAAAATCTGTGTCAGCCTTATATAAATCTTTCAGGTGCTCAAAACCCAGCACTTGTATGGTACTCTCCTGCAATAGTAAGGCCCTGCTACTCAACGCGTCCACCACCTTGTTGGCCTGCCCACTAATGTGTTTCAATACAAAGGTGAAACTCTACAAATATTCCACCCACTTAGCATGTTAGTGATTCAGCTTGTGTTGTTGCATCACATACTGCAGTGCAGAATTATCCGAGAACAAAACAAATTCTTTTCCTAGTAAATAGGTGTCTCCAATGCTTAAGTGCTTGGACAACAGTATAGAACTCCTTGCCTTAGGATGAATACTTCTTCATGCTTTCATCCAACTTCTCGATGAAAAATGCAACATGTTTATCCTCCTAATTAAGTACAATTCCAATAGCTATACCGCTAGCATTTTGACTAAGTCAAATTACATAAAAACAAAAATAAAATAAAATAAAACAAATAATAAATAAATAAAAATATTATCGTAGTGTAATGTAAACCTTTTAACCATGTACTTTCACACAAGCTACCTTTTAACCCAAAATAACACTCAAAATAAAATAATAACAAAATAAAGATGAGTCGTGATTTTCAGAACCCATGGTATTGGTGCATAGTATTCATGTGAAATATAAGCTATTTAAAGAGGGAGATTGAACTATCTTAGTTTCAAGCTTACTCTAGATCTACCAAGTTAAGAGAGAGTTTTGGAGTTAAATCTAGGCTGTTTTTAAATCCCCGTTCTGGAAAATTTTTGACAAACAGTGTAGCAGACTTGGGTTGTACATCAAAATTTAGAATTTTATCTAGAGGTAGGTCCTTCATGTTCAGGGTTTGTGAATTTAACCTCTAATTTTAATTGAAATTAAATTTATTTTTTTTCACTCCTAAACACGAGAAATGTCGAGGATTTTTTTGTTAAAATCCCAAAAACAACATAAACTGAACACAGAGACAATGCTCTATTTTGCTCCAAGATCTTAGCACAGGGAAGATTTTAAAATTATTTCTGAGAACAGAGTATTACACACCCATAAAAGGATTTGTATTCATTAAAATAAAAATTACTGATACAAAATTCATCCTCTTTGACTCAGAGGGATTCACCAAAGAAAACATACGCAGTGCTACTCTATTAATTCCTTTCCCATTACATGCAGTATACTACGCTACTACGTATTACTAACATTCATACACATGCGCTGCTGCACTTCTTCCTTCACTCCCACTCTCTCAACCTCTCTACAGACTACTACATCACACACATTACATATAAAATCTGAATGCTTTAATGAACAAAAATGGAGTCCCATGCTATGAACTGCTCGACGCTGTCCTTCTCGTCCTTGACTGAGCTGAACTTTAACTGCGCTAGCTGAAAAATTCCATGTCTTCCTTCTCGGCCATACTGTGAATTGAATGCTTCTTCCTGCTGCGCTGTACTGCTCCATGCTTGCTTTAACCGGCTTCGCGCCATTGAACAATCATGCCCACCTTGCCATCAAAGATGAATGCATGCAAAAACTTTTATATCGGGTCTGCTTTTCGGCTCACATTGCATATCGCAGTTGGCCGATCCTCTGTTTCTCCTTATACTAGAAAATATATGAGAAACACTATAAAATACAAAAATTGGCTTTGGGCAGATTTCAACCATTATACTATTTGGCTTTGGAAACCCATCGGGTCCGGGTTTCATCGCTGTCGGCACTCATATATGTAAATGCCATGCACCATTGGTTTCCCCGATTTTGATATGTCGATCGCGATCATGGCTGATGCCTCCGATCCTTTGCTTTTCCTTATATTTTGTTATATAACAAAAATGCATAAAATACATTGAAAAATGACTTAAGGGCGGACCTGAAAATTTATCAAAAACCATTTATAATGCTATCGGGTCCGATCCATCGGGTCGGATGCATGCCTTATACAAAAGTCTCGCTCCTTTGGTTTCGCCGATAGCGAAATGCCGATGTGATATCCATTGATGCAATATATTATAACATATGCCCGAAAAACATTAAAACACAGGAAGAAGGGGCTGTTGTGGAACTAAAATAATATGAAACAAAATGTTAAACACCCGTCGGGTCTGGCTCATCGGATCGCAACTATATATATATATATATATATATATTCAAAGGATCTGCCACATTGTGAACGCCGATAGCGATACGTCAATGCGATATCGGTGATCGCTCGTCAGTGATGTTTCCATGTTGCTGCACGGCTCAACTGTTGCGCAGTTGAAATTACATTTTCAACACTCCCCTTTAATTTCAACTGTTGGGCATTCAATCATACCCAAACACTTCCTCAAAATTCAAATCTTTTCTGATCCAATGTCTTTGTCAAAATGTCTGCTACCTGTTCTTGAGTCTTGCAATGTGGTAAACTGATTTCTCCATTGCTTACCAATTCTCTTATATAATGAAACCTTGTGTCAATGTGTTTCGTTCTCTTATGAAACACTGAATTCTTTGATAATGCAATAGCTGAGCTATTGTCACAAAAAATCACTATTGCTTTTGCCTGCTCTTGGCCTAAGCTCCTTAACATTCTTCTCATCCACACTGCTTGACATGTTGCTATTGTAGCTGCCACATATTCTGCCTCTGCTGTAGACAATGCCACGATAGGTTGTTTCTTAGAAGCCCATGAAATGGCTCCTGGACCCATGTGAAAAACATAACCGAAAGTGCTTTTCCGATCATCTCCACTTCCAGCCCAATCACTATCAGTGTATCCAACTAAATCTGAACATTCTGAAACAGTATATAAAATTCCAAACATTTTAGTACCTTTGATATACCTCAGAATTCTTTTTGCTGCCTGCCAATGTGTTTCTTTTGGCCTCTCCATGAATCTGGAAATCAAATTAACATCAAACATTATGTTAGGCCTAGTTGCAGTTAAATACATAAGGCTGCCAACTATGCTCTTATACAAGCTAGGATCAAAATCCTTGTTGATGTCCTCTGTGCTGAGTTTTAATCCCATTACTGTGGGAGTGATTGCTGCCTTGCACTCTTGCATATTAAATCTACCCAACACATTATTTACATATCTTGCTTGAGAGATAAAAATTCCATTTTCATTTTGATCTACTTCTATTCCTAAGAAGTATCTCAGCAAACCCATGTCACTCATCTCAAATTCTTCTTTCATGACTGATTTAAAATTTTCAATGAGGTAGTCATCATTACCTGTAAAAATCACATCATCAACATATAACATAACAATTAAAATTTTACCATCATTTTCTTTGATGTAGACGGTGGGTTCTCCCTCACATTTGTCAAATTCATTTTCCAATAGATAGGAATCTATTCTAGTGTACCATGCTCTTGGCGCTTGCTTCAACCCATAAAGAGCTTTCTTCAATCTGCACACTTTGTGCTCTTGGCCTTTCTTCTCATAGCCTAGAGGCTGTTCAATGTAAACCTCCTCCTTTAACACTCCATTTAGGAATGTCGACTTCACATCCATTTGGTATACTTTCCATTTGTTTTGTGCTGCTATGGACAACACTGCTCTCACAGTTTCCATTCTTACAACCGGTGCGAAAGTCTCCTCATAATCTCTCCCATATTGCTGCTTGTACCCTTTGACAACAAGCCTTGCTTTGTGTCCTTCAATTTTTCCTTTAGCATTGCACTTGGTCTTATAGACCCATTTGACTCCAATGACTTCTTTACCTTTTGGAAGCTCAACCAAATCCCATGTCTTGTTTCTCTCTATGGCATTCATCTCCTCATTCATAGCTTCTATCCATTTCTTATCTTTAATAGAATCTTCGAAATGAATAGGGTCATCAACATGACAATACAAGGAAAATAAGGAATTCATTCCTTCATCATCAATGTCACTTAGATTTCTAAACTTCTTACCTCTTTCATTTGGTGTGCAAGTGCTTGAAGATGCACTTGAATCTCCTCCTTGTGGTGTCCTTGGGGAAGCACTTTCATTTATCCTCAATGGTTTCTCTTGCTGTCCTTGTGTTGGCGCTACTGTTTGGGGATGTGTTTCATCCATCTCCTCATCATCTTCATCATGAGACAAACAGTTTTTAACATTCACTGTTTTCTCTATGCTTCCATCCCAAGCTTCCTCTTCAATAAATTGAACATCTCTGCTCACAAAGAACTTCTTGGTAGATGGGATATACAACCTGTAAGCTTTGGATTCCTCACTGTATCCAATGAAAATACATTTCTCCCCTTTGCTGTCCAACTTCCTCCTTAGCTGATCTGGAATGTGTGCATAAGCCACACATCCAAAAATTTTCATGTGAGTGACTCCTTACTTTCTCCCACTCCATGCTTCTTCTGGCACTTTGTTCATCACTGCTTTTGTTGGGCACCTATTCAAAATGTATACTGCATAGTCTACAGCTTCAGCCCAATAATCATTTGGCAAATGCTTTGCCTTCAACATGCTTCTTGCCATATCCATAATGGTCCTGTTCTTCCTTTCAGCAACTCCATTTTGCTGCGGGGTGTACCTAGCTGTAAATTGCTTGTGAATTCCATTTTCTCTACAAAATCGTAAGAATTCTTTGGAGATATACTCACCTCCTCTGTCTGTTCTCAAAACTTTGATGCATGGCCCACTTTGATTTTCGACAAGTGCTTTGAAATTTCGGAATTTTTCAAACACTTCACTTTTGTTCATGAGGAAATAAGCCCAAGTCTTTCTGGTGAAATCATCAATGAATGTTAGGAAATATTGGTTGCCTACAAGTGATGGAGCTTGCATCAGTCCACATAAATCTGAGTGGACAATTTAAAGGGTGCCTTTGCCCTTATGCTTTTCCCTGATGGAAAACTTTCTCTGTGTTGTTTCCCCAATATGCAACCTTCACAAAGGCTGTTCGGTTTCTCTATCAATGGTAATCCTCTTACCATTCCTTTTCTACTCAACAAATTAAGACATCCAAAGTTGAGATGTCCAAATATCAAGTGCCACAACCAATTTTCATCCTTTGGCACACTTTGGGAAGCCTCTTGGGAAACTGTTGCAATTACTTCTTTGTTTTTCAATTCTGCTCTTATTCTGAGAGGGAACATCCTGTTCCTCGTCATTTTTACTTCAGCAATGCATCGCTTGCTGGGTGCTCTATCCATGGTGGTGCATAAATCATTCTCAAAGAAAACATTGTAACCTTTTTGAACAAGCTGTCCAATACTTAAGAGGTTGCATCTCATTCCAGGAACATAATAGACATCTGCTATGGTTTTCTTTTCACCCTTCTTTGTAAATATTTTAACTTCTCCTTTACCCATAACAGAAATTTTGCTATCAGTCCTGAGTGTGACTTGTGACTTCACACTTTGATCTGAAGCAGAAAACAAGGCTATGTTTTCTGTCATATGGTTACTACAACTGGAATCTAGAAACCATATGTCTTCATTGTTTGTTTCAGCCATATTACAAGCTAACAATACATTATCTTGGCTGATATTTTCTCTAGTGATATTTGCACTAGATCTATTGTTCATATCATGCTGCTTCTTCCTACATTCACTGGCATAATGCCCATATTTTTTATAGTAATAACATTGGACATTGGATTTTTCATACCTTTGTCCTTGAGCATGATGTTGTCCTCTTTGTTGACTGCTGCCTTGGCCTTGGTTCTGATTTGGGTTGTTGCCTCTTCCTTGATCATTTGTTGGACTGTTCCTTCCACCTCTATTTTGGCTTCTGCCTCTTCCTCTCTTGTTTCCTCTGCCTTGACCTTTTCCTCTTCCAAAGGACATCTGGGTCTTGAAGGCTTGCTCTAGAGATGAGTTTTCATTTCTACTCAACCTCTGCTCATGTGTTATCAGTGATGCATGAAGTTCATCAACTGAAAAATTTGAGAGATCCTTTGTCTCTTCTATGGTGGTGACTATCACATGGAACCTTGAGGGTAGGACTCTCAATATTTTCTCCTCAATCCTCCTTTATTCAAGAGTCTCTCCATGAGTCCTTATCTGTGTGACCAGACCAATTACATGTCTGAAGAATGAGTCAATATTGTCTGACTCCTTCATGCTTAGATTCTCAAAATCTTTCCTCAGCAACTGCAGTTTTGCTGTCTTCACTTTCTCCATGCCTTGATAGGCTGTTTTGAGAGTTTGTCATGCTTCTTTGGATGTCTTAGCTGCTGCTATCCTTGCAAACACACTCTGTTCCACTGCTTGATACAAAAGTACAAGGGCTTTTGAATCCTTCTTCCTATTGCTCTTCAACAGATCCTTTTCTGCCTGTGTTAAGCTGTTAAACTCATTTTCATCTGTTGGTTCTTCAAAGCCATATTCAACAAGTTCCCATAAATCTTGTGAGGCAAACAGGGCTCTCATGGTTATGGCCCAATAGTCATAGTTTTTCCCATTAAATTGTGGGAGTTGGGTATTAAACGTACCCATGCTAGTGCTTGTGCTAGCCATTCCTTGCATTCTTGACTTGATTCTTTTGTTGAGTCTTCACACTGATAGAGAAGTTGCGTCAGCAAAACCTTCCTTCAGCTTCTTTGACACCTTCGAAGAGCCTGAACCAGCTCCGATACCACTGTCGGGGATTTTTCTGTTAAAATCCCAAAAACAACATAAAATGAACATAGAGACAATGGTTTGTTTTGCTCGAGGATCTTAGCACAGGGAAGCTTTTAAAATTATTTCTGAGAACAGAGTATTACACACCCATAAAAAAAAATTGTATTCACTAAAATAAAAATTACTGATACAAAATTCATCCTCTTTGACTCAGAGGGATTCACCAAAGAAATCATACACAGTGCTACTCTATTCATTCCTTTCCCATTACATGCAGTATACTACGCTGCTGCGTATTACTAACATTCATACACTTGCGCTGCTGCACTTCTTCCTTCACTCCCACTCTCTCAACCTCTCTATAGACTACTACAACACACACATTATATACAAAATATGAATGCTTTAATGAACAAAAATGGAGTCCCATGTTGTGAACTGCTTGAGGCTGTCCTTCTCGTCCTTGACTGAGCTGAACTTTAACTGCGGTAGCTGAAAATTCAATGTCTTCCTTCTCAGCCATACTGTGAATTGAATGCTTCTTCCTGCTGCGCTGTACTGCTCCATGCTTGCTTTAACCAGCTTCGCGCCATTGAACAATCCTACCCACCTTGCCATCAAAGATGAATGCATGCAAAAACTTTTCTATCGGGTCCGCTTTTCGGCTCACATTGCATATCGCAGTCGACCGATACTCTGTTTCTCCTTATACTAGAAAATATATGAGAAACACTGTAAAATACATAAATTGGCTTTGGGCGGATTTCAACAATTATACTATTTGGCTTTGGAAACCCATTGGGTCCAGATTTCATCGTTGTCGGCACTCATATATGTAAATTCCATGCACCATTGGTTTCCCCGATTGCGATATGCCGATTGCAATCCCTCTAATCCTTCGCTTTTCCTTATATTTCGTTATATAAAAAAAATGCATAAAGTACATTGAAAAATGACTTAAGGGCAGACCTGAAAATTTATCAAAAACCATTTATAATGCTATCGGGTCCGATCCATCGGGTTGGATGCATGCCTTATACAAAAGTCCCGCTCCTTTGGTTTAGCCGATAGCGAAATGAGGATGTGGTATCTGCCGATGCAATATAATATAACATATGCCTGAAAAACATTAAAACACAGGAAAAAGGGGCCGCTGCGGAACTGAAATAATATGAAACAAAATGTTAAACACCCGTCAGGTCTAGTTCATCGGATCGCGACTATATATATATATATATATATATATATATATATATATATATATATATATATATGCAAAGGCTCTACCACATTGTGAATGCCGATAGCGATACGCCGATGCGATATCGGCGATCGCTCGTCGGCGATGTTTCCATGTTGTTGCACGGCTCAACTGTTGCGCAGTTGAAATTACATTTTCAACAAGAAAGGAAACGGGTGACTAGTGCGCCAAAAAACCAGCTCGTGGGTAAGTGTTCATTTACTTCATGTTTTTTCCCTCGACTTATCGCAAAGGCGGACCATCCAACAAAGTAGTTTGTCTACTAATCTTGTGCCACTTTAAGTTACCTTAATTTTAACTTTGGTGACTCGAATCATAACCGTGACACAAAAATGAAGGCTCTCGACCAGAGCTTATTATTTCATAACTAAATATCATTATTTATAGATACACATGCATGAGAATCAATTATGACCTCCGCGGACTTGAACTTATGTCTTATAGACTCACATTAAACCTGTAGACTCAAACCTGCATACGCACATTAAACCTGTCGACTTACATTAAGCTTGATGACATGGGAACACCTGCAAACTCACAGTAAACTTGTAGACTTACATTAAACTTGATGACATGGGAACACTTGCAAACTCAAAACTGCATACTAACCTGTAAACATGTAGACTTACATTAAACTTGATGACTTGGGAACACTTGCAAACTCAAACCTGCAGACTAACCTTTCGACTTACATTAAACTTGATGACATGGGAACACTGGGAGGGGCTGTTTGCCGTACTCATGATTATTGTTCTAATACCTCCTCTCAATCATGATGATCTAAATTTTAACTTGTGCGTTGGTCTAAGTCTCGTTTAGGCTTACAACAAAACATTTCATTTTTGTCTTCTTGCTAAAGGGTCCATGATTGTTCATTTGCTGATGCAGTTTCATCTTCACCTTTTTGGTTTTCATTGTTAACTTCCTCTACTCCTTGCTTAGGTACTTAAAAATCAGCAACTTTTTCAAGATTGGGATGAACACAACATTTTTAATAATTAAATCAAGGTAGTCCAATTCATGTTCTCCCCACTTTCCATGAGGAGCCACCAGAATAAAGTCATCTTCGACCATGTTCGGCCTATGCATAGCATCCATGGCTGTATCCTGCCGTCTTAGAAGAAAATTCAATCAAATTTCTAACAATTGAATTCTGAGAGAAGAAAGTTCTGCTCTCAATGATTGTAAGATCATGTGAAATACATTGGTTATTGGTTATCAATAAAACCATATTGTTTATCAAATAACTCTTCAGACTCAAAAATACTACTACAGCAATTAAAAATATAGCCTCACCCAAAGATACTCCCAAATCGACTCTCCAAAAAGACATCATAAAAAATATGAATATCCAAGATTATCCCACTGATTGTCCTCCAATTAGACCAGTAACCTTCTAGGTGGCTTTCCACACATGGTGGCAGCCATAGTTTTACACAAAAAAATTTAACCTTTATCTTCTCCCCTCCGAATTGAGCACTAATAAACTCACCGCTTCAAACTCGACGTAGGCACAGAGATGTGTTTACTCGCTCTGAAATGGGGCAGCAGTGTTCACTCTACTAACATCCACATCATGGTTCGACCCTCTACGGGTCACTTAGCCGCACCAAAACAACACAATCACCTCCACAAATCACTCAACTGGCTCCACACTCAACGACATCCACAACCCTCTTCAACATTCTTCAATCTGCAACAAGACTGCAGGTCTTCACAAGCAGCACACAACACGCCGCAATCAACTTTCCACTGCTTTGAACGGATCTTCCCACTAATCTGCAAAGATTTTCTTGAAAGCCTCTCGGAAACAACTTTACAGACAATAGCACGAAACCAACAAATTTATGCTCTTGATCTTTCACCCAAGGACACAGCTACCGCAGACTCGATACAGACAGCACAATATCGGTCCACGACAGACTTTACTCCTTTCTTCGGTTACATTTCAACATAAGCACCAAACTTCAAACTACACGACTTTCAGTTTTCAATTTGTAACTCTTTGACACTGCTCTAGGCACAACATCGCCCTTCCACATCGGCTCCACGAGGGCTTCACACAAATTTTAATTCACAGAGTGGCTGGCTATTTAACCCACGCCACTCTGCGATATACATCTTCACACAACGCAGACACACGTTCATTCAAGGGATTTAAGTACAGTTCACAAAGCAATGGTGAGAAGCACAAAACAAAATATTTTTCTTCAAGTTGACTTATTAACAAAGCACCAGTCCACCCGGTCAGTTCTCATAGATGACAGCATCTCCTCAAACGCAGGCAGGTCCCTAATCAGATTTGAAATGACTGAACCAAAGGTAAACCGGTCACCCACTACACAGCGACAAGCCACACCAATCTTCCGCTCGGAAAACAACTCAACGCTGCTCAAAAAATTCACACAGTCACGACTAGACCAGGCCTTCACGTCTCACAACACAGTTCTATAGATGCCTTAAAACTTCCATTGTAACTGCTACACTCCACAGGGGATGCAAGATATCGGTGCCTTCATCCACAAGCTTCAGCTCAGTGGGCACTCAGTCAAACGCGACCCAACACAAGGCTCACTACGCCTCTAATAAACCATAAACCAGACCTAAGTCAGTTGTAGAATGCACTCACAGCGTCACGTTCCAACAACACTGCGCCTCCTCCACATGTGTGGCTCAAAAGGGTTGGCAGCACGTTTCCACATCTCGACGAAAGGATATCAACCCTCCTCACAAGTCTCGTAAATTCTCTTTGCCCTATCACTCTTCCACGCAGACTCGGACTCTTGACACCACTGAGCCCGCACAACCCAGGCTTATACAAATTGCTCGGCTTCACACGATTTGCAGAAGCACGGGACCTCGCCACTGCCACTCACATCGTCGGCCTCGTCCAAGCAGCTCACCTGAGCTCCAATACCATGACAGAAAAATGAAGACTCTTCACAAGAGGTTATTATTTCATTACCAAATATCATTATTTACAGATACATACGGGAGAATCAATAATGATCTCTGCCGACTTGAACGTGTCTTACCAACTCCTGCATACTCACATTAAACCTGTCGATTCACATTAAACTTGATGACATGGGAACAGTGTGCGGCGCCGTTTGCCACATTCGTGATTAATGTTCTAACAAAATGGGATGTATGCCAGTTGCCAGTTTCATTTTTGGTCCCCCGATGAGGCCACCGTGAAATACTTCATTGGGAAGCTGAACAAATTGCTGGCTCTCTCAGAGCAAGTACCTAGCCGGGGATTTTTTTAGTTTGGCAGATCTACAGAATTTGCCATGGACACACTACCTCGTGACCGTTTGCAATAAGGCTGACCTACTCTCGTCGCGAAGGCACGTGAGGAGATGGTGGGAAGACATCTCTTCTCGCCCTGCATGGAAGAAAGTTGTAGAAAAAATTCCCTATCAGTGTTCTAAGGGAAGAAAAAATTCCCTTTGATTGATCTTCTGATTCTTCTTCCCTTAAACCACTGATAGGGCATGTTTTCTACAACTTTCTTCCATGCGGGGCGAGGAGATGTCTTCCCACCATATGCTAACATGCCTTCACGACTACATTAGGTCACCCTTATTGCAAAAGATTACGAGGTAGTGTGTCGATGGCATATGTTGTAGATCTTCCAAACTAAAAGAATCACCTGCTCTGCTAAAGCCTTTCCTCATGAAAGTCAGGCAATTTGTTCAGCCTCCCAATGCAGTATTTCACAGTTTCAAAAGTTTTCTATTGTCAGACGTGCAAATTACTGTGTTTTCTGTGTCAAATGGATTTCTCACCGATACTTATTTCATTTGGATCTTCCCGCAGGTTGGCATAACTACTGACGTATGCTTGCGATATTCTATGGGTTTTCTTTTACTGCGCTGGCGGGTTGAAGCGTAGTGATGAACTATTTTTCCTCGCGTTGCGAGAACGTTCCCATGGATAAGGTTTTGGAATGGTTTTCGGTATTTTAACCAAGCACAATATAGTACAACACTTTGTAAATTACATATGTTGAATTATTTTAAAATTCATTTAAGGATTACTATGATGGAGAAATTACATAGGCTGAATTATTTTAAAACTCATTTAAGGATTACTGTGATGGAGAAATTCTATAAAGAATTTTGACTTTCAATTTGTCAACCGTAAAGAATTTAGTCTCGTGCCACGGTATTATTGTCGAGATGACATTTAATTCTAACAAAAATATACCAAAATGGGTGCGTCTTCATTGCCTTATTGCCATCGTCTCAGGGCTCTAAGGTAAGGTTTATATTTAGGACGAAATTTAGATTCACATTTTGTTTAAATTCATTCCCGTAATAGATATATGTGTGATTCCTGCAACCATGGTATAGGATTAAATTCCAAACTTCACAGCTTGCAATTATTGAAAAGGTCAAAATGTCTCTCAATTTTTAAACACAAATTGAGCCTAGAGTGCGATTTGTAAGTACTCTAAGCAAGAACTCTCGAACTAAATCATTGGGAGGAGAGGAAGCATCTCCTCCTCTCTTCATAGTGCTACCCTCCTTGACCTACGGAGCATAATCAAAATTAACTTCCAGAGGATTTAGTTCGATAGGGTTTGGTTAGAGCACCGTAAAATTCGCATTCTAAGTTCAAATTTGTGTGTAAAAAATGGAGAGACATTTTGACATTTTTATTCCCTTTAGTGTGTTTTGGATTGATTAGGTTGTATAACTTTTCACTCCACAAATAGAGTACAGCTTTTCACTCCACCAACAGAGTGCACCTTCTGCAGGATGCAATGAAGAGACAAAATCTACAATCATAGATTTAGATTTTAATTATTAAATTTATGATTTGAGGTTGTTACACTTTTGTAAAAATGATACAATTTTATAGTTTTTTTAATAAAATAATATTTTAGTAGGTACATGTATAATATTTTTAATTGTTTTAATTTATAAATAATTAGTTAAAAAGATCTAAAGTAAAAATATATACAAGTTTTTAAAAAAATAAAAAATAATTTAGCTTGATATTTTAGTCAGTCAATTTTTTTCAGTATTTAATAGAATTGGAATTTGATAACTATATAGAAAAATGTTTTGTGTGGTGATAATCATAAAGAAATTCTACAAATGCGTGAATATTAGATGTAGGGTCTAGACTTCATATTCTTATACAATTTCTCCTTTCCATTTATGGGAAAGTTAGAATATTGGTTGGCAGTTGCATTAAAAGTGTTTAGAGATGATAATATTTAGGCTGCAAACTCCATTTTTTAGAAATCGGGTGACTTGCTCTTTCAGAAGGCACTCCAATTCCTATAAAAGAGTTTCTACCCCAAAAAGTATCAACATCATCCAGATCAATGGGTATTGAGAACAAATATTCTAATATTTGACATTAATGGAATAGTCAAGAAACCTTAAGCGATCAGTGGTTACAAGAACATAAAGTGAAACATCTTCCCATTTATACTTTTCTTTGGTATGCTAATCCCCATGATTGTGAAATTTTTCTGAGGAAATATTTACATGATCAACAAGAGACAAGACAACATCTATGGCTTGTCAAACTTGGGGAAGTTAGAAAACTAGAAAAATAACATGTCAAACTCGTGACTTCGATTATCATTCGGCCCGGTGAAACCCTCATTCTTTTATTGACATTTTGCATTGGCTATGATCAACAAGAGACAAGACAACATCTATGGCTTGTCAAACTTGGGGAAGTTAGAAAACTAGAAAAATAACAAGTCAAACTTGTGACTTCGATTATCATTCGGCCCGGTGAAACCCTCATTCTTTTATTGACATTTTGCATTGGCTGATTCCTACTGCTTCCTACTGCTGTGGCCACAACTAGACGAGAATATTAACTTGATACTAAATGCTACTTAAAGGGACTATGGCTCTCATCCCTCTCCCCATTATAAAAAGAGATTACGAGCAAGTCCACTCCATGAGACAGATACATTAAGATATGATAGCAACACAAATAATACTGGGAAAATTACAGTGAAAAACATATACTAAGAACATATTTATTAGTTTGTGTTAGAGAGTTATTTTAACAAACGAAATATCATGTATTTCAATAGTCTATACTACATAAGGAAATATTATGAGCACAATTTAGATTTAGCTTCACTGTAGATTTACTAAAGAAATGGAAAGAGAATTGATCATTCTTCGTGCCTAGTAGATTCAGAGTTAATATGGATCTAGGCTGGTTTAACTCCCTTAATTCCTCTCCTTAAATAGCATGTATTCCACGTGAATACCATGGGTCAATACCATGAGTTTTCATAAACTTGCAGCTCACAAACCAACAGTAACTTGACCAAATCACGTTTACCTCCACTTCCTAGCAAAAATTAATAAAATAGAATTATTTTAAATTTATTTTATTTTGACCAAATTAAATCTTTTTTAATTTAACACACACACACACACACATATATATATATATATATATATATATATATATATATATATATATATATATATATTATTATTATTATTTTATATCTATATCTATATATATATATATATATTTTTTTTTTTTTGTTATTATTATTATTATTATTTATTTATTTTATTTTATATTTTTTTTTTTTTTTTTTGTGGCTCGCTATCTTTTTACTTTTTAAAACTTTCGTAATTAAACTTTATATATTATTATTTTTATGTATAATTCAATTTTATTATTCCAATAATTTTCTAACTAACCTTTGTATATATATATATATACACACACGTAAAATTTATACTTTAAGTCCCATTTAAATAACAAATTATAATTTTTAATAACTTTCTAACTAATCCTTAACATTTTTTAAACTATTTTATGTTGTTATATATTCACATAATTTAACTAATTTCTATTAAATCTTCACTCTAGTCCTAAAGTCAAAATTAGTCGTTAGTGAGGATAGCCTTTGGAGTCTCTACGCACACTATTTAACATGCTAAGCTGGATCTCTTTCTTCAACTTGTCCTGACCTGTTTCTTCAACTTGTCGTGACGATGAACCACACTTGATGGTTCGAAACGCCTCGACAAATGATTTATCTTGTGATTTACGCCGAAGAATTTCTCTTAAACAAATTAAATCTCTATGACATGACATTACAACATCTCTACCATAGTGCTAACACTCCTAGCAATTACCCCTTAAACTTCACTAGGGGAGATTAACTTGGTCCATATTTCTTGAAGTCCACATAAAATGATATAAACTCGTATGTATTGTTAGTTTAATATTATGTTTTTTCAATCCTTTAATTTTTGTAAAATGCATCAAATGCAAACATTAATTTCAATTTTAAGTTTATATTAAATTTTTAGGTGTTAGCGATAGGAGAATGTGTATTTCAATTATTATAAATATATTTTATAATAGTTATTTTTACAAAATCAGTTTATAATATTTTATTTTTAATAAAAGTTAAAATATAGATTTAATTTTACAGTAAAAAATGGACCACTCAAGCCTTTAGTATGGCTAGATTTTTTCCCGTGAAATTTCGAATTCATATTTTTTTCACCAAAACCTACATTAACAAAAAATCTGTAATAACCTACTCTAAACCTTATAGGAAAAAACTAATAATTTATAATAATGTATTATAAACAAAATATTAAATTATTACTCATTTTAAATAATATATATGTTAAATTATATCATATTAAATTAAAAATGAAAAATTATTAAAATAATTAATTAATTTTTTATACATCATTTAAAATTTATATGTCAATATATGTTAAATTATAGGCTAACACTCCTAACAATTACCCCTTCAACTTCACTAAGGGAGATTAACTTACTCCATCTTTCTTGAAGTCCACATAAAATGATATAAACTCATATGTATGGTTAGCTTAATATTATGTTTTTTCAATCCTTTAATTTTTGTAAAATGGATCAAATGAAAACATTAATTTTAATTTTAAGTTTATATTAAACTTTTAGGTATTAGCGATATGAGAATGTGTATTTCAATTATTATAAATATATTTTATAATAGCTATTTTTACAAAATCAATTTATGATATTTTATTTTTAATAAAAGTTAAAATATAAATTTAATTTTACAATAAAAAATGGACCACTCAAACCTTTTTTGAATTCATATATTTTTCACCAAAAGTGCATTAACAAAAAGCAATAACATACTCTAAACCTTATAGGCAAAAAATAATAATTTATAATAAAATATTACAAATAAAATATTAAATTATTACTCATTTTAAATAATATATATGTTAAATTATATCATATTAAATTAAAAACCAAAAATAATTAAAATAATTAATTAATTTTGTACACATCATTTAAAAATTATATATCAATATCACCAAGCTGAGGTGAAGAACATGGAAAGTACATTAGAGGACGGTGGGCAAGTGGTATGATGGGACCAGCCAAACACCCCACACGATTCCGCACAATAAAGATTGGAATTAACACACTGTTATGTTAACCACTAATTAAATGATTTAAACAATGATTAAGCTGTGGATTAAATTGTGGTTTGTGACTTAACATCGGATCTTTCTGGACTTTGGTAAGGTGGCAATTATGACTGTAGTTATTAACACTATACTGGCACCTTGGTTTGCGTTTCCCGCTCCTCGTTCTTGCCAAAACCATCCCTCCTATTGTTGCTCGGTCATTTCTGCTCTTCATTTATTGGTGCCGAGGGTTTGTTTTGGTAATGCTTATGCTGCTTGTTTATGATGCTACGTTGTAACTAATGTGCGCGCTAGTCAGGGGCTACTCTGCCTTAGAGATTGGCACCTACATCCACCTGGGTGACTTGTGGTTTTGGCTCTTTTTGCAAAAACTGGTAGTTTTGCTGCCTGTGTTAGTATACGTTTGTAATTCTCGTGCAACTGCTTATTGTGTCTTTATTCCACGGTCATTTTTTTGTTATGAGGTCGTTTTGCTGGTAAATCTCAGTGGTTTTGTGCATGCATGCATGTTGCAAAGCGATGGTACTCCTATGTTTTCGACTTCACTTCAAGTAACTTCGTCCATCCATGATTTACTCTATTGCCTTTGTTATTCCATCTCTAAATGAACTCGCTCCTTTGTCTCAGTCAGTATCCGAGATTTGTGGCTCAATGGCCTGTGCTCGGTCTACGCTATGAACCCTCTAGGTAAGGAAAATAATTGCTCTCTACGTATGCACTTATTCGCTTTTTCTTTAGAAAATAAAATAAACAAGACAGTCTGCATGCACCATATCGACTATTCTGGTTGTTCAATGAATAGGAAACAATAAAGAAATATTATGGTTGTTACAGATGGATTCGAATGAATAAATTGTATGCTCCTTTTATTATGGATACTTGTGTTCTGAACCTTTTGAATGATTTTCGATTTTTACATTTATAGCTTCTATCCATAGTTGTCTAAACTATGTGTAGTTATTTTTTCAGTTGCTATTCTATTAGTTACACAACTGTTCATGTATTTTGTTCGTTCTGTACTGCAAGATTTTACATTAGACATATTTGTCTTTTTCCTCTAAAATGAAAGAACAGTTATTAAACTATTGTTTATTAAGGACAAACAAAATAGTGACCATAACTGACTAAATTGTCCCTAACTAATACTGAGATTAAAAGAAAAACAAAGTCTTGCATCCTACTTTGACAAACTGAACATAAAGAAACCAATTTGCTAATAAAACTTTCCACCTTGGTGGAGACCAACACCCGGTCATGATGCCTTAGTTGGATGCTCCTCCATCAGGCTCCCGGGGTAAAAAGAAATCATGACTCTGGTCCATGAGCTTCTCGACTGAAGAACCCGCCTGCTCTATTTTCCTGGCATCAAGCCATGAACTGTCCTCAATAGGAGGCTTCTTCCACTTGACCAGGTATTGCAGATACTCCTTCCGCTGAGTTCGTTTGGCCACCTGAGTGTCGAGGATTCTCTCAATCTCGGGAGGTTGAACGTAAGTCATTTTTCTCATCCAAGTTGCACTTCCATCTTGGGTGTCCCGAGTAGGCCGTCTGGTTCTGTCTTCTTCTTCTCGGTTAGCAGTGTAGGGAAACAGGCCTACTACATTGAAGATGGGCGAAATGCCTATCCCTGGTGGCAGCTGTATCTCATAGGCATTCGCTGAAAATTTTTGGAGAACTTTGTAGGGACCTATCTTCTTCTACTTCAGCTTGTTGTATGCACCTCTAGGGAAGCATTCCTTGCGCAAATGTGTGAGGACTTCATCTCCCACATTAAATTACACTTCTCTTGGTTTCAAATCTTCTTGCTGTTTTTATTTTTGGCTGCTATCCTACAATTTAATTTTCACCTACTCATGCAAATCTCTCATCGTGTTAGAGAAATCTTCCCCATCTGCACTTTGCCTTTCTTATTGTCCAAGATCTCGCAACTCATGCACTCTGTGAGAATGCATGCCATACAAGATCTGAAAAGGACTGCAACCTGTGCTGCGATTGAGCGAGTCATTATAAGTGAACTCTACCAGGGCATGTAGTTGATCCCACATCTGCAAATTCTCACCAATAAAGCTTCGTAGCACGTTCTCCAGACTTCTGTTTACCACCTCTGTTTGTTCGTCGGTCTACGGGTGATAAGTAGAGTTGTAACTCAACTGTGTATCCATCTACTTCCATAGGGTGTGCCAAAAGTGCCTTGTAAACTTCAAAACCCTATGAGAAAGAATAGATTTAGGAAAACCATGTAGCCTGACAATCTCTGTAAAGAACAACTGGGCCACGTGAGTGGCATCACTAGTTTTTTTGCAAGGGATGAAATGCCCCATCCTTGAAAACCAGTCCACTACTACCATCACCGAGTCATAACCATGTGTCCTTGGTAGACCCAAGACGAAGTCCAAGCTAACTGAGTCCCATGGTCTACTTGGAATAGGCAGTGGTGTATAAAGTCTCGTGTTTTGACTGTGACCTTTTGCTAACTTGCATACTTTACATCTGGTCACAAATCGTTGTACATCCCTTCGCATTTTTGGCCAAAAGTAAAAATGGTTGAGCTGCTCGAGTGTCTTGTCTATGCCAAAATGTCCAACTAGACCTTCACTGTGCTTTTCCTGAATAATATTCTTTCTCATCGAGCAGTCAGGAATGCATAGTTGTCCTCCTCTAAACAACAGTTTGTCTTGCAAGTTATAGTCCAGCCATGGACTATTATCTCTCACCAAAGGGTTCTGACATGCCTCGTAGGCCTCCTTAAAATCTGTGTCAGCCTTATATAAATCTTTCAAGTGCTCAAAACCCAGCACTTGTATGGTACTCTCCTGCAATAGTAAGGCCCTGCTACTCAACGCATCCACCACCTTGTTGGCCTGCCCACTAATGTGTTTCAATACAAAGGTGAAACTCTACAAATATTCCACCCACTTAGCATGTTAGTGATTCAGCTTGTGTTGTTGCATCACATACTGCAGTGCAGAATTATCCGAGAACAAAACAAATTCTTTTCCTAGTAAATAGTGTCTCCAATGCTTAAGTGCTTGGACAACAGCATAGAACTCCTTGCCTTAGGATGAATACTTCTTCATGCTTTCATCCAACTTCTCGATGAAAAATGCAACATGTTTATCCTCCTAACTAAGTACAATTCCAATAGCTATACCGCTAGCATCACAACGAACCTAAAAAAGCTTTTTAAAATCTGGTAGTCTCAGGATCGGTCTCTCTGTGATATTCTTCATTAGTATCTGAAAACACCTTTCTGCTGCATCTATCCATTGAAAAGGCTGACTGGATTTTTTGATAGTGTCCAACATAGGTGCGCAGATTTCACTAAAATTTCTTATAAATTTCCGGTAAAAACTCACCGGCCCATGAAAACTCCATACCTCAAATAAGCTTTTTGGGGATGGCCAATTAACTATCACTGCAATCTTTTTCAGATCCATCTTTAGCTCATTTTCTACTATTACGAAGCCCAAATAAACCAAATCTTTTTGCAGAAAGGTACACTTTTTCAAATTTATCAACAGTTTATTCTGCTGTAATTTTTCCAGCACTTTTCGAACATGTCAAAAGTGTTCCTCCCTTGTCTCACTGAAAATTAATATGTCGTACAAGTACACTATCACAAACTTCTGATGTATTCTTTCTGCATTTCATTCATTAACCGCATAAAGGTACTAGGTTCATTGCTCAGTCTGAATGGCATAACCAGCCACTCATACAGTCCCTCGTTAATCTTGAAGGCTGTCTTCCACTCATCCCCCTCTAGAATTCGAATCTGATTGTACCCACTTTTTAAATCAATCTTAGAAAAATATGTTGTCCCACTTAGGCAATCCATCATGTCGTCCATCCGTGGCAGTGGAAACCTGTACCGAATGGTGATTTTGTTGATGGCCATCGAGTCTTTGCACATTCACCATTCTCCTCCTTTCTAGGGAGTGAGAATCATTGGAACTACGCAAGGGCTCAAACTCTCCCTTATCAACCCTTTGTCTAGCAGTTCCTGCACCCGCTTTCTAATCTCCTCATTGTCTTTGGGGCTCATCCAATATGCTGCCTTATTTGGCAAACTTTCTTTGGGTATAAAGTCAATATGATGACTTATTCTTCTTTTGGGGGGTAGTTTATCTGGTAAGTCATCCACCACTATATCAGTAAACTCTTGCAACATCTGTTGAATTTTTGTGGGAAAATCTGGCACCTCTATGTGTAGCAGCACCATCTTCGCTCTTCTAACAATGGCATAGCTCACCTCATTGCCCTCAACTTGTTTCAGAAACTGATTCCCACTCATTAACAATACTCTTGTCTCACTTGTTCCTGTTGTTTCTTCCTCCTTGATAGGCACAAGCGTGTGCTTGATCCCATCCTTGAAAAACTTGTAACAGTTTGTCTTTTCATCATGTACCACCTTCCTGTCATAATGCCATGGTCTGCCTAGCAGTATGTGACATACATCCATCAGCATTATGTCACAAATGACCTGATCCTTATATCTGCCAATATGAAATTCCACTTCGCATTGCTCATCTACCAACGATTGATGGCCTTTTTGTAGCCATGAAACTTTGTAAGGGGCGGGGTGCTTCAACCACTTCAACCCCAACTTTTCAACCATCTCTATGGCCACCAAGTTATCTGTACTTCCACTATCAATAATCAGCTTACAACACTTACCATGTGACTTACAAACCGTCTAAAACAAAGCTTTCCGCTAAGTTTGTTCAACTGTTTCTTTGGCTGGTTTCAACAACACCTTGTTCAAATCTAGGGCTTCCCCTATTTCTAGAGCATTTTCTGCTTCTTGGGGAGGTGCCTCTACTTCTTTTGGTTGTGTGACATACGCACCCCTCAGTCCGGCTTGGTCTACCTTAGGACACTCAAATGATCTGTGTCCCCACTTGTGACACCTGTAATATTGATATCCAACTCCCCTACCTCGGCCATTTCCCCTCCCTCGCTGATACAGCCTACCACCTCTCGTGTTGTCACCACTTTTTGTTGTTTTGCAGGTTCCTTGTGTTGTCACCTTTTTTTGTTGATATGGCCTACCACCTCTCGTGTTGTCACCTCTTCCTCTGCCGATTCCTCATCCTCTCCTAGCATTTGTTTTCTAGTAATTTTCTCTTCATCTTTCATAGCACTCTGATATGCTTCTTCAATGTTTTTCGGAGAAAGAATACTAATTTCATCCAAGATTTCTAACCTTAAACCATTTACATACCTGGCTATCTTCTCCAGGGTGTCCTCTGTATAACTGGCCCTTAAGGTCACTCTGTAAAACTCTTCAGTGTACTCCCTTACTGTCATCCCTTTCTGCTTCAGATTCTGCACTTCCCTGTGTAGTGCAATCTGGTACTCCTTAGGCAGAAATTTGCCTTTCAATTTGGCCACCTTCCTAGACCATTTCTTGATCGGCAACTTGTTCAATCTCCTTCTCTCTATTTGGACACTGTCCCACCATAGGGCTGCGTGTCCCTTCAACTTTATTGCAGTGAACTTGACTCTACGGTCTTCACTGACCTCCTCACACTCGAAATACTTATCTAGCTCGCTGATCCAGTCCAACAGAACCTCTGTGGACAAGCTGCTATCATAATTTGGGAGTTTTGGCTTGGGTTTGTTCTTCACCAATAGGACCAACCTCAACAGCCTCATTTCCAGTCCTTCATCATCTGATCCATCTGTTGTCACTACAACTTCCTCTTCGCTATCATCACTTATCTCTGGATCCCTTCTTCTCCCTACTTCAATTGCCTCCAAATGGGCAGTAAGAATCCTGATCTCCTCTCTCAATCCTTCCTCTGCTTTCCTTCGGACACCTCTTCCACAACCTTGCCTTCCTACTTCCATTTCCCTAGCCAATTACAAATCCTGCTCTCATACCACTATGATGGGACCAGCCCAACACTCCACACGATTCCGCACAATAAAGATTGGAATTAACACACTATTATGTTAACCACTAATTAAATGATTTAAACAATGAATAAGCTGTGGATTAAATTGTGGTTTGTGACTTAACTTTGGATATTTCTAGAGTTTGGTAAGGTGGAAATTATGACTGTAGTTATTAACACTGTCGTAGCACCTTGGTTTGCATTTCCCGCTCCTCGTTCTTGCCAAAACCTTCCCTCCTATTGTTGCTTGGTCATTTCTACTCTTCGTTTCTTGGTGCCGAGGGTTTGTTCTTGTAATTCTTATGCTACTTGTGTATGATGCTACGCTGTAACTAATGTGCGCCGGTCAGGGGCTACTCTGCCTCTAAGATTGGCACCTACATTCACCCGAGTAACTTATGGTCTTGGCTCTTTGTGCATAGATTGGTAGTTCTGTCACCTATGTGAGTATACGTTTGTAATTCTCGTGCAGCTGATACCTTGTCTTTATTCCACGGTCATTGTTTTGTTATGAGGTCATTTTGTTGGTAAATCTCAGTGGTTTTATGCATGCATCCAGGTTGCAAAGCGATGGTACTGCTCTGTTTTCGACTTCACTATAGTTAACTTCGTCCATCCATGATTTACTCTATTCCCTTTGTTATTCTATCTCTAAATAAACTCACTCCTTTGTCTTAGTCAGTATTCGACACTTATGGCTCAATGGCCTACGCTTTGTCTGTGCTACGAACCCTCCAGGTAAGGAACATAATCCCTCTCTGCATATGCACTTATTCACTTTTTCTTTCTTTCATAGTTGATAGCTATACTCACAATCTTATCCTCGTTCTCTTGTAGGTTGAGGGTTTGCAAATGGGCATGCCTGGTGTAGTCGCCTCGGCCCTTGCTTGGTAGGCTCTGTCACCGTCATCAATTTTGCTCTTAAAGTTAGGGCCTGTAGGTTCTTGATGCTTCAGTTTTCGCAATACTTATTTTTTGATGTCCCTCTACTGTTGTCAAGTGTCTTGGGTCGATTTAATGCAGTCTTTCTTGGTTTTTGATACTGGTTATCTGTAAATGCATATATAATGGAAGTCGTCCCAAAACCCTCGTCTAGGGTTTGTTGGTTGTTAGGCTTGTGACTGCTTGTAGGGTTATGTTTGGACATTGTTATGTATATATAGGCATTTCATGTTATAATTGGAAAGAAAATATAGAGAATTTGTTTGCTTTGAATTACCTCTGTTTTAAATGTGATTATTTGACTGTTATTTCTCTCGTTCTAGATTCGACGCCCTCGAACTCTGCCTGGTTATCTTGTGCAGATACTTTGACTATTTTCAATTATTTTACAGAGGAAAATGATGGAACTGTGCCTGCACTATGGTTGTTACTTGTAGTTACTTCAATGAATAGAAAGCATAGTAGACATACCCGTGTTTGTTCAGGTGGACGGATTCGAAAATAAGAAAGTTTTCTCTATCTTTTATGACTGTGCGCATATGCTCTTTTCGTTCGAACTGCTTGCAATTGTTCTTGTCTGTTTCCAGTCGTGATCTCTCTTAATGGGTTACTAACCCTCATTCTGGGGATTCGATACAGTCTTTGTTGTTTGAACTATGTTCCTTTAGAAAGGAAAATAAACAAGACAGTCTGCATGCACCATATTGACTATTATGGTTGTTTAGTGAATAGGAAACAATAAAGAAATATTATGGCTGCTACAAATGGATTCAAATAAATAAATTGTTTGCTCTTTTTAGTATGGATACTTGTATGCTGAACTTTTTGAATGTTTTTTGATTTTTACATTTATAGCTTTTGTCCACAGTTATCTGAACTATGTGTAGCTACTTTTTAAGTTGCTATTCTATTAGTTACACATTTGTTCATGTATTCAGTTCTATCTGTACTGCAAGATTTTACGTTAGACATATTTGTCTTTTTCCTCTAAAATGAAAGAAAAATTATTAAACTATTTTTATTAAGGACAAACAAAATAGTGTCCCTAACCGACTAAATTTTCCCTAACTAGTACTGAGATTAAAAGAAAAACAAAGTCTTGCATCCTACTTTGACAATCTAAACATAAAGAAACCAATTCGCTAATAAAACTTTCCACCTTGGAGGAGACCAACAATCGGTCACGGTGCCCTAGCTGGATGATCCTGCATCATGGTACAGTGCAAGTCCTTTAGCGAGCCAAATCCAGTAAGGTTTTGTCCACTTAGAACAATCTAGGAGTCACTTGGTTATAGATTCTACCTCTACAACATCTTATATTGCATTTGTTTCCCGAATATGGGAAGTTAGCTGAGTGGTTTTACAAATACTGTATTTATTTATCGGTAATTTTTTGGGGGGAATGTTTTATAATTTGATAAATTCATAAATAAGATGGATATTTTTTAATTTTATGAAAATTTATATATGATGATGATGATGATGATGATGGTTAATGCCCACTGAGACCAAATTGGTCTATCAGACCTATAATTTCTTAATTTCTAATTGTCTGGCTTCTTGTCTTTCTTGGCGAGATTGGTGATGTAGCTTTCTTTTTCTTCTCTACGGTCTTCCAACTTCCTTTATCTTGCATCTCCCTCATCTCTTCTGGTTCTTGGGACATTGGTGTCTTAACTTCGTGATCTATTGTGTTCGTCCTTTTGGAGATAGTCAGAGAAGAAGTTTGGTCTAGGAGATCTGCTTCACTGTTAAATGAAGACTCATTTTGTGCGTTATTCGAGACCTCATAACTATCGATATATATATATATATATATATATATATATATATATATATATATATATATATATATATATATATATATATATATATATATTTTATTTTTTTAATATTATTTATAATTTTTATAATTTATATTTTTATTAAAAAAATAATATTAATATTAAATTACAAAATATAAAAAGTTAAATATAAATATTAAAATTTTAGATATTTTTAATTAAATATAAATATAAAATTTTAATATGATCATTTTAATTTCTATAATGAAGTAAAAGTACATTATAAAATATTTGAATAAGAGTTTTTAAGTTATCCAAAAATAAGAGAATGTTATAATTTCTTATTGATCTTATTTTAAAACGATGATGATGATGGTGGTTAATGTCCACTGAGACCAAACTTTGGTCTATCGGACCTAAAGAAACCAATTATTTAGTTTGATTTAAGATTTTATTCCTATGCTCAAAAAGCTTGGAGAGAAGTCTCCCAAGCTCACTGTAATTTTGACAACATAAAAGGCTAGGAAGGTCAATATTGCAACAAAGATTTTGAAACTAAGATCTAATGTGGTTGTACGTGGGGCACTCTAGGAGGAAGTGATTTCCATCCTTGATGTCCATATTCTCACAGAGATGGCAGAACCTTTCCATCCATGGTGTTTTAGGAACTGCCTAAGGACCCATTTCACTATGGAGCTCATGAGAGTTCATTCTAATCTTGGCTATATTAATTTTCTTCTTTGAGCTAGTTAAAACAGAGAGATACTTTTGATCTTCTAGGGTGGGGTTGATGACCTCATAATATCTTAATTTTCTTTTAGCTGCTAAATATTTCTCACACTTAGAAGTAACAATATTTTTAATGTTATTAATGTTTTGCAATGCAACATTCTCGTCGATCTCCCAATGGTTTAACAAAACCCTGGTGTTTTTATACCAATCTTGTTTGAGATATAGGTGGTTTTGGCTGGAATTTAAAGCTAGCTTAGGAAGTCTATGGTCTCTTATGTTATTGAGTTTGTTCTTGTACAACAGAAGGGGGAAAGAACCACTTTTATAAGGAGAATAGGATAAGGTGTGTTTCTTTTAATTTTGAGGTTATACACTATAAAACGCTTCTGGATTTGCTCAATATTTCTCTAGGATTCTCTAGAGATGCTACAACCCCAAACCTCACATCTATATAAGATAACGGAGTGACTAAAGTTTCAAAGAGGAACTTCTTTCTATCCCACATTACGAAATTTTCCATTTTACAATTATTTTCAAGACCAAAATAAGCTTTCCATCCCCCATTAATCCTTTTCTTAGTGCTATAGTTCCAATTGAGCTTGTGATGAATATCAATTCCTAGGTACTTGTAGGAAGACACTTCCTCCAAGTTACTATTGTCATACATAAAATTAGTGTAAGTGTCCTTCGTGGATTTGATAATCATAACTTTTTTTTGTTAATGTTAACAATCATATCCATGGTAGAGCAGAAATCCTTATGAAATATAAGTTTCTTATCAAGATCATATGGGCACCTTAAGAGAAGAATAATATCATCAGCTTAGAGAAGAAGGATGATGACTATCCCAACTAAGATCATGCCAGCACATCCTGCTTCCTCTAAACAACCTTCTAGCTTATCGATGTAAATGCCAAATAGGGTAGGGGAGAGGGGGAAACGTTGTTTAACTTCGATAATACACTTAATATCTTTCGGTCATTGCTCATTGCTCTTTAACATGACAATTACATTCTTGTATAACCTTATAGCGACAGCTCTCAACTCAAAAGGAACCTTTATCTCTTCTAATCTGTACCAAGGGTTGTTTCTAGGAACCATATCAAAAGCCTTTCTAAAGTCCACAAAGCAACAAAAGAGATTGGATTTATCATTGTGGCATTCCTCCACAATTATCGTAAGCGTAATGAGGTAGTCGGTTGTTGAGTGCTACTTTCTAAGACCCACTTGACCTTTAGCCTGCTTACCTTCACTTTCAAGCCATATGCTCAACTTCCTTTCCAAAATAATACCATATAACCTGGCTAGGAGAGGGTTGATCATAATTGTCCGATAATTTGAGGGTTTATTTGTATCCCCACTTATAAAAATAGGTATAATGAGGTTTTGAGTCCATGGTTTAGGGAACCCTTGCTTGACCGCTTGATTGAAAAGCTTGTGAATGTGGGGGATGAGGACAGGACCTCCAATTTTTATGATTTCCACCTAGTAACCTTCAATGTCCTTAGCTTTCCCATTAGCCAAGAAATTAACCCCAAAATCAATGTCTTCTAATGAGAAAACATCTTTCCTTGTGAGCAGGGTTCCAAAGTTATCGATGACATTTGGAGATTCATAAAGCTTTTTAAGATAGGAATTCTAGTCGTGTTTTCTGATAATCACCCAATGACTGACCTCAGTTAAATATTTATTGAATAAAGGTATTACAAACTCATGTGTTGGTGTGTGTGTGTGTGTATGTTATTTAGGCAACGGATCGATCAGATTGAGAATACATAGACACTTGAAATGGAAAGACAATAGAGAAATATAGTAAGCAAATACAAGAACACAAGAAATTAATAAGGAGTTCAACCTATCCTCCAGGGCTATGTCTCCGGTCCATCTCTTAGTGGTGGCCGTATTTTATTATGTCTTAAGTAGAGAATTACAATGCAGGAGCTAAATATGAGTCTCCTGAAACAGATTTGCTTGGTAGGGTGGTTCCTGGATTCCCCAAGCCACTGGAGTGCACAGACTCTTTTTCCTACCAGCTCTTTGAAATTTCTAGTCTAACAGATCCTCTCGGGGATGGCTTGAATCTCTAAAGCTCCCTGGTGCTCGATGCTGCCTTTGGTCAGTTTGGCCATCTGTCTACTATTTTTTTTCTTTTCTTGACTGTCTTCTTTTCTTCTTTGTCTTTTGTATTTGGTTCTTTTTATCCGCGTGTCTTCTATCTTCTATAGTTGCGCTTGGAGTTCCCCATTCAGCGTCATCATCAGGCTCACAAGGAGTGGCCACATGTCCTCTTATAAATGACACGAGCCTACTTCGTCGGTTCAATTCTTTGGTTACGTCATGGAATGAGTCTTCTGCCACCTTGGCGGTCAAAGCAAACCTCAAATCCTTACAAACTTTGGCTTAATCCCCTATCAATTCTGATTTCCCATCGGGCGCGATCTCAGCTGTCAGATCTGGATCCCCCAGATCCAACGCCATCCGCTCATTTCACGCGGTTTACTTTCTCGACTGTTAGTGCGTGATGAGCACCAATTTTCTCTCTCCTCCGCTCGCCACACATCGGGCGCTGAGTGGAATCGCTCTGATTTCACCAAAACTGCTTACCACCCAAGGAGCCCCTGATCAATACGACTGGTTTCATAGTGGGTCCAGCCTTTTAGCTTTTAGCCTTTTGTCCACAGTTCTCCTAGCTCCCACACGACCGAGTGCTTGGGGCTTCTCCATCTCGAGGGTTTTCTCCTAGCGATGCATGATTAGCGCTAATAAGGCATCAAAAACTCTGTCCGTTTCCTGATATGGGCCTTGTGGGTGTTTTTGATCTCTGGTCTCAACTCTTAGAAGTCTATCCCTACATGGTACAACCATGGTTCTTTTGATTATTCTTCATGGATCCAATTCGAATCACGGCCTTCCCATTGAAAAAGCTTTTGGACCACCAAAAGTTGATTTTCAAGCATCGACTAAGTGAGGGTATTGTTTTCTCACTTGCCCAATCTCAATCCACTTTACACTGCTCGGCTTTGAACCTTGGAACCCAATCTTGAGGTACTCCACATCTCCCCTGTGCACCGTCCTCACCTTCCTGTCTAGCACTGTGTCTTCCTACAATTCATTTGGATATTCAGGTAGCAGGTCATCAATAGAAGGTAATTGACTTTTCTCTTTAGGGTCCTCAATCATTGAAGGTTCAAACAATCTCAATCAATCTGCATTTAAGACTGAGTAGATGTGCATGTCGACTGGCAGATCAAGGCGAAAAGCATTTTCACCAATCTTCTCAAGTATCTTGAAGGGTCCATACCTAATAGGCTTTAGCTTTTTACCTTCGCCTTGCATCATGTCCTTGCTGATATACAGCTAGACCTAGTCACCAACTTGAAAACTATGCTCCACCCGATGCTTATCATGCCTAGCCTTATATTTTGCTTAGCTCTTTTCCAACTGTTCCTGTACTGCCTGGTGAATCCCCTGGATCTGTTCAATGAACCTAGTTTCCCTATCCACGTCACTGTGTCCATCAACCATGGTATCTTTACCAAAGACAAAGTCCAAAGGAGACCTTGGTGTGAAACCAAAACAGGTCTCAAAAGGAGATCGTGTAAAATAATGTTTTGCTCTGTTGTAAGCATGCTGCACATAACACAAATGTTCATCCCAAAGCTTAGGATGTTTGCTGCAATATCCTCTCAGTAACTAGATCAGTGTCATGTTAACTACTTCTGTCTGGCCATCAGTTTGTGGATGAAAATTTGTGCTTTTCTTTAGTTTGGTGTCCATCAGTTCCCACAGACTTGACGAAAATTTCCCCACAAATCGGGTGTCTCGATTAGATACAATAGAAGTGGGTAATCCAAAATGAACCCGTACATGTTCAAAGAACAATTTTGCAGTCTGTTTAGTTGTAATCTATTTATTATAAGGTATCAAAATACATATTTTGCTGAACCTATCCACAACAACATATAGATAATCATGACCTTTCCTAGATTTAGGTAGTCCTCCAACAAAATCCATGGAAACACTTTCCCAAGGGTAAGAAGGATTCCGCAATGGAGTTTACAAGCCTAGAAATTGTCTCATTCATTTTCAGCCAATAACAAAACCTTTGCAGCTGTTTTACTTACCCCAAAGTGACCTAATATCAAAGAAGTGTGTGCTTCCCTAATTATCTTTATTCTCTCAGTTTGTGGAATGCAGAGCTTCCCACAATGATATAAGAGTCAGTCCTTCACATTATAATCCAATTCTTCTACTCTTTTGCCTTGACTCAAAATTACATATGCATCTTTAAAATCCATATCCTGAGCATATTGTTCAATGTAGCTTTCGTGTAGTACAAAATTATGCTTAAGTATGGTAGATGCATTTATAATGGGTCTAGATAACATGTCTGCAACTTTGTTATGTATGCCCTTTTTATATCTGATGACTAAATGAAATTGTTGTAGAAAACCCATCCATATGTAGTGTCTTGATTGCTACAACTTAGTTTGGGAGTGCAGATATTGAAGTGGTTGATGATCAATATGTATTAATGTCTCTTTGCCCATTAAGTAATGTTTCCACTTTTTCACACTATGAACTAATGCATACAATTCTTTATCATATGTAGGATAGTTAACTACTGCAGGATTAAAAGTCTCAGAATGATAACATATGGGTTTACCGTGTTGTGTTAACACTGCTTCCATGGCATAGTCACTGGCATCTATTTGGATCTCAAATTGTCTTTGTAGATCTGGTAGTGCTAGTACAGGTGTTGTACTAATCTTTTCTCTAAAGGTGTCAAAGGATTTCTAATGTTTTCCTTCCCACTGAAACACCTTGTTCAGTCCTGTTAAAGCATTTAAGGGAGCTGCAATTGAGGAAAAGTTAGAAGTGAACAATTCCTCCAATATTGTGTTGCCCCTAAGAATCTTCTCACTTATATAGCAGACTTGGGTTTAGGCCAGTTTACAATGACTGCCACTTTAGAGGGATCTACTTTCAATTCACTGCCCCTACTACATGACCCAAATAATTCAGATATGTCTTTCCAAATTCACATTTTGAGAGTTTAACATAAAGTTTTTCTCTTTTCAAAACATCTAGTGTCTGCTTAACATTCTTTAAATGTTCTTCCCACATTTTACTAAAAATCAGAATGTCATCCAGGTATACAATAACAAAATCATCAAGAAAAGGTCTAAGTACATCATTCATTAATCTCATGAAAGTAGCAGGAGCATTAGTTAAGACAAAACCCATAACCAGCCATTCATACAATCCCTACTTTGTTTTGAAATCAGTCTTCCGTGCATCTTGTTTTGCAACTCTGACCTGATGGTATCCACTGTCCAAGTCTAGCTTGGTGAAATAAACAACTTCCTTTAATTGATCTAAAAGATCATCTATGCGAGGAAGGGGATAATGATTTTTAATTGTTATCTTATTCATTTCTCAGTAATCAATGCACATTCTCCAAGAACCATCTTTGTTTCTCACCAAAATGATTGGTGACCCAAATGGTGATGTTCCAGGCCTATGAATCCCTTCTTGAGCAACTCCTGCACCTGTCTAGTCAGTTGTATTTGTGCTTTATCGTCCAACCATCCTAATGGGTATGGTTTCTTATGAGGTGTAGTTGCTAATCCCAATTTCTTTACAATTGCTTCAGAAATTAGATTTACTTGTGAGCCAATATCAAACAAAGTATCAATCTTTTGATATTTGGAAACAACTCGAATATGGAAAAGCTCATGTCTTTTTCTCTCATTTTCTTCATCAATAATAGATTGAGCAGAATTAGTAGGAGATGCTTCAAAATTGTTACCTTTTATACTTGTGGCTGCAAAAGTTGTTTCATCTCCTGAGTCTGACCCCAAATCCTTCTGAATAGCTGCAGCAGTCTTCTTCTTCTTGCCCTCGCACTTCTTAGGTCTCATATCTGGATGCAGAATCCAACAATGCTCATCATCATGCCCATCCTTTTTACAGTGAGTGCATGAAGCTTTGCTTTTCTGTGCAGTGTTAGCCTTCCTTACTTTCCACTTCTGCTTTCTTTTCTCCTTGCTCTTGCTTGTAGTGGGTTGGGATGGTCCCCCAACTCCTGGATTTCTATTCTTTCCTCTGGCTTCGAGATGAGTAGCATGTACAGATACCTCATCTATACTAGTGGGATTAAACATGAGGATGGTATGCCTCATGTAGTTGTGTAGACCACCAATGTGCTTCAAAAAAGTCTCTGGTGAGTCTATTGAGATTCCTAAAATCAATGCTCTCATTTTAAATTTCTGAGTATACCCTTGCACACTTTGCCCTTTCAACTGTCGAAGAGTTTGCCAACTCATCATGGCTTGTTGCATGTAGGCCAATGGATGGAACTGCTTTTTGATTGCAGAAACAAATTCACTCCAGACAGAGATGGTCTTACCATGTATTTTCATATCAGCTTGGGTTTACCTTCCCACCAAACCAAGGTAGTGCCTCCTAGGTGTAGGCTTGCCAGCTGAATCTTGCTCTTGTCTGAGTCTATGTTTTGTACTCTGCAATACACATCAATCTGTCTAATCCAATTGTCCAACATTTCAGCATTTAGCTCTTCATCATATATAAGCAAGTCAAATTTAACATCTAGCTTGACCAAACATGCTTTCTTCTTACGCACAGGGCTATTAGGAGGTGTGAGAAATCTTTCCTCTTTCCCTTTTCCTTTGGAGTGGTCTTGGAAGTGAGACTCATCTTCTTCTTTATTTTGTTTGGAACCTGATGAATCTTCAGCCTTATGTTTTCTAAAGTCCCTATACATTTCTTCTACCATAGAATTTATAGCTAGGAAACTTTCTATGAATTGAGGGTCTTGCCCCACAATACCTTCCTCTGACATTGTCTTCTAAGCATAGACTGTTCCAATTTTAGGATTAGTTTCGACCAACTCTCCTTCTCCTAATTTAAGCTTTGATCTAGTGAGCATTCAACAGCTAAACCAACACAAGCTTGTCTAACCTTACAGCCTAAAGCTCTGATACCACTTGATCTGATAATCACCGTATGAGTGACCTCAGTTAAATATTTATTGAATAAAGGTATTACAGACTCATATGTTGGTGTGTATGTCTATTTTATTTAGGCAACGGATCGATCAGATTGCAAATACATAGACACTTGAAATGGAAAGACAACAGAGAAATACAGTAAGAAAATACAAGAACACAAGAAATTAATAAGGAGTTCACCCGATCCTCCAGGGATATGTCTTCGGTCTAGCTCTCAGTGGTGGACTTATTTTATTGTGTCTTAAGCAGAGAATTACAATGCAGGAGCTAAATATGAGTCTCCTGAAACAGATTTGCTTGGCAAGGTGGTTCTTGGATGTCCCAAGCCACTGGAGTTCATAGATTCTTTTGCCTACCAGCTCTTTGACCTTTCTAGTCTAACAAATCCTCTCGGGGATGGCTTGAATCTCTCAAGCTCTCTGGTGCTCGATGCTGCCTTTGGTTAGCTCGGCCCTCTATCTTCTTTATGCTTTTCTTTGCTTCACTGTCTTCTTTGCTTCTTTGTCTTCTTTCTTTGGTTCTTTTTCTCTTTGTTTATTTTGTCTTATGTTCATGGCTTTAAGGCCATTCGAGCTCATGGTAGTTCAGTTCCTCTTCCACCTCCGTCGGATCACCTACTTCAGTTGCGCTTGGAGTTCCCTATTCGGCGTCATCATCAGGCTCACAGGGAGTGGCCACATGTCCTCCTGTAAATGGCGCTAGCCTACTTCGTCGGTTCAATTCTTTGGTTATGTCATGGAATGAGTCTTTTGCCACCTTGGCGATCAGAGCGAACCTCAAATCCTTACAAACTACGACTTAATCCCCCATCGATTCCGCTTTCCCATTGGGCGCAATGTCAACTCTTAGATCTGGATCCCCCAGATCCAACACCATCTGCTCATTTCGCACGGCTGACTTCCTCAATCGTTAGCACATGATGAGCGGTGGTTTCCTATCTCCTCTGCTCACCATGCATCCGGCACTGAGTGGAATCACTCCAATTTCACCAAAACTGCTTACCACCTAAAGAGACCCTAATCAATACCACCGGTTATGGAGTGAGTCCCATCTTTTAGCTTTTAGCCTTTTTTCCATGGTGCTCCTGGCTCCCACGTGACTGAGTGCTTGTGGCTTCTCCATTTCAAGGGTTTTCGCCCAGTGGTGCGCAATTCAAAAACTCCCTCTGTTTCCTGATATGGGCCTCCTAGGGGCTAATTTCGCCTCCTGCACAGTCTCCATGGGCCTTGGTTAGCGTGCTTTGACCGAGGTCCTCGTCGTTCCACGCTAGCTGCCAACTACCACTAGTTTAGAGGTGTTTTTGATCGCTATCCTCAATTCTTAGAAGTCTGTCCCGACCTGGTACAACCATGGTTCTTTTGATTATTCTTCATGGATCCAATTTGGATCATCGTGTAAAGCAATTTTATTATTATCTTTAGTTTTCCTAGTTAGAATCTTCCTCCAGAATTTCTCAGGAGCTACCTTAGAGAGGTGTAAGAGATTCTCTTGTATTTTACGAATATACTACCTTTTTTTCCTTTTAGTTATCTGAATTTTGGAATTTTTGTTAGACGATGTTACTCAAGAAATTAAAAAGCTGATTGGTTTATGATTGAGAAGAAACCAATGGATTCAAAGATGCCAAGCTTGGCAAAATAAAAATGTTGGTGTTTTTCTAAATCTGAATGAAGAATTGGTAAAGGTTTATCCTTTGCTAAATATGAAAGTAAAAGTTTACTTCAAAACTCTGGATGATACATGGGGTATTCACTACATGGAAGAAATGATCAGAGTTCTGAAAACTTTGAACTATTATCAAATTATTGGTGGAATTGATTTCTCTGTTGATGTTTATGTCTCTGCACACATGCTCGATCTAGAAAAAATCAATATGAATGAATTAGTTCAACGTTTTCTAAGTTCACTGAGAATTCCTGATTTGTTTGACGAATTAGATGCAGCTTTTTTGCAAAGGTTCGAGTGAGGAAGTTTTCCTTAAGCATCCACTTTGTATATTCAAGTAAGTACTGAGTCCATCATCATCTTTATTGGTATCAGAACCTAGTCCTGAGTTTGTAAACTATAGACAGAGCCTATAGAAAGCCAGGCAGCCTTCGAAAAGCATCCTTGTTTTACATTGTGCTGAGTAGATAAAAGCTTTATTTATTCCATCTCTGGTATAGTTTATAAAACATGGCCAATCCCTTACGCTCATTCTCTTCTATCGATCTTAAAGTTATCACTGAAGTTTCATCAAGGTCCAATGAATCTGAAATTGCTGAAAATGAAAATCATGAGATAGTTGAAAACCCTGCAAATTGGATTCCTCCTGCTTTGCATGCTACTGATATTTATAAATTGCCTATGACTTTTGTGTTGAAAAGAAAGAATTTCTTGAAAGAGGTAGAGATTACAATAAAGATTTCAGGTCCATCTGTTCAAATCCTTGCCTTAAATTTGTTTTCTGATGGCGAAATTAAAAAGTTCTGCCAGTATGCTAAAGAGGGAAAATATTTCTATCTTCATTTTGGAGGTATAAGGATAGGTCTAGCACCATTTTTCCATCATGGTATAAATACCCCTTGCATAGCTTAACTGTTCGACACTCGTCATCAATCCTATGATAATGCTAGGATTGGAACCATAGTGGGAAATTTGTCCACAGGATGTCAATATGGGACAATATATCCTGATTACTCTATTAGTTTAAATGATGCTCATTTAAAAGACTATTGCAAATTGTTGACTGGTGTTCAAGGTCTAACCATGGCAGAAGAAAGCGAATATCTTTATGTAATAGGACAAGCTTCATTTCAGCTGAGAAACACTGCCCATCCAAAGCTGAAACAACCTGTGTTAAAAGATTGTGTCACAGTTGGTTTATCTAATGCCTAGGTTGAAGGTGTTTTATATGACCCTGCTGAATTACCCGGCAATTGGTATTTCCAATACAAATCCATCGCTGATGAAAAGAAGCCTGAGTCCAAATTAAAAAGAGTCACAATAGATAATGGCCAAGTAAAGTTGATTCCTCCAAGACCAAAAGCGCCTCGACCAGTAACCAGGCCAAAAAGATATGCTTTTCCTATTTCTCCAAGTGAAGTCCCATCTAGTAGTAATGATTTGTCTACGATTGAAGAAGTCAGTCAATCTGAGCCTCAATTGTCATCTACTGATTTGTATATACCTGAGTCAAAACCTTTTCTTCCTATTGTAAATAAAATGCATCGTATAGGTTATTTTCCTCCTGTTGAAGAATGGCAATATGCCAATCGACGGTTTGTCAAAGGTGGCAAGTGGCCTCCTCGTACAAAGTTCTATACAACCTCTTCATCATCCAGACAACCAGCCACTCGTGCTGATTGTTCTCCCCTGATAGAGCATAATGCACAGAATACAAATGATTTGGATCAGACTTACCAGATCGGTAATTATCTGACCACTTGGTGTGCACATGCTGAAGAAGTACTTGATGATCTAGGCTATCAGAGTGAATTAATTCCTGCCAATCTTAAATTATTACATGATGAACAAATAGCAGATAGACAGAAGAGGGAGGACAAAGAGAGAAGAAGAAGAGAAAAGAAGAAGAGAGAATCTCAGCCTCCGAAATTTTCCAAAACCATGGAAGTTCCTCAAAATTGGCCTACTAGTGAATCTCAAGAAGAAGATGTAGCTGAATCAAGTAGTCAAGTTGGACATAAAATAGAAAGACCAAAACCAGTTATTGTCCACAAAAATAAAAGTGAATTGGCTACTTTAGAGAATGCTACTACTTTGTTTCCATCCTTTATAATGCCATCACTCCAAAAAGCAAATGTGTTTACCGAAGCCAAATATCCAAGAGTAGAAGAAGATTTGTTTCCCACTAATTCATCTGGGTATGTTCTAGATTTGGATAAATCAAAGAATCCAACTGAATCCATCAGAATCTGGATTGGTGCTTTATACCAGATGCAAGTTATCTCCAAATTAGACAACTATTCAATCTTCTTGTTAGCAGAAAAAGGAATGGCTAGTATTGTGTATGATTGGTGGATGGGTGGAACAGCTGAAGAAAGAGTAAATGTTGTAGCCTCAGGCTTAGCTACTCTAGAAGTCCTTTTTCTTACACAATTTGTCCCTGAACCTGGAGATGAGAAGAAGCAGCTTATTACAGATTTAACAAGAATGGAATTGAAAGACTTAAAGGATTTAGATAAATTTGGTTATGATTATATGTCAATAGTATACAAAGCTAATCTGACCAATGATGTCACGCAGAAGATTTCCTTTTTGTCTAAGCTGCCAGGAAACCTAGGCGATATGATAATGAAAGATCTAGGAGTCTAGGGTAAAAAGATAGATCAAATCTATTGGATAGATCTTTTATTCAGGTGTCAGGAAAAAGTAAAATATTTGTGTTGGAAAAAACAGGTTCATAATGTCTCACCAAATCTGAATGTCTGTCGTTCTGTAATACCATGGACTCCTTTTAGGAAAAGAAGATCTAAAAAATATGGTAAGTACAAATCAAAACGTGTTGCAAATCCAAGACGACCATTTAGAAAATTAAAGTATATCAAAAAGAGAAAACAACCCAAAAGAGATAATGCTTTCTTTATCTGTAAGCAAGAAGGACATTTTGCTCGCAAGTGTCCAAAGAGTTCTTCCAATAAATTAAAAGCCTGTATAGAATTTGAAGATTTTGTAGATAATTGGTCAGTTGTCGATTCTCAAGACGAAGTGTCCGATGTATATATTTTGAAAGACGCTTCTTTGTCAGACAATGAAGATATTCCTGATGTTAGTCAGAAAATGAATATATGTTATAGTGAATGGGAAAGTGAACCTAGTGAACAAGAGCTTCATTACAGTGATGAATATGAGTCAGAAGATTCTACAGAAGAATACTCAGATGACTGTTCAATTGATATTGTTACCACCACAGATTCTAAGAATGTCACCCCCGTTTTAGATTCCTTGTCTCCACAACCCATGGTGAGTTCTTTTTGTCCATATCCAAAAACAGTTGCGTCATCCTCATCATCACTTCCTGTAAATACTACTGCTCTTGCTGAAGAAAATGCTTTCCTAAAAAAGATTGTCAAATCTAATAACCTTCTATATATCCCAGTTGAAGTTCAAGTGAAAGGTGAATGGATAGCTGTTGATGCTTTTATTGACACAGGTGGTTCCAATAATCTTGCATGGCCATCTCTCTTTAAAGGATTATGGAAACCCCTACAACATATTCTTGTCTCAGAAACTATTGGCGGATCGATAAATCTCACCAATTATGTCGATAATATTTCTTTGAAACTTGGGGGGAGTATTATCAAAATCTCTGCCGTACAGCATTATGATGCTTTAGCCAGTTTGTTTTTAGGAATGCCATTATTAATTCAGTATTTCCTGTTACTATCAGTGAAGATAAAATCATTTGCAATATAAAAAATAAGGCAGTTCCAGTTCCTAGGCTAACTTTGGCAAACTCAGAAGCGAGAAGAGAGCAGAGTCAAAAGAAAGTAGGTATAAAGAAATCAAAGAATGAGTCTCATGATTGGAAAGAAGTTTTACAAATTTATGAGGCTAAAGCTCAACCTACTTAGAAAGCCAATAGAAATCCTGATTGGTCACCAGAACAAGTCAGAATATATGAGGAATTGCTAAAATGTTGTTCAAACAATCCTCAAGCTTTCTAGCAAGTTGAAAGCCCACAACAAGAAATTATTACGTTGCATGATAATGGGGTAACTGGTAAATTAATACCTTGCACCCCTGCTGAAGAAAAAGAAATGAGAAAGCAGATTGAAGAATTGCTAGATCTTCAACTTATTGAACGAAGCAGATCTCATTATTCCTGTTCTGCATTCCTTGTTCGAAATCATTCAGAAATAGTCCGAGGGAAAGATAGGATGGTTATTAACTATAAACCATTAAATGCTATTACTAAAAGTTTTAATTATCCTATGCCCAGACAGGAGACTATAATGCAGAAAATTCAAGGAAGTAAGATATTTAGCAAATTTGATATGAAATCTAGATATTATCAAGTTCGGATTAAAGAAGAGGATCGCCATAAAACTGCTTTCACATGTCCTGCCGGATTCTTTCAATGGAGAGTTGTTCCATTCGGTTTGAAGAACGCTCCTGCTTTCTTCCAGAAAAGAATGGACCATATCTTCAGTAAACATGCTTTTATTGTTGTGTATATAGATGGCATTCTTGTATATAGTCCAGATTTAGAAACACATTTGAAGCATCTCCAAGTGTTTCTTGAAGAAGCAAAAACACATGGTCTTGTGTTACCAGAGAAGAAAATGCTTCTTTTTCAAGACAATATTGATTTTCTTGGAATTCATGTTAGTCAAGGAAAAATTCAGATGCAGCCACATGTTTTGACAAAACTCTTCGAATTTCCTGATCAGTTGACAGATGTAAAGATAATTCAAAGATTTTTAGGAATTTTAAATTATGTACATAAATATATTCCTAATCTTTCTGAAAAAACTGCTCCTATTCGTCAGCATCTACATTCCGGATGGTCACCTGAAGCAACTAAATAAGTCCAGCTTTTAAAGGTAGAATGTTAGCATCCCCCAGCTCTAAAGCTCCACGTAATGGTTTTTTAATTTTGCAAACAGATGCTTCAAACAATTTTTGGGCAGCCACACATTTTGAACGAAAGGGAGAAGGAGAAAAAACAGAAGAAGTTCTTTGTGCTTATGCTTAGGGAGAATTTATAAAACATCAAAAGAATTATTTTCTTGTTGAAAAGGAAACTCTTGCCATCTTCAATGGAATCCAGAAGTTTGAAATTTATCTTGCTCCAGCACAGTTTTTAATTAGAACAGATTCCATGAACTTTAAATATTTTCTAAATTCAAAGATCTCAAAACAGTTAGCTCGTGGAAGATTGTTAGCATGGAAAATGTGGTTCCAAATGTATGAGTTTGATGTTGAATGGATTCTGGGAAATTCTATTTTTCTAGCTGATGCTTTGACCAGGGAAATGAACAAGGTCCATGTCCATAGAAAATGAAATATTTGTCCTTTCAGGCAAAACCCCTGCTGATGACAATTTTGAAACGTTTGTTCAAAGATTCCGAATTTTGGAATTTCTGTTAGATGATGTTACTCAAGAAATTAAAAAGCTTATTGGTTTACAATTGAGAAGAAACCAATGGATTCAAACATGCCAAGCTTGGAAACATAAGAATGTTGGAGTTTTTCTAAATCCGAATGAAGAATTGGTAAAGGTTTATCCTCTGCCAAATATGAAAGTAAAAGTTTACTTCAAAACTCTCGATGATACATGGGGTAGTCACTACACAGAAGAAATGATCAAAGTTCTGAAAACTTTGAACTATTATCAAATTATTGGTGGAATTGATCTCTCTGTTGCTGTTTATGTCTCTACACACATGCTCGATCTAGCAGAAATCAATATGAATGAATTAGTTCAACGTTTTCTAAGTTCACTGAGAATTCCTGATTTGTTTGTTAGGGCTTTGTATATTTTTATCTTGCCAATTTTAAGAGATTCGTCAACAACTTTCTTAATTGTTCTCCTCCCACTTTTACAATCTTTGTCATACCATGAGTTGCTTTTGCTATTTCTTTTATTACTTGAAAGTTCAATTGAGAACTTGTTAATAGAATATGAGAGGGTTGTAGTAAAATTATGATAGAGATATTCTATGTTGTCTATACTAGATAAATGAAGCAATTTTTTTTTTAATTAATTTAGAAAGAGATCTTTTTTATTTCTATCAAAGATTAATTTTTTTTTACTATAAGGGTTATCTTCTATGGGATCTCTATGCATGACAAATATTAAGAGTTATAAGTAAAGGCCTATGATCAGAGTCAAGCTCATGGTCATTCAAGATGTCAAAATTTGTTATTTCTTTGTATAGAGGGAGATCAGAGATAACATGGTCTGCCATGTTGCTACCAAGCCCATGGATGCAGGTCATCTAGCTAGAATTGGGTCACTTCTTTAGATTGTTGCAAATTATGAAATCATGAACACTACAAAGCTTGACTAGCTCTGACCCAAACAAATTCTCCCAGAGGTCTTCAGAGCTCCTTTTGTACCAGCTAGTCAGAGGAAGGTCTTCGTCTAACCAAAGAGGATTAGGGTTGGAATGATTACTTAGAAGAAAAGCTTGGTTGCTTTAAGTTCAAGCATTAAAGTCACCCATTAAAAGGATATTGCATTCATTCCTTAGGTTAGAAATATCATTCTCTAAACCATTGTAAGGACTATTTTTATCTTGATTCTTCTTCTTATATAAGTTAGAATTGATGGGGGGGGATAACAGATTGCAATGTAGGTCTTTTTATCATAAATCTCAGTAATTTCTATCCAATGATATTGGTTGCAAGGGTCATTTTTATAAATCCTAGCATGGGGAGAGATGTTATTCTTAATGTAACAAGCTATATGCCCAATGCCTCTAGAGGAGGATCGCTTAATCCAAGTAGACCATAATGTAAAGCCATCTATGTTAGGGACCTTAGGTTCTTCGTGGTCCCAAGTTTCAACAAGAAAAATAATATGAACATCATTCCAGATCCAACTTAGCTTGGGGCTTTTCTTCAATTCGTTGATATAACTAGTTAGTTTAATACCAAGTTTTTTCAATTCTATGTTTTTCGTTGACGTGGAAATAAAGGTAATAGAGTTACAATTTCTTATTTGTGTCATTTTTAAATATAAACTCACTTTTAATATAAAGTTTTTAAAATTTTGTATTTTTTGTTAAAATGGAAAAAATCTAAATATTGATTTTAATTTTAAGTTTATATCATTTTTTTTTTAATTTTATGCTTATGTTAAATTTATTTTTATATTAAAAAATAACTTTCGAAAATTTGTAAATTAAAAAAAATTATAATTTGTTCTTTTGTTTATTAGGTTATGTGAGTTTAGAGATTATTAGTATGTTTAATTTATTGTTGAGTAGTCTCCATCTAAAAGCATATAAGAGGTCAAAATCTCTCAAGGTTATACAGTGCCTCTATTAAAAATGCAACAAGCAAATCTTAATTTAATTTTGTCCTTGAATTAAATTGGGAATAAAATTATAATCCCACAGCTCATGACAACTTGTATTAGTTAACTAAGTTAATTTGACATAGGTGGCTTAGCTAATTCGAGTTGAGGGTGTAACTAGAGTCATGTAGAGTGTCTCCTACATTATAGGAGCCCTGGTTGAGTTTATTTTGAGTTGTAATTAATTAATTCAGTTTAATTGAGTTAAACTCAATTAAACTAGTTCCAATTAATAGAGGAACTAGTGGGAGCTCTAGTAATGTGGTGTTTCATGTAGTCGAGAATGGTGATGCCTGAAGTGTAGTGTGGTGCTTCTTGAAGTGTACTGTGGTGTTGCATGAAGCGTAGTGTGGTGTTTCTTGAAGTGATCAACTAGTAAACTGAAGATTCACTCATAAATAACTCATGCATGTCAGGTCTGGGAAAGACCCAATTGAGATTGAAGTTCAGGGACAATATACTATCAGTTGTATACTCATCAGAATTGTAGAGATGGTGCATGAAGTTAGAGGAAAAGCCTAAAGGAACTTCAAAATTCAATGGAGGAAAACTCCTATTAAATAAGGGCCTAATTCCTCATTGAATAGCGCAAGGAAGTAGGAGCTTGGAAGGCTAGGAATTTGGCTAAGTGTTGGCCAAAGGTAGTGAGTCAAACAAAGGATAGAAAATATTTGTGCTGGTTGAGCTCAAGGTTGAGCATAGAGTATTGTATTCATCCAAGACTTGTCTAGGAATCAGTGGGGCGAATAGAGATAATGCATAGGTTGCTTAGGCTTGAGAAAAACATTGTAATCTTCTCATATTTTCTGACTAATGCAATATACAGATAGCAAGGGATTTTAGCTATGGCTTTCCATGGAAAATAATTGTGTAATGTGTTGATTGAATTCTTTCTCTTGTATGCTTCGTGATTTGTTGATCATTTAATTATTTCATGTGATGAGTAGAGTAGATTCAAGTGTATTGTTTTAGTAAATTACAATTAGTAGTTTGAATCTACAAGGAATTTCTACATGGTATCAGAGTTAGATTTGTAGAAATATGTACATGGTATCACTGCTAAATTCATAGAAATTTCTACATGGTATTGCAGATGAAATCACAATAGAACAGAAGAATTTAAAATTCTCTTTGCAGGTGAATTTCGAATTGTAAATTGATGGAGCTCTAGTTTAGGAAATATCCAGACGACCTTATCTGCAGACTTCTTAATGGAGCTAGAAGTTTCCCAGTGGGTTGATCAATGAGCCAATGTTTAGTGACACAAAAAAAGTTTTTGATCGTTGATATTGGAAGATTGAGGGGCAAATATATTTCCCATAGGGAGATCGAGACTTAGAGGGAGTCTAGTTTTAGAGGGAGCAACCCTATGGAAGCTAGCACTTCAAGATTTGGGGAGATCAAACACATTATTGCAGCAGTTGCAGCAACAATGTGGAAAATGTAGGAGAACAATAGAAATAATAGTATGAGTAGATTAGATTTAGCTCATGCATTAAAATTCTTGAGGAGCAAGGAAGATACTAGAGATTTGGTGGTGGAGAGGGAGCATTTAGAGCTCTCAACATGCAGCCTCAGAAGAAACCACAACAACTTATGGAGCAACCACAAATGGAGAAGAAGAGAGGAGATAGGGTGGAAACGTCCACTCGACGAGAGACCTACCGTAGGAGGAAATTTCCAGACAAGTGGGTATAGGGAGCACATGTAGCCATATCTCTAGGTGAGAGGTGGTGCAATGTGAAGAAATAGTCCCAAGAGTTACAAAAATTTGGGCAGGGTCCATTGAGTTGTTTTTCTCTCATGGATCATTGCCTTGCTACAAGGGCCCACCATATTCAGTAGTAAGAGGATGAATGTGAGTCAGATACTGAGGAGTGCAAAGCAGTGTTGACAGTAGAGCACGAGGCTTAGTAGTAGAGTTATCAGCAACAAATTTTTCCCAGTAAACATGGATCAATGTCAATCAGATATTGAGGACTGCAGAGCAGAGTTGATAGAAAAGTTGGAGGCTCAGTAGCAGAGTCAGCAGTAGCATAGTTTTCCTAGTAGAAAGATGCAGATTGAATTAGGTGATTATTATTATTATTATTATTTTTGGATGCTTTTTAGTTGCAAATGTTGCAGTTACAATGGCAGCAGAGAGAAGTGTTGCATGAAGAACATTCCAAAGGTATCATATCAATATAGAGTAGAATTCCTTTCTTGTTGAGAGGGAGTGATGAAAATGTAACAAGAAAATCCCAATTTAATTTTGTCCTTGAATTAAATTTGAAATAAAATTGTAATTCCACATCTCGTGACAGCTTATATTAGTTGACTAAGTCAATTTGACTTAGTTGGTTAATTCAATTTGAGGATCTAAATAGAGTCATGTAGAGTTTCTCCAACATTATATGAGCCTTGGTTGAGTTTATGTTGAATTGTAGTTAATTAATTCAATTTAACTAAGTTAAATTCACTTAAACTAGTTCCAACTAATGGGGGGACTAGTGGGAGGTCTAGTAGTTTGATGTTGCCTATAGTCGAGTGTGGTGTTGCCTGTACTATACTGTGGTGCATCCTCAAGTGTAGTCTGGTGCTTCTTGAAGTGTAGTGTGGTGCTTCCTGAAGTGTAGTGTGTTGTTGCCTGAAGTACAGTGTGGTGCTAGCTGAAGTGCGGTGTGGTGTTGGCTAAAGTACTCTGTTGTGCTGCCTGGAGTGATCAAACATTAAACTGAAGATTCACTCACAAATAACTCATGTATGTCAGGTATGAGAAATAACCTATTGATATTGGAGTTCAAGGATAGTGTACTATTAGTTATATAATCATTCAAATTGTAGAAATGGTTCATGCAGTCAGAGGAATAGCCTAAAGAAATTGCATAATCCAATGGAGGAAAATTCCTAGTGAATAAGGGCCCATTTCCTCATTTAACAATGTAAGTAAGTAGGAGGTTGGAAAGCTAGTAATTTGACTAAGTGTTGTACGAAGGAATTCAGTCAGATAGAGGATATAGACTACTTGTGCTAATTAAGCTCTAGGTTGACTAGAGAATATTGCATTTATCTAATTCTTTTCTAGTAAGTAGTGAGACATATAGATATTATACATAGGTTGCTCATGCTTGTGCAAAGAATTGTAATATTTCCATATTTTCTAACTAATTCAATATACATATTGCAGGGGCTTTTAGCTATGGATTTCCCTAGGAAATCATTGTGTAATGTATTGATTGAAGTATTTCTCTTGTATGCTTCATGATTTCTTCATCATTTAATTATTTCCACTGATGAGTAGAGTAGATTTAAGTCTATTGTCTTAGTAAATTAATATTAGTAGTTTGAATATACAAGGAATTTATATATGCCATGAGAGCTAGATTTGTAGAAATTTCTACATGGTATCAGAGATAGATTTGTACAAATTTTTACATGGTATAGAAGCTGAAATCAAAATAGAACAAAATAATTTGAAGTTGTCCTTGGAAGTGAATTTCTAATTGCATGTAGATGGAGCTCTAGTTCAGGGTAGATGCAGAAGACCTCATGTGCAAACTTCTTCTTGATGGGGCTAGAAGGATGCTAATGGGAAGATCAATGAGCCAATGTTTAGTGGCACGAAAAGGGGTTTTAATAGCAAGAGAAAAGGTACCAATTCATTCATTGAGTCAAATCCAATCAGACTAAGTTGCACAATATTCTCTTATTAATTTTCTGTGGTCGCCTATACCATGAAAACTCCCACGGATGTGACCAAGGATTCCAATAACCAATGACAGGCGCAAACAACTATAGGGGAGAAGGAAGAACTCCCGGATTCAGTGGTGGTTGGGCTCTCAAAAGGTCTGTTATCCCAAAAAAACAATGATTTTGTTTTATAGCCATGTGAAATCAATAAAACTAGTTATGAAAGGCATTTCTTTTCGAATCAAGTTAACATAACCAACTATAAACGATAATGTTGTGAGACTTAGAAGAGTAGCACGTAGCCATGGATCAACGGAGTCATATAACCTTAAAATTAAATGCCATGGTTTGGTGACTAATGTGAACAACACAAATCCTATTATGAAGTGCTTTTCTAGAAATTAAAGAGTTAAGTTACAAAAATCACCTTATATGATTTCCATTTACATATGGAGCGAGCAATTGCTTGCTGCGTAATGGTACGATTGCGCTATTATGTGCATTTATTTAGCATGACATTGAGTTACTTATGAAATTTAATGAAGTTTCTAAGTAGTGTTTAATATATCACATTTCAATCAACATGAATCTTAATGATACATTTTATTGCAGCTTTAGTTAGATTATACTAGAAAGAGCTCTCTTATTTATTAACCTATTAACCTATGGTATCAACACAGATATGCTCTTAATTTATGAGTACACTTGTCAAAGCTTAGGAGAGAGTTTTCATTGTGGGAAGGGTTTCGTATGAATAGTTTTTTTGTGGCACAAGTATTGTGCATTCTGTTTGAACAATCAATTAATTCGTAGTAAGATAGGGACTAGGGACTATGTTGCATCACAATTATTAATTTATTATTATTATTTACTTTATCCAAAACAACATTATTTTAAATTAAATATATATATATATATATATATTAACTAAAGTAGATCACTAATACATGTTTTTCTAAGAATTGAATTTTTTTCTTCTAAATGGAAATGTATGTGTTTTAAATTTTATCTTTGTTCTATCCGAATAAATGTTTATCCCGATCAAAACAAGGCTATTTTCCATGGAAAGTGATTTGGCTATGTATGACATACTATAATTATGTGAAACTAAATCATTTATATAAAATTAAACATTTTTTTTAACCTTAAAGAATTTACATAAAATAAAAATGGTTCAAATAATCTTTTTGACATCTATTAACCTAGGATAAAGAGTATTTGTATGACCTTCTTAACTTTTAAAAAAATTCTTCTATGCTGGAGACCGAAATTCTAAATTAATATTACAATTTATTCATTTTTTTGACTTTCAATTTAACCAATTTAACTGATCGATCAGTCAATTTCAAAAAATCGAGCAAAAATTAATGAATCCTTGGGTAACCAGAAAATCCACCATTTCCAGAAACAAGGATATTTAAATGCCTCATATACTATACCAGACTTTATTTATGAAATAGTTCCATATCCAAGATGTATTTATTCTCTTCAGTAGGTGGTGCATTCTCCAAAATTCTTAGATAGGGTCGATTTGTCTATTGGATGTTAGGGTGTGAGACAAGCTTTCTTTAGGTCCGCAGAATGGTAACTCTGACAGGGATGACCTAATTTTATTTAAACCAACATTTAATTTCAGGTCAACATTGAGATACAGTGGTGGCCCAACGTGGTGCAGGAACCCATGAAAGTGAAATAAAAAGATTTACAATTTTACCCTGTCAACAATAGAACTGTATAGGTTACAAGTTCCACATGCCCTATTTGAGGGACACCCAACCTCCCTCATGGAAAACATTTTTTTTTGTCTCCCCCATGCAGAGTTTGTATTTTGTGGGGAAATATGATAACTTGGAGAAGTTTCACAATTTGTGGGATGAACGTACCACAAGAAACTGTTTTTTTGGTGAGAATTATCAAGAAATTCTAGAGATGCCTGGACATGAGATGTGATTTGGGCTAGACTTCATATTCTCATACAGTTTTGTAGTTGCCATGAAAGTGTTTATAAATGGTAATATTTGGGGTGAAAACTAATTTTTCAGAAGTGGGGTGTCTTGCTCTCTCAAAGGCGCTCTAAGCTCAAGCTTGTGATTCCAAACTTCACAGCTTGCAATTATTGAAAATGTCAAAGTTTTCCAATTATTATTTTTCTTTCTAGGAATAGCACCATCTCATCTATGATTTCACTGATTGGATGCCCTCTCTAGGGGATCCTTAATCCTGAAGAGGTGCAACTACTTCAATATTTTTGGCTCAACTTGGTGATGGGCTGAAGAATTTACATATTTTTGCTAATTTTCTACCTTAGTTTTGACTACGTCTATCTTATAGGAACTTTCATAACGATCCTTTCTACATAACTTTGTCACATTACATATGTACATTCTCCATTTTAGCTACAAAAGGTTATGCAAAGTAATGAGTCTATTATCCTACAATTTTATATGTTTTTCTTAAAAAAAAACAAACTAATATATGAATATTATAGAAATTTACAAATTTTGTAGCTCTGGTGTCATTCTATACAATAATCAATGGTTAGCACATCTCTTGGAGGAGCAAAGTCAAACCAAGCATATAGATAGGCAGCAAAATATAAAAATATGGTGAAACACCTATCTAGCACATCAAATAAGTGATCGAGTCATCACTATGGCACTTTCAAAGCCACAATCAACTAGTCATGTGCCATAACACAAAGATAGAGTATATGAGGATTGTTACATCACAGAATAACCAACATTAGGTGAGCTTGATATCTTCATGGGATCAAGCAATTTTGAAGAATAACACATTAATAAACTGTGTTCATATGAACTCAAGGATTCATAAGTGAGGCATAGGTATTTGAATATGAAAATTAGTAGTAGAACACTTAATCACCATATTTTCTCTAATCTATAGCATTTTAATCCTGAAGGTTACTATCTAAAAAACAATAAATATTGATCTCAGAGAACAAAGTAAAGGACACATAGAGGTATTTAGTTTTTAACTAATATATGGCTTATTTTATTTAATATAATCTTAAACCATTGATCTTTTCCTTCCATTCCACATTCATGATTAATTGAGATCACTTAGAGAAAGTTTCTATATATTTCTAAGGCTTGTGTGATTAACTAGAGGGCTACCTAACGAACGAAGTTGTTCTCTAGTATAGTTTTCTTATTTTCTTGTAATTCATTCATTTCAGATTTTGATGCTTTGCTCTACTACTCTCTTTTACTTCAACACCAATTTATAATCTTTAAGCTCTAATTATTGCTATGTTTCTTTACGGATCATAAAAAAGTGCTTGAAAAACTCTAAAAACAATACATTCATATCATTTCTATTTCTGGATTGAAAAATCTAGATTTGCGTGATTATTATTGAAAACTCACTTTCATTTCATGCTGATTTACATGCTTTTATAGATTGGGATTTAAATTCTTTCATAGAGATAAATTTCCATGCTTTTACTAGGCTAAACTTACATGCTTACTAAATTTACCTACCTTCCTAGAGTAGATTTAAATCCTTCCATAAATTATATTTCCATGCTTTCATAGGGTAACTTTACATGTTTTCCTAGAATAGATTTTCATGCTTTCTTTAAATAAATTTATCTACTTTCCTACATTAGATTTCAAAGATTTCATACAATAAGAATTTATCTACTTCCTTAGATTAATATTTCCATTGCTTTCATAGAGTAATATTTTCTTTAATGATGAATTATTTCTAGTACAATTAGAAGCTAAAATCCTATCATTTACTTTGTTCTGTACTTCATAAGCTCACAATATCATATTCATAATTTAATGTAACAAGATTTAAAACAAAATTAAATTGAAATATATTTGGAAAGGTAGGTTACATAATTGACCTAATAGATGTTGCAAAGGAAGGTATCTTTGTTCATGTGGGAGGCCCTAATCATTTTTTTTATTTGGATTTGGCTTAAATCTACATGAAAAAGTGCTCCAGATGACTAATAAGGGTGTTTTAGGCATGAAAGCACAATGTGTTCTAGTAACTCTAGTACCCCTCTAGTTAATCCATAAATATAGGCCATGTAGACAACTTAGTCACTGGTAGTATTATAATTCATACTATGAATTTAGATGATTGGTGTAAAATTTAAATTCAAATCTAATAAGCTTAAGGGGGAATTATCATTAATTACTTGGAGAAACCTATAAGATCTATAAGCACTGTGTGGAAGGTTAATTCTTTTAAAGATGATGTGACCCATTGTCCTAAAAAGGGGGCTTCCTCCTTATTGATAACTAAGAGGTTCATCTCTTCGGTGAATCTATTATTCCCTAAATGAATATCTCTATATTTCTATGGAATGCCAAAATCATGATAATGCTAGGGAGGAAGGAGGTTACTTTAGGAACTTTATAGAGAGCTAAGAAAAACATAATGCTTTTGTAAGAAGTTAGAGTATCTAGATTTCAATTTGAAAATCATATCAATTAAGACTAGAATATTTTTGGGCCATAAATCACAATCAATGAAGAGGATGGATGGCAATATCCATTTCACCATATTACCCTAGTTTTTTTATAACATCAACTAATGATTAAACTAATTGTTGTTTATGTATCACTCTTTTATTTTCTGAGGGATAGTTTGGATTTTGTTATATTTATGCATCAAACCTTAGTTTTGATTTCCCCTCATGTAGGGACATGTATGGACGCGTCTATGCTAGATGTGTAAAGGATTATTGGAAGTTACCTTAATTTGATTGAATGGAATGTTAATAGAGGAGGAGGGTTTAGTTTAGTGAGGATTAATGCAAAAAAACATCTATGATATGAGGTTAAAGCCCAGACATGGATTTATGATCAAAATTTGAGGAAGAAAAGGTTGTACTATAATGGATGATTTACTTAAAATCATATTATATAGGGAAACACTAGAGTTCATTCCAGGTTAGGCCAATTTTATGGGTTGAGGGATGTCATGTCATTTTCTAGTAATCAACATGTAGTTGATGTTTTGATTAACATTATAAGTTCAAATGAAATTACCATTATAACATTTATTACTATAGAGCATGTGGTGAAATATAGGTCCTCATCTCTATTAAAGTTTAATGTCTCACATTTTGATTCTCCATAATTATGTACACTGGTTCATAATGTTTGGAATCTCGTTCCTTGTACTAAAGGGGATAAAGGTCAGATTCTATGGTGGTTAATGAATATTCACCATTTTTTGAAGTTTATAATGGGATTGGTTTTTTTAATTATGTGGAAGCATAAAAGAGAGATTTAGAAGGCTAAAACAAAATCTAGAAGAGGTACATGTTATTTTGGATGAATACTTACATAATATCAAACTCTAGGGGGATGCAACATGATATGATATTTTGATGTGCAGATAGGAGGACTCTATTACTAAAGGGGGGTCAAATTCATGCCAAATTGGAATAGATTCAAGAATGTAGTGAGGAGTATATGATAGTGTTTAAATTTATGAAGAATGAAGTGGTTTCTCATGGGGTTCTTGGTCTACTCTAAATGTATGTAACTCTAGAGGATAACCCAACAAAGATATGAAGAATTTTTAGTGACCTTTCTGAAAATATTCTTATCATATATCAAATTATGTTGTTTCTACTAGAGTTTCTTTATATAGAGTGGTCCCATGCAAGGAATCAACTTAAGATCAAGATATGTTGGATAGAGAATATACAAAACAAGATTTATTTATTTCTCTCTCTTCCATAACAAATGTTGGAAACACTGAGAAAGGGTGGGAATAATTGTTTCATAAGTTTAAACAATTTAAGTATGAAAAAAATTAACCAATAAAATCACATCAAAGGAGCACAAGATTTATATGAACAATATATTTATATTACAAGGGGAGCTACAACTTATAGATTTACCAACTATAACTATAAGGGATACAACCTAAGATATTTACCAACCACTACTGCAAGGAGCCCCAACCCTTTCTTTACTAGCATCCACTAGAAGGAGTTGATAACCTCTTTAAGGAAGCTAATTCCTTCTTGGAACCACCCTGCCACCCAATATAGAATAAAATATAAAATAAAAACTTCTTGGGCTCCCATAACAGGGACAATGACCCAAATCCAACAACAAACAATCATTTCTATGACTAAGTGAACATATTTAACTTCTGACCTGGTGCACTATAACTTTAACCTCTATTGGAACAAATGGAATTCTCTAACAGACCTCTCAGCACTGCTCCTCAATCAAATGAACATGTTCAATTTCAATATATATTCCAATACAAACTTTGTTTAGCCTCACAGAAGACAAAAAACATATTGTATGCGAATACCTATTACAACTATGAATTACCTTGCCTTAGGGAGAATTTCCACAAGACACGCTTGCAATTTGGTCTTAGACATTCAAATACTTTCGGAACTTAGATTTCCTTAAATCTAGATCCAAAAGAGCCTTAGAAGGGCTAAATTTATGCTTAAGAAAGGGTCTCTGATCCTACATCAGTTGAAATTGGTTAGGAGATTAAAAATAGCTATTGAAGGGAGCCAAATTGGATCTCAACTAAGGCCTCAGAGTTTAGATATCTGTTGGGCATGAAATCCCCCCATGGCATGTTTTGGGGATCAAAGCCCAAGTTTTGATTTGATATTGTGGTAAAGCTCCACAAATTGCGGGCGCAAAATGTATGTTAGAGTCATAGGGCTATCCACCCTAGTTTTGAATGTAAGGTCGGGCTATCCATGGTCCATGAACCATGGGATTGTATAAATAGGGAAAGACTCTAAGTGTAAAAGAGAGTTGAGGGGAGCGAAGTATGAGATAGCGAAGCGGAAGAAACAAAATAGAGTCTAAGTGTGTTTTGGGTCATAAAGTAGGGGAAGGATTTGCAGCTGAGTGCGTAGAGGCCTAGTAGAGTCTGCAACTGAGTGCACAGGGTGGAGTTGAGTTTGTAATCAGAGAAGAGATTAATAAATAAAGGCTTTGTTACTAGTTCCATGCATCTATTCTGATTTATTACTTGTTTGATGTCATTTGCGAATATATTATTTCTTTACTGCGCGCACTTGTATGAATTGTGAATATTGTTAAATATAATTAAAACCATACAAATAAGCTAAGTTAATCAACTAATATTGGATTACCAGTAAGGACTTGGGTAATAAAACTATTCGACCCCTGAGTAGGGCTACGCGAAGGTAGCATCTTAGGCTGCGAGGAACATGTAAGTGTGCATAGCGATGTGCACCCCAGGTCAAACCATAGACCACTTAAAACCATCAAACATCTCTAGGCTATAGATACCTAGTTCTAGAACCCTTCCATACTACTTCGGGTGACGCCTTAGTCCATGCTCTGTGGACTATTGTCGAAAGGGCCAATAGTACAGGGATTTGTTTGGCTAAATCAAATTCGAACCTGGGTCAGGCCCCAACAAGCCAACAAATGGTTCCATTGCTAGGAACATGATCTGCATGAGGGATGTCATATGTGGTGTCACTTGAATCTGACGAAGAAGGAAATTGAAGGGTGGTTGGACAGAAAGATTCACGTGTTCATGGCACAGGAAAACAGGGATCCATGAGTATCAAAGGAACAGTGGTTAGAGCGCTACTTATATATGGAAATACACAAAATGTTCTTTGCATCCTTCCCCTCTGGGTTGTATGAGTGGATCATGAAGCTAGAAGACAGTCAGGGAAGGTATAGGCTCGACAAACCGATTGTGTAGACTCCAAAATTAGTGCATAGACTAAAAGCATCAGAGGATAAGATCGTGCGCACTATGGACCATTGGCTCAATTGAATTATAGGAGGGTTTATCATTAAATTCACAGTAGACACGTGAATCAGCTACAGCGATGTCGAAAAACGTTTCCTCAAAGGACCGTGAGGTAAGTACATTAAATCTTTGAACACTTGGATTAAAATGCTATTGTGTTAAAAGCGAGTTATGTGAATAAATTTATGTTTGCGGCTAGCGGAGTTGGAAGACCTATAGAAATTAAGGTATCATAGAGATAAAGAATAGCCCATTGATTTCACCAAGAAGTGCGATCAGTCTGATAAGGTAGCGAATTCTATGCATACCACCTCCACCGACACCACCACCAGTCTCACCATCTTCACGCCTATCTCCTCCCACACCACCTCTGCCACCAACACATTTCAATATGCCAAGGACGATAATATTTCTAGTGTTCAAAGGAGTAGGGAACAAATATTCAGACTAACTTTGGTTCATAGTAAAAGTGGTATGGGAAGCACAAGGGGTCATGGATGACAATATAAAGAAGGAAACACTAGTAAGCGTGTTGCAAGATCGCGCACTGACATGGTACATTAAGTATTCTAATGACCATCCAAATGCATGGATCTTAGTTATCCAAGCTACGCTGAACAGGGAATTTAACAGGCCAAAATCGGAGACACAGTCGATTATCGGGTTTAAGGAAATTGCGATGCTTCTAGGCGAGACCCCCTGGGAGCTGGATCAAAGACTGAAGAGTATGATTCGTGAAGCCAACATGTCCTTGATGGATAAATAACACCATGCATGGTTTGTAGCTTCACTAACGCTGCATCCAAGGACCATGTTGTCGCAGCATAAGTTATCCACCCAGGCCATAGCTTTAGAGATTGCAATGAGAGTGTACGAGACCCTGATATAAGATCCTAGGCTGGGAGTCCAAAAAATCCATGGGCAACTAAAAATTTGTGTCTGGAAATGCAGAGTTTGAAATAGGATAGGACAACTCGCCGAAAGGCACACGAGGAGGTATGGTGCATAAAGTGCAAGGGACAAGCACACGATGAGGACCATTGTCCAGTCTTCATGAACTACTTGGCTGTAGGAGGGTTGATGCCATTAAGATTAAAATCACAAGCAGGACTGGGCGTGGTGCTCGCATTATGGTGCACGATTTGTCAGATAGCAGGAAAACATGCTACGGATAATTGTCATCTATTACAGAAGTATACGCGGACGTCCCAACAATTGTTCTATAATTTCTACAGATTAGTAGACCATGAAAGATGCTCTTGTAGAAGTTATGAACTGATAATGGATTGGACTCCTGCCTACTGAGTTCAGACCGAAATGTGAGCCCTCGATCAAAGTGCAGGAATGGTGCGCACTGGATTCCAGGGGTGCAGACGAGGTCAAGGCGGAATGGGACCAGGAAGGGGTCGTGGATAACTGATTTGTTACAATTGCGGAAGGCCAGGGCATTCTGTCCGTGATTGTACAAATCTGACATGATCATCATGTTTATATTATACCTAGTTTGATCATGAGACAGAGGACTACCCTACACTGATAGCGAGGTTCCGCGATAGAGGAATACTCCAGCCTCCACCAACTTAGAACCTACAAATAATGAGGTCTAAGCCACAAGAAGAGGAACCGAATGTAAACATTATGCTCTAAAGCAGTATCACAATAGGAGATGACAAAGGTAAGTAGCCAGAAGAGAGTGCGTGGGTTCGCAAGGCTCCAACAAAGGAACCAGAGTTCGATTTAGAGTGTGCAAAGGAGACATTCATGGAAGCTAAGAAGAGCTTCACAGAGGCCTCCCCTTCAGGTAGTAAGGATCAACTAGAACCAAAGATGGATCCTTCAACGCTCACTACCTTTTTGGAGACATGCGTGAAGCTACTGTGTGACAGAAAAGTAGTGAAAGGACTGCAAGAACTCATCACTAGATGCGATGGATCAGGGGAACCACACGTAGTCTAGAAGCTCAAAAAGCACACATCACGAATAGGAAGGGAAATGAGATTGACTATGCAAATCAGGGAGTATGAAATGGATCAAGTAATGCTAGACAGGGAAAATTTTAAGAACCACCCTAAATTTAAATGTATAATAAATGGGTGAATCCCCATGATACATAGGAAAAATGGGAGGTGATTTTATCACTAATATAATATGTATATATATATATATATATATATATATATATATATATATATATATATATATATATATATATATATATATATATATATATATATATATATATATATATATATATGTATATATATATGTATATATTTAGCTGAATCTCTGACCAGATTATATTATTTTGTAAAGTCATGGCGAATCTCTCACTGAATTATAAAATCTTGTAAGATCTTGGAAACTCTTTCACTGAATAATAAAATATTGTAAAGTATTGGCAAAGGTTTTGTTAAAGTATGAAACCATATAAGATAATAATGAAACATATTCATTAAACTGTAATATACTAACATACATGTTTGGAAAAAAGAAACTTAATTTTCAATTCCTACAAACAATGTTGCAAGTTTTAGTGGCCATGTTTGTCATGGTAGGAGAGATTAATGTTTTCTCTACCACTTTTGTCAAGCTACCACTTTTGCAAGCTATCAAATTTCATTCTTATTCCATAGACTCCAACTGTGAGATAAAAAAAAACACATCAAGTTTGCTTACCCCAACATGCCAACAAGTAGCAAGCCCCAACTATATAATATACTGAAGTAGTAGGTATCCCAAAGGCCTGAAGGGGATCTAATGGAAAGAAGTGACTATTGTCAGAAGCTTTCCAATCAATATATAAATATATAAATGTAGATTTATTATTATTTTAATTGGAAATATTCAATTAAATAATAAAATTTAATTACGTCTCTCCCAATCTAAATTTCTTATCATCATAATTCACTACCTTCATACCATTTTTAACAATGTTGTAACGTGTGGATTAATTTCCTTTTTGGTGCACAATCTATGCCTTTTAGGACAATATGGTGCAGTGACCCAACCCCTATAGATCATTATGACAAACTAAGAATAGTAGAGAAGATGAAAGGTTGCACAAACCAACATATATTTCAAACAATTAATCCAAGATCAATACCTTAACTTTTTCATGAAGATATCATATTGAGGATTTTTGAAAAATGGTGGTAAATTTGGGAAGAGGGTGATGCGGAAAGAGTTAAGATTTCATTGTTTTGAATTTTTTTTGTTAAATCAGAAAAACCAATATTAATGGAGATATCAGTGTTTTTTACTAAATTTTGTGAAGTGACTAAATGTAGCTTTAACCATTCACCTTAAGATTTTTTTACAATATAATTTCCTAATCCTATTTAATATCTTCATTATCAAGAAAACCAACCTATATCCATCTTAACTCCACATCTACCACTCTTAGAGGGATGAAATCTATTTATCCCTCCGAGCACTTGATAGGCCCGGAATTAAGATGGATATAAGCTGATCGAATTTCCCCTTTAAATAGTCTATGCTCACATGAATACCATGGTATTACCATGGGCCAATACCATGGGTTATCATAAACCTGGAGCTTAAAAGCTACTACTAGTAATTTATAAAAATTAATAAAATTAATAATTGATTTTTTTTTTTTGTTTTGAGCCTTCTTAAATAGAAAGAGGGTTATGGACTAAATATAGAAAGAGGTTTTATTTATTTATCATACCTATAGTTTATTTATATTTTTATTTATTTACCACACCTTTGGAGTATAAAAAGAGGTTTTATTTAGTTACCATACCTCCACTTTATTTATAGATTTATGTACACGCTTGCGTGTTCATAAATATAAGGTGACATATGGTGTAAATATAAAAAAAAATGTTTTATTTATTTACCATATCTCTCGTTTATTTATATTTTTTTTAATTTACCACACCTCTTTTATAAATATGGTATTTGGCCCATAGGATTCACTTAAATGAAACCTCGTTTTTGAGCCTTCTTAAATAGAAAGAGGGTTATAGACTAAATATAAAAAGAGGTTTTATTTATTTACCATACCTCTAGTTTATTTGTATTTTTATTATTTACCATACCTTTGGATTAAGTATAAAAATAGCTTTTATTTATTTATCATACCTCCACTGTATTTATATTTTTATTTATAACTATCATAAATACATTTTCTTGAAAATGAGGGCGAATGGGAGATTGTAACTCCTAATTTCAAGGGCTAAATTTACTTTTTTTAACCTCTCCCTTAAAATAAGGTGGGCTAACCTCCATACCTGATTTTGTTTACAAAATAAATTTGAGGCAATTTGTAACAATGTACTATGATACAAAATATTCGCCCAACAAAAATATAAAACCACTTAATTTAGCCCAAGGGCGAAAATTCGCCCCTAAAATTTTCCATGATTCTAGATATAAAATCGAACGCGAATGTACTACCAAAGCAGACATGGGAGCACATGGGCAGGCTTGCATTGCAGTGGTCCCCTATTCAATTGCGAATGTTAAACAAACAAAAGATCCTACCCATGGGAAGATTGTAGGGAGTAACAGTGGATATTGAAAGTGTGAGCGTGCTTGCAGATTTCGATGTGATAGATATTGTCGATGACAACAATCCCTATCCCATGCTACTGAGAATAGATTGGGCCATACATATGAATGGGGTGATAAATCTCAAAAAGAACAAGATGATTTTTTAGAAAAAGTCATTGTGCGTAGTGGTACCTTTAGACCCTGTGGAAGGATCGTGCTACACAGAGCCAGTGCACGACGATGAGGGCGACGATGATCTATACTGTATCTACAAGATAACCATTGGAGAACAGGATTTCATGGGAGCATGAAAGCTCCTACACATCAGATTCAGATGAGGAAATAGAACGATGGCAGAATCGGTTACACGAGGTAACCACACTTAATTGCAACATGATGGTAAGATCATTTCATTGTGTGACAACAGAGGTAAGGGATCTGCCTATGTATGATGAGTTGACAGCGGTAGAAGAATTCCCGAAAAAAAGTTGAAAGAGAGGTGCTAGAATAACAATGTTTTGACAAATTTAAATGGGCGTTGTGCACTACGCCTGCAATGTGGTGGGGTACACATCAGAGAAGATTTGAGGACTGGCACGAATGAAGTAGGATGATGTGCCTATGATTTGGGTAACCGCGGATCCGGCTAGCAGACAAGTATGACAGATGGGATGATCCATGTATGCACCTCTTGAAATGGACCAAGGTCTACGGGGAAGAACCACAACCTGAATGGGTGCATTTGTTCTGTCATACTCTGGATGTCATACCCATGAATTGGTATACTGAGACAGAGCTCCACCATGGCATGAGTGAATGGGATATCTTGTGCAAAGGATTCCTACTAACCTTCACGTTTTAAGATCGTTGGTGGGATATTGTTGATGATGTGTTACAAGCAGTAGAAATAGCTATCTTCAAAATACCCCAGAAGCCAATGTGAGTGCTTCAGTTGGAATGGGCGACACAGCTAAGTTGCGCGCACGAGTGTTATAATGTAAATGTTTAGGAGTATGATGAGGATCCATGAAATATTAACATTCCAGAAATGGAAGGTTGTTGCGAGCTGCAAGGACCATTGATTGAGGATCCCGACCTCACCGCACCACTAAAACCGAAGTAGGTAAACATTGCAACGGAGGCAAAACCAAAGTATGCAATGCTTTGAGACTATTGGGATGATGCCATAGTGGACAAGGTCACTGAGTTACTCCATGAATACCAAGACTTATTCCCAAAAAAAATTACAGATTTAAAAGGGATTGTTGGTGACCTAGGGATGATGAAGATCACCCTGAAACCTGACACGAAGCCGGTTAAGCAGAGGCCTTACCGCTTGAATCTGAAATATAAGGAAAAAGTTTGTGTAGGACTAGACAAAATACTCATAGTCGGAATTATTGAGCCAATGGAAGAATCTGATAGGGTGAGTCTTATGTTAGTATAGGAGAAAAAGAAAAATGGAGAAATAAGAATATGTGTGAACGTTAGGAAGTTGAATGACACTTGTGTACATGACCCATTCCCAACACCATTCACAGATGAAGTATTGGAAAATGTTGGCAGACAAGAATCATACCCATTGACAGATGGGTTCTCAAGGTACAATCAGATCAAGATTGTGCGAAAAGATAGGAGCAAAATGACCTTCGCAATGGAATGGGGCTGCTTTCAATACACCGTTACGCTGTTTGGATTGAAGAACGTGCCATCCATATTTTTGCGCATCATTGTTTTGACATTCAAAGAATACATCCACAAGTTCCTGGAGGTCTATATGGATGATTGGAAGGTCTTTGGATTAATTAAGCGCCATGTAGCAAGCTTACGCTTGATGCTGGATACTTGCCGATGACACCAGATTGCGCTGAACCTTAAGAAGTGCACATTCTTGGTTCCCTTTGGGAATCTATTGGGACACGTGGTCTTCAAGCAAGGATTGATGGTGGGCCCTCAGAAGATTACAATGATTCTAAATTTGGAAGCACCATGAAGTGTTAAATAGTTGTGTGCTACCTTGGGACACACAAGATAGTACAAGATGTTCATCAAAATCTATGCCCAAATAACCACACTGATGGAGAAACTATTGAAAAAAGATGTCACATTCTACTGGAATCATGATTGCATGAAGATATTAGATGTCCTAAAGGGAAATTTTCCTCTACTACAATCGTGGTCTTCCTACAATGGGATGTGGAGTTTCATGTCCATGTTGATGTGTCGTGTATCACGCTGGGAGCAGTGCTCACACAAGAGGGCGAAAAGGGCTTGGACCACCCTATCACATTTGAAAGTCGTAGATTGTCTAAACTGGAGAAGAACTGTTCCACAACCGAGCACGAGGGGTTAGCTATGGCGTATGCACTCCAAAAATACCAACACTATTTGCTAGGAGGACATTTCAAGATATATACAAACCATTCTGCACTGAAATACTTGGTCAATAAGCCTGTGTTGGTGGGGTGCACATGCAGGTGGCTCTTATTATTTCAAGAATATGACTTTGAGGTCATGGTCAAACCTGGAAGCTTGAACGTAGGATCAGATCACTTGTCGTATATTGAGACGCATGAGGAACCTACTAATTTGGAGGAAGGATTCGCTAATGCAGAGCTCTTTGTGGTGTGCATCATGGATGGACACTTTAAAGATATAATCCATTTTTTGACAATAGGAATTGTGCCAAAGGAATACTCCATCTAACATAAGAAGGAATTGGTGGTGCGCATGGCGGATTTGTCTGTCATCATGGGGCACCTATACAAAATGGGCAATGATGAGATATTGCAAAGAAATGTACTTGAATTTGAATGAAGTCAGATCCTCGTGGAAGCACATGGGGTCACTGCAGGAGGACACTATGCAGGATGAGAAACTATATAAAAGATTGTTCGCTCAGGATTTTGGTGGCTAACCCTACACCAGGATTCGAAACCGCACTATAAGGCCTGCGATATATGTCAAAGGACTGGAAAACCATCGCAGAGGGACAAGATGCCATTAAGTCCACAAATGACACTGAAGTCATTCGATAAATGGGCAATCAACTTTGTAGGACCGATCAAACCTCAGGGAAAGATAGGAGTGCACTACATCATCACCACAACGAAGTATCTAACACTATGGGTGGAAGTGTAGCCAGTCAAAGACTGAATGACCACTACGACTGCGAAGTTTTTGTTTGAAAAGATGTTGACCTGATTTGGTTGTCCGAAAATATTAATGAGTGATCACGGAACACATTTCCTGAATGAAACCATCAGCGCGCCAGAAGAATTCTAGGTGTATCATCAGAAAGGTACACCTACCACCCACAAGTCAATGGGACTGTAGAAGCCTTCAACAAAATACTGGAGACTACACTAATCAAAGTTTGCAATGCACAACGAAGTGATTGGGACCTACTCATACCTATAGTGTTATGGCCTTACAGAACAATGTGTAAGAAACTGATGGTACAAACACCTTTTCGATTAGTTTATAGCGTGGAAGTTGTCATCCCAATGGAATATATCGTACCTAGTCTATGCATAGCCATGCCCATAGGGATGACGGACAACAAAGCTCTAGAAGAAAGGATCGCGTAATTGGAAGAACTTGAGAAGGAATAGTTTTTCGTTGGGTTTGATCAGTAGGTACAAAAGCAACGTGAAAAATCCGGGCATGACCGCCATATCAAGTTGCACACCTTCAAGGTAAATGACTTAGTACTATTGTATGACAGTAAGTTTGAAAAAATTCTAGGAAAATTCACAATGCATTCGCTGGGACTATACATGGTTAAGGAGGTCACAGACGGAGGTGTGGTCTAGCTAGTCAAACTAAATGGAGAACCCTTCCCAGGCAAAGTAAATGGCAGCTGCTTGAATCACTACATGAGTGGGTTGGCTATCTAACTAGCCTGCGGAAGCAATGTCTTCGTGCTCCGAGGAGACGGACAAAGGTGTGGGACTATAAAAATACGCAACAGATGTAGGGAAACAATTTAGACACAAAGGTCCTGGAACAATAGATGCAGCAGGTTCAGCAAGCAGTAGTCGAGTGCGCTGCAGACATCAGTACCATTCGAGAAGAGTTTGAGGGACTCTGTGCCAAGATCACCGCACTAACAGAGTGACTGAGAGGCGAGTTGTGATGTTTGTGTTGGGGGCCTGTTGGGCATGAAATCCCCCACGACATGTTTTGGGGCTTAAAGCCCAAGTTTTGAGTTGATATTGCTATAAATCTTCGTGAATTGCGGTCGCAAAATGTATGTTAGTGTCATAGGGTTGTTTGCCCTAGTTTTGAATGTAAGGACAACCTACCCATGGACCGCGGACCATGGGATTTTATAAATAGAGTGAGGCTCTAAGCGTAAAAGAGAGTTGAGGAGAGCGAAGTATGAGATAGTGAAGTGGAAGAAAAGAACTAGAGTCTAAGTGTGTTTTGGGTCATAGAGTATGGGAAGGCTCTGCATTTGAGTGTGTAGAGGCCTAATAGAGTCTGCATCTAAGTGCGCAGACCTCTGTAGATGAGTGCGCAAGGTGGAGTTAAGTCTGTAATCGGAGAAGAGATTAATAAAGAAAGGCTTTGTTACCAATTCCGTGCATCTGTTCTGAGTTATTACCTATTTGATGTCATTTTCAAATGTATTGTTTCTTTACTGCACATACTTGTATGAATTATGAATATTGTTATGTATAACTAAAAGCATACAAATAAGCTAAGTTAATCAACTAATATTGGATTACCGGTAAGGACATGGGTAATAACACTGTTCGACCCCCGAGTAGGGTTCCACGAAGGCAACATCTTCGGCTACAAGGAATGGTAAGTGTGCATAGCGACATGCATGTCGAGTCGAACTGCAGACCACTTAAAACCATCAGACATCTCTAGGCTATAGAAACATGGTTCTAGCATGCTCCCATACTACTTCAAGTGAGACCTCAGTCCATGCTCCACAAACTATTGTCAAAAGGGCCAGTAGTACCAGGATTTGTTTGGCTAAATCAACTCTGAACCTGGGTCAAGCCCCAACAAGCCAACAATATCCGACCTTATAAATTTAAGTCAATATTATCTTTATCTACATTAATTATCTCAGTTTTGGACCCGCTTTACGAAGACAGTTTCAGCTGGAAGAATAAGATATTGTTTTGCCTCAATTAATTTTCATATTAATTTGTTATTTTCCCAAAATGTTTCTTTAGATAAGGTCTTTCCTATGCTTCAAAAAATACCACAAATGATCTCAGTGGGGCCTCATAGTAGCCATGTATTTCTCTAGTAGACGGGCTAAAATATAGCATTAGAAGGAAGCTGAAATTTGATTTTAACGAAGGCTACAAAAGGCCTTAGCCTAGGCCACTGTCTGCCTCGTGAAAATCAAAATAAAAGCCTCATAAGTTTTCCCCAGGTAGGGTTGAAGTTTACTCCAGAATTTTCCTCAAAATATGACCAAATTAAGCCTCCAAAAGATCCTTGTTTACTCTTCAAGTGGAAACATGAATTTTGCTAGCATTTCTCAAACAAGAAGAGAAATATGATTAAAGATCTTACCAGAATTACAATGACAATCCAAAAATATTTCACAAAAATATTCTCCAACCTCCAAGCTTGCTCGAGATATCTTTGCCTTCTTTAGATAAGACTTCTAGGTCCCAACATCATAAGAGAAGATCTCTTTTATTGATTCGATGTCTCACATATATGCTATGGATGCCATGACTTACTTGGCATATGTTGAAGAAATTTTTTTTTATAGCTCGTTGAATTTAATGTAAAAATACAGAAGAGGTATTTGTAATAATAATATATTATATATAAAATGTATAAGTGATGGCTCAATGTTACAATGAGGGCTTGATTTATATACCTAGGTAGGTGTCCCTTTATGAACGGTCATGTCCTTTGGGGACACACCTCTTCTCTAAATTAATCACTAATTAATCATTGTTTTTGATGTAGTGTTATTATTTATATTTACATTATTTTTACATAATTTATATTCATAACATTGTCTTCCCCTTCAAAACGCTTTGTCCTCAAAGCTTGTTGATGAAAATACTTGATCTCTTGTATGCTACAGATGTCTTCTCTTCACTTGACCACTAATAATTTCTCATTTGATCGCGTCATTTATTTATTTTTTAAATATATATTTTTTTATTTTTTTATAATAATACATATATATATACTTCAATTTAATAAATTTAAACTATATATATATATCTATATATATATATATCTATATATATATATATATATATATATATATATATATATATAAACCCATATGCTATATAGTTTTGATATTTTAATCAAACAAAGCCATATGTTATATAGTTTTAATATTTTAATCAAACGTGTGTATTGTGAGTCGAATGGAGTGGTGACCCAATGTTTGACCATGATTTTTGACCTATGGCATGTTAATTTGGAACCATGCTTGACAGAGCCAATGTCAACGAGAAACATCGGTGAAGGGTTGAAAATCCAACCAACACCCAACAACTATAGTACGATGACAACGTTAGACTGTATTAGCGCAGATGGATGGGGACGACACGCCGAGACACAGTCAATACCATAGACAACAATGGTGAACAATGCTTTGACTTTGTTAATCCCAACTACCAATGACTTAATGTTGTATCTTCTTCTTGCAAACATGACTGTAAAGCCATTTATCATCTTCTAGAAATTAGCCAACTCTGTTGGCATTATGATACATATGTTGTACTTGATGGCAACCCACTCATCTCAGATAATAAATTATAGTGTAGAGAAAAGTTCACGCACTTATATGCAGAGAAAAGTTTATTTCATGTAGAGAAAAGTTCACGCACTTTTATGCAGAGAAAATTTTATTTCATGTAGAGAAAAATTCACACACTTTTATGCAGAGAAATGTTTATTTCATGTAGAGAAAAAGTTCACGCACTTTCATGCAAGGAAAAGCGCGTATATGTTGGAGAACTTACCTTTGGTCCATGGTAGTTAGTCCTTGGTATTTGAACCTATGAGGAAAAGCGCGTATATGTTGGAGGACTTACCTTTGGTCCATGGTAGTTAGTCCTTGGTATTTGAACCTATGGTTTTGGACCATGGTATGCACTTTCATGCAAGGAAAAGCGCGTATATGTTGGAGAACTTACCTTTTGTCCATGGTAGTTAGTCCTTGGTATTTGAACCTATGGTTTTGGACCATGGTACCTCGTCAAAAGTGTTGATCTCACGCACTTTCATGGTTGGTTCATGGTATTAGTCCAACAGTTTTTGATCCTATGGTTTTGGCCCGTGGTATTGTGAAAGGCCTAAGACTATAAAAGAGGAAGGAGATCATTTGGCAAAGTATCTTCTGAATTATCGAATATCTGATAAAGTGCTAGATCTGGAATATTGTGATTGGGTTTTGGTGTAGATATGGATCTGAATAAAGAAGGAACCTGAGCGTAAGGAGAAGGATAAGTTCTATTAATGGGTCAAAATCTTAAGGCTGGAATAGTGTTATCTCTATATGATTTTGATCTGTGATATGTGGCATACTCTTGATCTATAAATCTAATAATCTGGGTCTGATTTATTGATGCATGTTTTATTTTACACATGTTATGATCTGGGTATGTCTGATGTAACAACTGCAAAGTTATAAGGAAATATTTACAGATCTGTATGCGGGTTGGCTTTGGTGAAATCAGAGATTGATGATGCAAGTGTAGTTGATGGGTTTTTGATGTTCTTGGATCCACTCTGAAAATTAATGAAAAGTGGTCCTTGAAAGAAAAGAGGTAGGGGCTTGTAGCTCCCTTCCAGGAGAGACTGGAAAACGGAAGAGAGAGTTGTAGCTCTCTGTAGGTTGTAGCCTGCGTACTGGTAAAGGACTGCACCAGTACAAAATCATTGTAAAAGGAGTTTCTTATTAAAAGAAGATAGAGACATATTGCAGCAGGTGGTTTTCACCCACATTGGGTTTCCACCTTATATCTGGTGTTCTTTTGTGTGACTATTTGCTTTTCTTGTTCCTGCTCATTATTTTATGATTCTGACATAAAAAGTAATGATCAATATTTGAAGAATTATTCAAAGTATAAATAAGGAAGATATATTGAAAAGAATTTGATAATACTGATTCACCCCCCCTCTCAGTATTATTTCCAACAATTGGTATCAGAGCAGGTCCTTCTGAAGAATCTTGATCGCTTGAAGGAAGATCTAACATCATGAGCAACTACGAGAGGGAAGCATCAATCAGGCCACCGATTTTTGATGGGACAAACTTCGTATATTGGAAGGTAAGAGTTAGTGCCTATCTTCAATCTTTGGGTACAGAAGTATGGGACATTATAGAAATAGGGTATACTTTTCCATCAGCTACTCCTACAGATTCAACTGAGAAGAAGAAATATGAAACAAATGCAAAGGCGGTTAATACTCTTCTAGGATGTCTATCTCAATATGAATTCGTGAAGGTTATGAAATATAAATCCGCAAAAGAAATATGGGACAAGATTGTTTTGAGCTACGAAGGAGATGAACAGGTAAAACGTGCAAAACTTCAAACCCTCAGGATTCAGTATGAGAATCTCAGAATGTATAATGATGAAAGTGTGGCTAACTATTTTCTTCGTGTGGATGAGATTGTTAATTGTATGAAAAATTTGGGTAAAGAAATAAAAGAGGCTGTTGTGGTTGAAGAAGTTCTAAGATCTTTGTCACCTAGGTTTGAATCTAAAGTTTCTGCTATAGAAGAAAAGGAGAATCTACAACATCTTAAAATGTCACAATTACATGGAATTCTAACTGCTTATGAAATGAGAAAAGGAGGTCCATCTGACAGGAAAGAAGCTACCTTCAAGGCTTCAGGTAAAGGAGAGTACTATGAATCAGGACATGGGTCAGAAGAAGAAGAAGAATCAAATTTTGTCAGAAATCTTCAACGGGGTCCTGGACGGTTCAGAGGTAACTTACCCTTCAAATGCTTTTCTTGTGGAAGAGTAGGTCACTATACTGCCAAATGTCCTCATAAGGATAAGATCGACAAGGGAAAGGAGCCTATTAGATGGAACAAGAAACATAATGCAAATAAGAAAAGCTACTACACTCATGAAGACAGTGATGGTCTATCAAATAGTGATGAAGATGAACAAGGTAATGACTATAAACTTTTAATGGCCTTTGAAGATGATGATTAGATGGATGCTATAGATGTGGATAGTTTTAATGAAGATATTTCTAGACTTAAGACATGTATAGAAGAAAAGAATATGATCATTGATACTCTAAAATTTCAAATTGATGAAAACGAAAAATATCTTGAGAAGTTAGAAGGTGAAATTGTTGGCCTTAGAAAAGAAATTGAGAAAACAAAGGCTATTAATGTTAAGTTTGTCAAAGGATCTGAAACTCTGGATGAGATCATCAATGTACAACGTTCTCTGCTAAACAAGACAAATCTGGGGTATAATGGAGAAACATCTCAAGCATCCACCTGGAAGAGTTATCTTAATACAGCAAGAAGGAATGAGCAAAAGCAAAATGGAGATCACCAGGTAAAGCAAGGGCAAATTACATCAAGAACGAACAAAGACTATCAGGTAAACCAGGGGCAATCTGCCTTAAGGATGAACAAAAGCTACAACCAGCCACAGGTAAAATCTTCTCAATTTGCTTCAAGAATGGATGGCAATAGAAATTACAATCATTTGGCCGGTAGATTTGATAATCGCAGAAGTTTCTTCAATGGGCAATGTTTCTCTTGCCATAACTTTGGTCACAAAGTAGCTCAATGTGTTGCATATAAAACAATCATGACTAGAGGAGCTCAAAAACAAAGAAGTATGATCGGGATTACAAAAAGGACCTATAACAACTTTTCGGCTCTTGAAAATGAAGTTGAATGTTCTATTTGCAATAACTTTGGTCATGAAGATTCTGAATGCAGGAGCAGGTTTCAGCAGACAAAGGAACAAGCATCAAGCACCAGAACATGGAGAATAAAGGAACCACAAACAGAAAGATGTGGGATAGCCTTTTATGCAGAGGGACAGGAAAATCTATGGTACATCGACAGTGGATGTTTGAAGCATATGACAGGTGATAAAGAAAAACTTGAATCATATTGTGCTTTAGAAAAGGGAAAGAAATTTTCTTTTGGAAATGATACTCCAGCAGCTATAAAAGGAAAAGGCACAGCTCAGTTAAAAGAAAAGGTCAAAGCTGGAAATGTTTTGTATGTTGATGGCTTGAAGCATAACCTTCTGAGTGTCAGTCAGATGTGCGATCAAGGAACCGAGGTAATATTTCGATCAAATGGATGTAGCGTTCGTGATCTTGATACAGGGAAAACAGTGATCAAAGGTAGAAGAACTCCAAATAATCTATACATATTTGAAGAAGGAAAACAACAATGCTATTTGAGCAAGGATGATGAACACTGGTTATGGCACCAGAGGTTGGGGCATCTAAGCTTTTCACAAATAAGGAAAGCATGCAAATATCAGGCAGTTCGTGGTCTTCCAGATATCAAAATTCCAGACAACACCATATGCAAATCATGTCAGTTTGGAAAGCAAACCAGAACTAACTTTCCAGAGAAGGATCAGCTAGCATGCCTCTTGAGCTAGTCCATATAGATGTATGTGGTCCATTTAGGAAAAGGACACCTCGAGGAGAAGAATACTTGATATTATTCATTGACGATTTCTCCAGGTTTGTTTGGTTAGGACTTATGAAGCACAAAGACGAAGCATTCGAGAAATTCAAATCCTTCAAAGCCTTGGTTGAAAATGAATCAGGTTACAAAATTAAGTGCCTCAGGTCTGACAGAGGTGGGGAGTTTACCTCAAATGAATTTTTCGATTTCTGTGAAGAAAATGGGATAAGAAGAGAATTCTCTACAGCTAGAACTCCTCAGCAAAATGGAGTGGTGGAAAGGATGAACAGAACAATCCAACAAATGGCTCGTGCTATGCTGGATGAGTCTGGAACTCCCGCAACTTTCTGGGGTGAAGTCGCATATGCTGCAGTTGTTATTCTCAACAAAACAAATGTCTGAGTGAACAGCACTCAAACTCCTCATGAGCTCTGGTATGGTGAGACTCCTTCGACAAAGCACTTCAAAATATTTGGAAGCAAATGCTATATTAAGAATACTGATGAGCAACTTGGCAAACTTGAACCTAGAGCAGATGAAGGCATTCTTCTTGGTTATTCTCCACACAACAAAGCATATATGTGCTACAATAAAATACTTGGAAGAATTGTTGACAGCATTGATGTAGTGGTTGATGAAAAGGGATACATTCCTAGGCAAGTAAATCATGAAAATATCGAAGAAGATGAATACTACCCTCAAAGACAGAATGATGAAGAAGAAGAACCTCAAGAAGCACCAGAGGAACAGATAAGAATAGAAGAGAAGACTCCATCCTGGTACGTTCAGAAGAATCATCCAGAATCTCAAATTTTGGGGCAGAAAGAAGCAGGTGTACAAACAAGAAGAACAATTGCAGAAGCTTCAAGCTATTTGGCATGACTCTCCTCCATTGAAGCACAAAATGTAAAAGAAGCATGAAAAGATGAATGTTGGGTCAAAGCAATGGATGAAGAACTTGAGCAGATTGAAAAGAACAACACTTGGGAGTGTAAGGACTCTGGACACCACATATCTCCACAATGGTATGATATTGTCCACTTTGGGCCTAAGCCCTCATGGATTTGCTTTTGGACTTACCCCAAAAGGCCTCATACCAATGTAGATATTTGTCCATCCTTATATATCCATGATCCTCCCCACCTCTAGTCAATGTGGGACTTTGGTCGTATACCCAACAATCCTCCCCTCGAACAAAGGACCATCGAGCCTCCCCTAAAATGATTATCCATCCGTCCACTCTCTACCAACCAGGATTCTCCGCTCCAATGCGTTGGAAGCACACGCCTTATATGGAGCACCACACACCGCCTGTCTAACCGAGCTCATCCACGGATCCCATCGTGATATTATCGGGGCCCACCACCTTCGTTCGGTATTCCGAGGATTCATCCACTTGGCTAACTTCGGGGCATGGCTCTGATACCACTTGTAAGGACTCTGGACACCACATATCTCCACAATGGTATGATATTGTCTAGTTTAGGCCTAAGACCTCATGGATTTGCTTTTGGACTTACCCCAAAAGGCCTCATACCAATGGAGATATTTGTCCATCCTTATATACCCATGATCCTCCCCACCTCTAGTCAATGTGGGACTTTGGTCGTATACCCAACAGGGAGTTGGTTCCTAGACCAAAGGATAAGAATGTTATAGGGACAAAATGGGTCTTCAAAAATAAGTTGAATGAAAATGGGGAAGTAATTAGAAACAAGGAAAGACTTGTCTGTAAAGGGTATGCGCAGCAAGAAGGAATAAATTTTGAGGAAACTTTTGCTCCTGTTGCAAGACTTGAGGCCATCCGAATGTTCCTTTCTCTCTCAAGCTTTCAAAAATTCAAAGTATTTCAAATGGACGTGAAATCAACCATTCTGAACGGAGACTTAGAAGAAGAAGTATACATTGAGCAGCCAGATGGTTTCATTCTTGGAACTGATCCAAATCTTGTATGCAGATTGAAAAAGGCTCTCTATGGTCTTAAACAAGCTCCAAGGGCTTGGTACTATCTTTTGGACTAATATCTTCATCAACAAGGTTTTTCAAAAGGATCAGCAGATAGAAATCTTTATATAAAAGTTGAAAATGACAAATTGCTAATACTTGTTGTGTATGTAGATGACATTATCTTTGGCAGCAATGAAGAATCTATGAGTCAAAGCTTTGCCTTGGTGATGCAGAAAGAATTCGAAATGTCCTTGCTTGGAGAATTGACATATTTTCTTGGTTTGCAAATCCAACAAAATGAAGGAGGGATCTTCTTGTCTCAAACCAAGTATCTCAAGAAGATTTTGAGGAAATATGGTATGGAAGAAGCAAAACCAGTATGTACACCCATGGTCACAGGATGTAACCTCAGTGAAAATGATGAATCAGCAGCAGTGCATCAACCACCTTACAGATCTATGATTGGAAGTCTACTTTATTTGACAGGTACCCGACCAGACATCATGCATGCAGTGGGAATAGTTGGAAGATTTTAGGCAAATCCAAAGGAAACTCATCTTCAGGCAGTAAAGAGAATCTTCAAATATCTTCAAGGGACTCAAAACTATGGCTTATGGTATCCTAGAGATATAGATCTCACACTTCATGCTTATACAGATGCAGATTGGGCCGGAAGCGTGGATGACAGGAAAAGCACAAGTGGTGGTGCATTCTTTATGGGTTCCAGATTAGTATCTTGGTTCAACAAGAAACAGAGTTCGATTGCCTTGTCTACAGCTGAAGCAGAATATGTTGCTGCTGCATCTTGCTGCACTCAACTCCTTTGGATGATGCAGACCTTGCAGGATTTTCAAATCACTTGCACACTACCCATCTCCATCTTATGTGATAATACAAGTGCAATCAACATTTCAAAGAACCCAGTCATGCATTCAAAAACCAAGCACATACCAATCAAGTATCACTTTCTCCGGGAACAAGTGCTTGAACAAAAGGTCAAGTTGGAGTATGTTCCTTCTAAGGAATAGGTTGTTGATATACTCACCAAACCATTGCCTAGGGAGACCTTTGAATACCTCAAGCAAAAGCTGGGGGTTGTTGATTCATCATCTTATTGTTGAATCTCTTCTGATTGTTGGTTGTACGCAAGGTTCATCTGAAGTATATGCGTACATGTGCTGGGTTGCGGATTGGTCAAAGATCGAATGGCACAGGTTCAGGGGGAGCATATCATGCATTGTTGGCATTATGGAGGAAGTACATAAGGAGATCATGGATGCTCGTCTAAATATTGCTGCAATACGTCTCTATCTCTTTCATGGTCACGGATTATGGTTCTTCTTTGCAGATCTGGTTTATAGTCAGGGGAGCATGTTCTTAGGGGGAGCATAACCCTTTGCCCTTGATGTCAAAGGGGGAGAGTGATTGGTTGTTGTTGCCATCAAGTCCAAAGGGGGAGATTGTTGGCATTATGATACATATGTTGTACTTGATGGCAACCCACTCATCTCAGATAATAAATTATAGTGTAGAGAAAAGTTCACGCACTTATATGCAGAGAAAAGTTTATTTCATGTAGAGAAAAGTTCACGCACTTTTATGCAGAGAAAAGTTTATTTCATGTAGAGAAAAGTTCACGCACTTTTATGCAGAGAAAAGTTTATTTCATGTAGAGAAAAAGTTCACACACTTTCATGCAAGGAAAAGCACGTATATGTTGGAGAACTTACCTTTGGTCCATGGTAGTTAGTCCTTGGTATTTGAACCTATGAGGAAAAGCATGTATATGTTGAAGAACTTACCTTTGGTCCATGGTAGTTAGTCCTTGGTATTTGAACCTATGAGGAAAACTGCGTATATGTTGGAGAACTTTCCTTTGGTCCATGGTAGTTAGTCCTTGGTATTTGAACCTATGGTTTTGGACCATGGTACGCACTTTCATGCAAGGAAAAGCGCGTATATGTTGGAGAACTTACCTTTGGTCCATGGTAGTTAGTCCTTGGTATTTGAACCTATGGTTTTGGACCATGGTACCTCGTCAAAAGTGTTGATCTCATGCACTTTCATGGTTGGTTCATCGTATTAGTCTGACAGTTTTTGATCGTATGGTTTTGGCCCGTGGTATTGTGAAAGGCCTAAGACTATAAAAGAGGAAGGAGATCATTTGGCAAAGTATCTTCTGAATTATCGAATATCTGATAAATTGCTAGATCTGGAATATTGTGATTGGGTTTTGGTGCAGATTTGGATATGAATGAAGAAGGAACCTGAGCGTAAGGAGAAGGATAAGTTCTATTAATGGGTCAAAATCTTAAGGCTGGAATATTGGTATCTCTATATGATTTTGATCTGTGATATGTGGCATACGCTTGATCTATAAATCTAATAATCTGGGTCTGAATTATTGATGCATGTTTTATTTTAAACATGTTATGATCTGGGTATGTCTGATGTAACAACTGAAAAGTTATAAGGAAATATTTGCAGATCTGTATGCGGGTTGGCTTTGGTGAAATCAGAGATTGATGATGCAAGTGTAGTTGATGGGTTTTTGATGTTCTTGGATCCACTCTGAAAATTAATGAAAAGTGGTCCTTGAAAGAAAAGAAGTAGGGGGTTGTAGCTCCCTTCCAGGAGAGACTAGAAAACGAAAGAGAGAGTTGTAGCTCTCTGCAGGTTGTAGCCTGCGTACTGGTAAAGGACTGCACCAGTACAAAATCATTGTAAAAGGAGTTTCTTATTAAAAGAAGATAGAGACATATTGCAGCAGGTGGTTTTCACCCACATTGGGTTTCCACCTTATATCTGGTGTTCTTTTGTGTGACTATTTGCTTTTCTTGTTCCTGCTCATTATTTATGATTTTGACATACAAAGTAATGATCAATATTTGAAGAATTATTCAAAGTATAAATAAGGAAGATATATTGAAAAGAATTTGATAATACTGATTCACCCCCCCTCTCAGTATTATTTCCAACAAACTCTTCACCCTCTATCAACTCCAAATTATCTAGCACATGTGGAAGCTCTGTTGGAGAAATTAATCCATCGTTGTTGATATCATAGACATTAAAAGCCTCCATCAAACCATCACCCTAATCGATGTCATTTAATTTATATTATGATATATTATATTCAATACTAGACTGACACAACCTAACAAATTCTTCGAATGTCAAGCTTCCACCTTCACTCTCTCCACTGAAGCAACAAAACTTATAAATTGTTGAATTTAGTGTAAAAATACACAAGAGGTATTTGTAATAATAATTTATTATATATAAAATGTATGAGTGATGGTTTAATGTTATAATGAGGGTGTTATTTATATACCTAGGCAGGTATCCCTTTATTATCTGTATTTACATTATTTATGTTCATAACATATGTATATGTGTTTTGGTCGAGCTCTCAACTAGGGAAGATTTGAGAAAATTAATGATATTCTTTGTGAAAAGACATGATTGTATTGAAGTTGATTTGATGGAAATGAACTAACCTATTTTAGGGGAGTCTTAAGACACTTAAAAAAAGCAATGTTTTCCTTTCATTATAATATCCTTTCAATGTAGATTTTAACCCATGGATTTAGGCCTCTTAAATTATATATTTTGACCTTCCTTTTAGGGAAACAATGAATGTTAAGGCCAAACCCTTTCGGGAAAATGTACTAGTTCTAAAACCATATTTGGGGCATCCGACCTCAAAAATTAATATCTCCCCAATCAATATGACCCATAAGGCATGCTACCCATAAGAAAAAGTGATGTGATAAGGGATATCAATCTAGATGGTCCTTGTACCCAAATTCAATTGATTTGTGCATGCAAATCACCAAAAAACTATTATCCCATTCACCCTTTGACATCAATAACAATTTGTCCAACGATCTCCCCATTTTTCATTGATGGTAATGCCCATGCTCCCCCTATATCCATGCTTTACGTCCTTTGTCTCCATGCTACACTTGATTTTCTTTTCCCCTTTTAAATCAATGGAAAAATGTGATTTATGTCTTTTGGGATACTCACGCAAATGGAAACTAACATGAGTTTCATCTTCTTATCCTTCCCTTTTTCGTTTTCCTTACAAATCCTTTCCTTTGTTGCAATTTTCTTCCACTCTACTTGGTCTAGAACATGTATATTGTTTGGTCTTCTTATGGTTTTTGCAACCAATCTTCCTCAATCTTCTTCTCAGATTTCATACTTCCAAGAGTTAAACAAGAGATTATACCCTTGACCACACATCTTGCCAACACTGAGAATTTTTTGCTTCAAATCCTTAACTAGAAAAACATTTTGTGCCTTCATATGTTCACTTCCAAGGTTTGCTACACATTTTCCAAGTATCTTCATATAAGAGTTATCTCTAAAGGAAACATTGACACTTTTTTCTTTTAGGCAAAAAAAATTGTTCTTGTCTCGTTACATGTGCGAATCATCCACTGCCTATGTTCCATTCATCTTATTTATCTTTAGCAATCAATGCTGGATCAAAAATTCATTCTTTTTCTTCTCTTGTGTCATAGTTGTCTTCTATGTCTACATGATTGGAGCATTCTTTTTTCACAAGACTGCAATCATGTGATTTGTGACCAAGATTATTGCACTTGTAAAATACATCTTTTCGATTCATTACACATTCAAATGGATTGTAGTTTCCATCGAAATTTCTAGGTATAAGTCCATAATGATTCATCCTCCTTGCATAATTGTATCTTGTATTGTTTTTACAAATAATTGATTTATGCCCAAAATTTTTGCAAGAGTAATAGTCGCTAAGAAAGATGTTTTCATCCCTGCAAGAGTAGGATGATCTTCTAATTTTTTTTTCTTGGAGTAGGTCCATTCCATTATTGATCATCTTTTTGATGGATGTTCTTGTGAACATTAGTATAAATTCTTGAAGAAACAAGATTTATAGATTCTGCTTTAATTTTCTCCTTTAAATTCTTGAAGATGTGTCTACTTATCCAAGATCTATTTCATCACCTAGATATTTTGGATAGATAAGAATGTTATCCAACACTAGTGAGTTCTTCAAGTTCTCATTAAGCTTATCAACTTCAACCCTCAATATCACAATTTCCTCTTTCATATTCATACAATGTTCTTCTTTATTCATCATGTGAGCCTTTAATATTTCCTCAACTCTACTTGCTTCTTCAAGTCAAACTTTTAATTATATGATTTCTTCAATTTGTTTTTCAGGAAGGCTTTTCAATTCTTTGTTTTTATTTCTGAGCTTGGCATTTTCATTTTCATTATTCTTCAACTTTTCTTGATGATACGTATATTATTCTTCAGCCTCTGAATATTTTTTTTAAGTCCCTAAAAATAATCTATTCTTATATTTGATTGTCCATCATTCGAATCATTTATCATGATCATTACCTTTCTTTTCTTGAGCTATGAAGATAACCCTTTTTTCATCCCCTTCTTTTTTGTCACTTTCTTCTAAAGAACTATTATATTCTTTAGAAAACTTTTTTTCTTATGGAATATTTTATTTTCCTTAAAAGGACATATGTCAACATCATAACCTATTCTACCACAATCAAAAAATTTAAAAGGTAAGTTACCTATATGTTTTATGGTTCCTCTTTTAAGATTCGTAATGAAATTTGCTTCTTCTATATCTGATTCATTATTTGGAGTTCCTTTCAACCTGAGTTCTTTGTTTCTTTTCTTCTTTGTGGCTTTAAACACTACTTCTTTGATTGATGATCCATATTTTGTATCTATTCTCATTTCATACGATGTAAGATTGCTATGTAATTCTTCGAGTTTCATGCTGATCAAGTCCTTCGTTTCTTGTATGGCAGATAAATTTGCATCATATTTTAAGGGAAGCCACCTCAATACTTTTTGTGTGATCAAAGGATCCTCAAATTTTTCTTCTAATCCTTTGATGGAGTTGGCAACATCATCTATGCTAAGTAAGTAATTCACAATATCGTTTTCATCCATTTTCATATATTCAAACTAAGCTCTATACTTTTGAAGTTTGACATGCTTGATCTTATCATCACCTTCATAAAAAGTTTTAAGTTTATCCCAAAATTCTTTGGCTATGGTGAAAGACATCACCTTGGACTTAATGGTTCTTGACAATCCACCAATGATAGTATGAAGAGATTTTTAATTGCAACTAAGCAACTTCTTCTCATCAGGATTAGTTAGACCAATTTTGGGAAATTTGTAGCCATTTAAAATGGAGATCCAAACATCCACTCCTAAAGCCTTTAAGTAGATTTCCATTCAACTACCTCAGAGAACATAATTATTTCCATCAAATACTGGAATTGTTCTTAAAGAGATTTGTTCCATTTCCATGTATATTGATGGTCTTTGCTCCATTTAGATATCTTTGGAGCGATCTTTGGGATTTCGGTTGCTATGTTGGAAGAACTAGTGTTTTAATCTTTACGAGTTTGCTTCGTCCTTTGTGGAATAATATAACATTTTTTTAGAACATTAAGTTCATTTCTAAAGAATACCTTTTATGAATATTGATACGGTTGGTCACTTTTGGAGAGATTGAGAGTGGAGTTTCAAGTTCCCTTTGACTTACTATGGTTCTCATAAACTTTACTCTACTTTACATTGAGGTCATGAATTAAGAGAAATTATGAATGTTATATGGGTTTCTATAGATGAAAAATATTGTTCTATTCATTGATTTGATGATGTGTGGTTAATTAGAGTCTCTTATAAAATATAACTCTTTTCTTGGTTGGAGGCTTATTAAGTTATGGCCTCCAAAGCTTGGTTGACCAAAATCAAATTTACCAAAGGATTATGCCATTTATTGTTGTGATTAGAAACAATGAAGCATTATATAATTGTTTCTTTGAAATATCTTGTTAGGTTTAAGATCAATCATTTGGCTCATATTCTCTAAAAATATTTATATTAATGTGTAACATTGTTTGTAAATTCTAAACCATTGATTAGATAATCCTCTAATAATCTTATATTTATATTAATAGTTTAATCCCTCCCCTCGCATTAAAAAATTAATAAAATATAGATCAAAACAACAAGATAATGTTATCTAACATTCTCCTTAAACAATATAACAAAAACAAATGTAAGTGTATAAATCAATAATTGGTTATTTCATAACTAATGATTTGATAATTTTAAAATAAACTTAAATCACAATTTATTAATTATAATATTATAGCAATATATGAATTTAAATTAAGCATGCAATCATAATAACTCAAATTAAAACAAGTAGAAATTAACAATAGGAATTATATATAAAATTATAGGGAATTAATTAAACAAATTAATTAATTAATTAAACAACTTAATTAATTAATCAAACTAATTGGATAATGGAAGACCTAATTTCTTAGATTAATTTTTTCATAACCTATGTATATACCCTAAAATATAGCTCATGGATACATCATTAATATCTTGAGAATATCTATTGACACATCCCCTGATGATGGACTCACCTCGTACTCCGAAACGTTGGGTTCATAAAACTCTATAACAGGTCATTCCTCCTCTATTTAAAGCTCTCCTCACCTGCATGGATTCATTATTTAACAATATCCAACTTTGTTTAGAAATTCTAAACTAATAATTAGATAATCATTTTCTAGTATTTATACTTAAAAATATCTGGTTTAAATACTCTTTAGAAACTCCACTACAAATTTACATTTGATAATTGAGTTATATATATATATATATATATATATATATATATATATATATAAACATGTATGAAATTTCTAGATTAAAAAACATTATTAATTATAGATTGTAGGTGTTTTAATTCTTCTTTTACAAAAGCACAAATTCTTTATATCTACCCATCATTTTCTCTTTTCTTTCCCATGGTTAATATATTTGTATTCACCAAAAAGTTAGTCTCAAACATTACAATGACACTTAAAGTGTTTCTCTAATTGTAATGATTCCTATTTACTCATAGATACAACATATTTATGCGTTGATATTTGAAAACAAAATGAGTGTCAAAATTAACAACATAAATTCTTAAAGTGTTCATTTGAATGTAGTATTTAAACTTTCTATTTTCTTAAAATATTATTTTGTTTGAATGATAAGGGTGGTTACTAACATTTATAATAATATTATTTTATTAAATTTTGCATAAAAAATATTTATTTTATTTTAAATTTAGTTTTTAATATGTAAAGTGTTTTAATATTTAATAAACATATGCTCTGAATAATTAAAATATGTTTTCCTATACAAATAATAAATTATTTTGATTCACAAAATTTTAAGAACTATATAACATTTTTCATATAAAGATTAATTATATAAATAAAAATAAAATAGTTGGACATAATATTTTTATATTTAATAAATAGTTAAAGGTAGATTGAGTGGTTGAGGTGGGTTGTTAGCTCCTTCACTATCTAGGTTCGATTGCCAAAAATGACATGTTTACCATGTATTGATTAGGCTCGAGTAGGTGACTATGGCAGTTTTCATGTCATCCGTGGTCAATATGAGACATCTTGGCTCCTGTTTAATCATTGGGTCATTATTGTTTAAGTTAAAAGAACTTAACTCAAGTGGTATGGTTCAGGTAACCTGGGTTCAAGTGTTAACCCTTGTAGCATTTGTGAAATATTAGTTCTACTAGATAAAATAGTGACAATAATTTCTACCAAATTATCATTTGTACTTAAAAAGATATAAATAAATAAATAAAAGCAAAAAAACATGAGACACTTGGAAGATAAATTTAAAAGTAACATAATTATATACATTTGATTGTACGTTAATGAAATATTATTAAAGAGTTATCCATCCTAGATTGTCATTGGTAATAGAGATAGGGATTAAGGTGTTAGGTTTTCTATCTCACTAACTGTCACTCATTTCTTTTGTTATAAACGAGGACTCTGTTATTCACTATATATAATATAAGTTCTTATAATTTTCTTGTTGCTTTCTTATTAGTTCGTTGTTGCCTATAGCAACGAGATTGTATAGAGTCCTCAATATGCTTGTATCTCACTAACTATCACTCATTTCTTCCAACTCTCTGGTATGTGAAAATATCCTCCCGAATTTCATTGCTTACCATATACAATATTTATTAATGAAATTTAGAAAAATAAACATTTATGTTTATCACTTATTCATTCATGCCATGACTTCAACATGGCTCACAACTTGCCAAGTATCTTTAACAAAACTAAATTATAATATCTACAATTTACGAGGTATTATATTTAAAATATTTAATCTTTACATGCTTATTTTTGTAAGACACGCGAGACTAGAAACTAAACCAAATGTATATTAATCAATCTCAAAGAATTATGTACATGGTGTACATATAAATACATATAGAAAGTAGTTGAATTAGTTCCCAAGTCTTCTTGGACTCCAATAACTACCCAAACTAACCCTATTATTAACCCTGGGGATTAGTTGTCCAACATTCCCCCTTAATCCAAAGGGATGTGCCAAAGTCCAAGAAGAAGAGCTCAAAATGCAGAAATGTATCTTGACGCAAAGCTTCATGTCTTTCAAAAATGGTTTTTAAGGTTGACCACAAACCGATATGGGAGAACTCAAAGTCTCAACCAACAACAACTCTCGAACCTTCATAGCAATTCTCTGATCAAGAAAAAATGTGGTTTTAAGGTGACCACAAACTATGGAACTATCACAACAATTCCTCGAACAATTCCAAACATGGAAGTGTCGAATCAACTCGATCAACTCAACTCTGACTCTGGCTCGCTTGACATCTCGAATTCAAACCTATAGTAGACCATCAACTATTCCACCCTTATCAAATACAGAGTGAGAATTGTTCTTCATCACTCCAAGGCTGGTCATCACTCTCGAACATATTCTTCGGTATGACTTGTAAATCTTCTTGTCTTTTTTCGTCCAATCCCACAAAAAAATCTATTTGAAATTTACCTTCTCTCTTGTAGTATTTTTCTTTCTAGAACAACTATTTTTATGATGATTTTGCTTTCCACAATGCTCACACGAGTGAAGATCAAAACACCAATATTTCACATGTCCAACTGTGTTATACTATTGGCATCTATCAACTTGTTCTGTGACAACATTGTCCAGAAAAATATACATCAAGAATATCTTTGGTGTAACCCAAACCACTTCTGTGTTTATTTTGTGTAATATCTTCCCATAGTCTTATAAAAGTTTTAGTAATAATAGGCTTCACATTTGTATGCAAATGACTCTCGCATACAGTTTCCTGAACAATCTACTGCGCCCAAATTTTCTCTTTAAATCACTTATTTACTCTGATCAGTCTTTGACCGGTGATCAGGCTTAAACAAACTATTGTTCTAAACAAGAATAGGTTTCAAACATGATTGGATGTTAGAGAGTGTTCCCTTGCTGACTTGGACACTGTTATGGAAAATGAATGAAATTAAACCATGTAATAAATGTAACAAATCATTGACTTTGGCCATTTTCTCTAGTAATTGTGTTGGCTACCACTGAAAATGCACCCAATACAAACAAATTTATGATGATCTAACTAGGTGTCAGGTTCAACAAAAAATGCACCCATTACAACATAATTCGACAAGTAACAAAGAATACAATAAAGCCAATGACACTACTTTCTTCCTCCTAAACCACTTCTCAAAACCTTTCACTAATGCAACTAGATAAAATTATTTACTTCTGAAAAATGCTACAATATACTCTTTGCAACAAATTTCACTTTCAAAAGCTATTGAAGAAAAGAAGTGACCAATTTATTCAAGAATAATGATACATGAAAAAAGAAAACTCATTGAATAAAAACCATAAAACAAGCATGAATTAATTCGATAGTGCGGTCCCTCTAATGGAAAGCGTTAAGATTAAATATGTTCCCATGGAAAATTTTAGGGGCGAATGTTCGCCCTTTGGCGAAATTAAGGGGTTTTAAATTTTTAGTAGGCAAATATTTTGTATCATAGTGCATTTTTACAAATCACCTCAAATAGGCCACCTTATTTTAAGCGAGAGGGTAAAAAAGGTAAATTTAGCCCTTGAAATTAGGAGTTACAACCTTCCATTCACCCTAATTTTAAAGAATAGGTTTTATTTAAGTGAATCCTATGGGCCAAATACCATATTTATAAAATAGGTATGGTAAATTAATAAAAATATAAATAAATGAGAGGTATGGATAATAAATAAATAAAAATTATATTTACTCCATAAGTCACCTTATATTTACGAACACTTAAAAAATGTGTTATATTTAGGTGAAACCTATGGGAAAAATACTATGGGACAAATACCATGGGCTAGATTATTATTAATACCATGGAAAAAAAGATTATTAACCCTAATATTAGTATTAATAGAAATAAAAATGGCACATGGTATTGACCCATGGTATTCACGAAAATGGCACATGGTATTGACCCATGGTATTCACCTGGAATGTAGCCTATTCAAATGGGGGAATTAAAGCAGCATAGATCCATCTTTACTCTGGATCTACTAACCCCGAGAGGTATCAAATACCATGATATGAAAACTAGCATAGAGTGAAAAATATTTGATCCCTCTCAGGGCTTGGTGGATCAAGATTAAAAATGGATGTTGTAATTTAATGTATGTTAAACATTTTAGATTGGTTAAAATAAGAAATAAAATAAAAATCAACTATTAATTTTATTATTTTTTATAAATTACTAATAGTAATTTTTAAGCTCTAGGTTTATGATAACCCATGATATTGATGTGAGCATAGACTATTTAAAGGCGAAATTCTATAATCTTAGATCCATCTTAATTCCGGGTCTACCAAGTGCTCATAGGGATAATAGATTTCATCCCCCTAAGAGTGGTAGATGTGGAGTTAAGATGGATATAGGTTGGTTTTTATGATTATGAAGATATTAAATAGACTTATGAAATTATATTGTAAAAACATATTAAGGTGAATGGTTAAAGAATAGGCATTCGACAAGTATATTTGTATACTTCTATTTTAAACTGAAACAAATCCAGGGCTAAAAGGAACGGATTGATTGCACTAGTCATCCTTCTATAACTTTCCAACATAGGCTGGAGTAAACAGATTGTAATTTGGGTAATTTTTCTAACTGCAAACAGGAACATACTTGTGTATTCGCAGGGTGGTTACGAGGTCCTTAGAAGTGATGAATTTGAATTTTTCTTGGTTTTATATATAGTATTAGGTTTTTTCTCATGCCTTCTGTGAATGACAAGGGTGAATTTTATCCTACACTGACTAGGTTATCGATATGTAATTTCGGTAATTTTGATTTCAAAAGATATTTTCAAGAAATGCAAATATTTCATTTGTGTATTCAATAAACACAATATTTTAATGGAATTCTTCATTTTTGGTTTACCTATACAGATTCCATGGAGAAGTATTAGTGGTGTGACATCAACTGTCCTCAAGCAGAGGCTTTAGTTTTACTCTTTTTTGGAAGCAAATACTTTCTTCCAACAATTTTGAGTTCCATGAAAAATTTGAAAGTCCTAATAGTATTCAATTATGGGTTCAAGAGAGACATAGTATTAAATTATGGGTTAAAGAGATCCACACTGAATGATCTATCGGCCTTATCTTCACTTAGTTTAAGACTATTCACTTAGAGAGGCTACATGTGCCCCACTTCAAGAGCATAGTAAAGTCATGTAGAACTTAGAGAAGCTATCTTTAAGCTTTTAGTGAAGATTGGAAAAATGTCTGGGTTCATTAACATCCAGTCAAGCATTAAGCTTCCAATAATGCTAGATTTTAACTTGGATCACTTTTGTGATTTCGAGAAGATGCCCCCTCATATTTGTGACACATCTTCAGTTGTGAATTGGACTATTACTAACTGTCATTTCCTTCAAAAGTTTCCTGATGACTTGGGGAACTTCAACTCTTTAAGAATGTTAAGGAAGGAAAGAAAGTACATTATGCTAAGTTCTCTTATGCTATTCAAGTTTTTCTTGGATATCTACAATGTTTCAGATAGGAAAGTACATTCTGATAATGAAAATTTGTCTTGATAGAAAGGCCCAATTTCAAATTCTAATTCTTTCAAAAAACATTGTATAACTGTAATGTTTCTAAAAGGAAAGCATATTTTTTCAATTTAAGTATCATGATCCCATATAACAACTTATTTTTTAGTAACCTATTAGGCTTTGTAGCTTTGAATAAATCCATGTCTTTTGATAAGATCCTCTTCCAAATTAGAACACAGTTTCCTTTTGGCAATAACCACATACAATATCTTGATTTTGTTATTGAGAAAATAGAGGTTGTGAAATAAACCTGTGCCATACAAGGACTTGATTCATTGATTATGTATCAATTATGGCTCTTGATGTAACAATGTCTTGATTTTGTTGCTTGAAAATAGAGGTTATGCTTTACTATTTCACAGAATTCCTTACAATCTTTCCATAAGTATTGATTTGTAATCTCAGTCACTAAGGGATGATAGTAATGACAAAGGTAATATTCCATGGTTTGAAGTTCCCCTCTTACTAAATATTTAAATATATCACCACAATTTAACTGTTAGTTAAAGGAATTGTATTTGATTTGTAAACAATTCACTGCTTGATTTATAGATTTTGATTTTCTCCCTTTTTTATTTTTTTCTCAGATTTGGTATGAGATATCTTCCAAGATTTGGGTTCCCAAGTTTCCCCACCATAGCTACTAGGTTCAAATGCTATCATTAAATATTCTTGGAACATTACAACTTTTCCAGTAAGTGTGCTTTGAAACATTGTTGTTGCTTTTCCATGGTGTTAATGCAAATAAGAACAACAACTAGTGTCATTATTTAGATTAAGTGCCAAAATCTAGGTGGTCTTGTAATGATGGAGTGATTGTTTTCTAGCTACTAAGGCCATATGCATTTTTATCTCTTAGGTTGTCTTGAGATATTCAAATTCAGAATAAGAATAGAGGTCTCGTTTCCACTGTAGATTGCAATCACTTTCTTGAACATAATATATAGTAGATTATATTTTACTAATCAATTGTGGATGTGATCCCTCGCAAGAAAGGAAATTCAAAGTGACTTTGATTTCACATTGATTTGCCAAAACATCCACATAGGAAAGGAGATTCAAAGTGACATTGATTTCACACTGATTTGTCAAAATGGAGGCAAGAGAAAAGGAAACTTTGTATTCAACAATGCTCTTAATTTCATATGTACATGCACAAACATATTAGTAGAAAATATTGAAGGGTTGCCTAAGTAATATTTTCCATTCCACTACATTCTTTACAGCTTGTAAACAAATAACTCGGATCAATTCATTACACCAGTTGTTATTCTTTATTAATCAGTGGTTAAGATTTTGATATTAAATTGGCTAAGATTTTTCTTCCTTCTATGAAATTGTGTGTTCTATAATGCTTCTTTTCCATTCACTATTTATAGCATATAAAGTGTGTCTAATGGAGTAGGAAGATTGGAAAGTATTGTGATCCTTGAACTATGTTACAAGGCAAAAACCCAATGGGGCAGGGTAGGTGCATCCCCGCAAAGGGGTCACTAATACCAAAGTTGGTATTGGCTAGTGCCTTGAGCTAGAAAATTTCCTTTACCCTTGTATTAACAGTGAATCTGGAGAGGATTCCAATATTATCTTTATAAGATTTATATCAGTTAAGATTGATGAATAAAATTCATGAGACATGAGCTAGGATGTCCTTGCAAGGTGGTTGTTGATTATTGGAACCTATGATGGCCATTATGTCAGGCTAGGTGGTCGCACTCCCTTGATCATGAGCATGATTGTGATCAAGATGGAAGACTTCGGAATCTATATTGATTTTTTAGCAGTGATAGTTAGTGGGCTCATTCACAAAAGCTTCTATTTTGCTAATCCTTTTTATAGAGCTATCAGATTCAATTTCCAAATGTTTTAATTACACTATAGAGTTGAGTTCTAAGAGAGTTGTGATTCACAGTGTTAAGTATAGCAACTATGACACTTGAATGAAGACAAGCATAGTAGAGGTATCAGACTCTGTTATAAGCCTACTTATAAGCCTACCTGCATATTATAAGGGACTTGGTTGGCTTTTTTATAATTTTATAAACAAGTTCTATGTCATGAAAATGTGAAAAAAAACAGTGATATTGCCACCATGTGGCTCTTGTCATATATGGTTTTATACATTTTCAAAAAAATATCTAAGAGCTCACAATGCTAAGATTCACTAGGACTTTACAAAGTTTTATTATTTAGTGAAAGACTTGCCAAGATCTTACAAGATTTTATAATTCAGTAAAATATTCGCCATGCCTAGTGAGAGATTCGCCAAAATATTATATATACATATTATATTATTGATAAAATTGCCTTCCAGTTTCCCTATATACCATGGAGATTCACCCATTTATTATACATATAAATTTGGGGGGGTTCTTAAAATTTTCCCTGTATGTTCCCCATCGAAATTCTTTGAATTCTCCTCTACTTGAAATCCGTTAAGGTGAAATGGTTGCATTTAACTTTAGAAACCTTAATTTATGTATAATATTTTTGGATTTAATAAACCGTTAAGGGTACACTGAGAGGTTGAGGTGGGTTTTTAACTCCCGAGTTGTTAACTCCCTCACCATCTTGGTTTGATTCCCTAAAATGATGTGCTTGGTTTGTATTGGTTAGGCTCAAGGAGCAAGTGACCCTAGGCTCTTGCTTAATCATTGGGTCATTGTTGTTTAAGATAAAAGAACTTATCTCAGGTGGTCTAGATCACAACGTTTGTTCCAAGTACTGTGCATTCAAGTCTCTAGAGACATGTTGACCCTTATGGAATTTGTGAAATATTGGTTCTACCAGATAAAATAGTGGAAAGAGTTTCTACCAAATTATTATTTATACCTAGTGGAATGTACTCATTACTATTAAAAAAAAATTCTAAATGAATAAAAATATAAAAGTATAAAAGTATAAAAGTACGTAGATACTTAAAATAAAAGGTAACTTAATTGTATACATTCAATTGTACATTAATAAAATATTATGAAAAAGTTACCCATCCTAGATTGACATTGGTAATAGAGCTAGGCATTGAGGAGTTAGGTTTTCTATCTCACTGAGTGTAACTCATTTCTTCCGTTGTACATGAGCACTATATTATTCACCTTATATAATATAAGTTCTCATAATGTTCTTTTCACTTTTTTATTAGTTAGTCCCTCCCTACAGCAGTGGGACTGCATAGAGCCCTTATGCATTTGCGTGGCTTGTTTTATTATATTCTGACACACCTATTAATGCAGGTGATTTCCTCCTCCATTGTGAACAAGGGTTGTCTTTGACGATGTATTAAAAATAATCCTTTCAGTCATTGGAAATTACTATTGATATTCATGGTGTTAGTTATCTTTTACTTTATGTATTGAAATTTTTTCCTTACACATATGGCCTATTGGGATCTAAAGGATAAGGCTCTATATCTTTGAAGAACACAGTAAGACTACTTACAAATTGATTCCAAACACCAACACACCTCATTCAAACCCTCTAAACTTGCGAGACGTGAAGCACTTGGGAATTGACTCCACCATGGGAATGGTGATACAATCGATGGTCCTAGTTTACTAGGTTTTACATCTATGATAATGAAGAGTTCTATGTTTATGGGAGTAACCATGACCCCCCCCAATGTTGATACAATATATGGTCGTAGTTTACTAAGTTTTAAATATATGATAATGAAGAGTTCGATGTTTATGGGAGTAACCACCACCCCCCCAACAACGTCGCTCGACTCTCATTCACAATTGTTTGTTCCAAAGAATGGGCTCTACAATGGAAACTTTTTTGTTAAAAAAATTTACTTGGTTCTAGTCCCTTTGGCTTATAGGGGTAAATTTATGAATAAAACCTTTACTAGTGACACTGCTTGCTCTAAGCCACTAGGTAACTTTGAATTTTTTTTGAGTTTCGTCAAATAATATTAAAGCTATGGTTAACTACCTTTTCTCATAATCTCCTGCTTATTTATCGTGTAGGTTAACAATTATAGTATGCTCATTAAATTTTTTTTCTAAAAGGCCTCATGCTTGGAAAAGAAACCCTCTTGCATTCTCGAAGAAAGATCTATAACTTTTTTCTTTTCCTATAGTTCAACTCATGAGGTCAATAATATTTTGATTAACTCGTGTTGATTAAGCCTTTCTTCCATGTATGTGGCTCTTCTAATGATTATGGCTTCTTTGTGTTTGTGTAGGGCGTAATGGTTACGACCATCCTCCAAGGAAATGTTACAAGTGAAACTCAACACTAACCCTAGTCCTTGGGTTCTTAAATTAATTGTTGGTACATCTATAGTTTTCTAGTAGAGCCTTGTTGGAATTTGCATAGGTTTGTTTTCATCCTTGAGCAAAAATTTTAATTTTCATGGAGTACTTCCAGTTCCTGACATGATCGTTCTTATTGTTTGCCACTCCAGGTACTAAGGAGCCAAAGGTGAAAGTGATAAAGGGTTTTATTATTTACTTATATGGAATTGAATACTATGACACCACTATGGATTTGAATTTCTATTAAGGTGAAAGTGATAAAGGGTTTTATTATTTACTTATATGGAATTGAATACTATGACACCACTGTGGATTTGAATTTCTATTATATATAAAGTAGAGTGAGAGAGTAGTTGTCCATGAGGGTTGACTCATTACCCCCTCGCTAATTTTAACTGTACATAATTTAACTATGGATTATTTTTGAAAGGTAGTCACGACACATGCACTTGTTATAATCTGAATTTTCTTGAGTTTTTCTGGTATTAAGAAAGTTGGTTAGTTTTTATGAATGACTCTTATCCTTTGGCACAAATATATGATGTAGAATTTAAGAGAAGGCTAAATATAAAGCGTTATTCTTGTTTTCTCAAGTGTAAATTACATTTTGTTTACATTACGTATTTAGCTACATTTTATTGGTAGTAAATATATTACTGATAAAATGTGGTTTTAGCCTATCTAATTTGTTCTTACATTCTTTCAACTATTTCCAGATTAGGAAACAAATCTCATTCTAGCAATTTTTATAAAAATCTCATCTTTATGCTCCGTAGAAACTTAATAAATATTTTAATCAACATTATTAGCTATTAACACCATTATTTTGTGTGTCTAAATATCATTTAGACCATCTTAGGGACCATATATATATACTCTAGTCTTAACTAATTAAGAGTTCATGAAGGAAAATGGGTAAACCTATCTTAGGGACCAACCATATACACTCTAGTCTTAACTAATTAAGAGTTCATGAAGGAAAATGGGTAAACCTTGTTTTATCTAACAAATCTTAGGTTGAATATGAATTCATGTACAATATCATATATTTTCTATCATTTCATAATATCAGCACTAGATTCAAATATTGACATAATATAACATGAAATGAAAACATAGAAGAAAAGTACTCCAACTACATACAAGAAAACTACTCCAAATATATTTTACTGATCTATTTTCCAATGTGTGAACCTCCCACTTAAATCAGAGGGAAAATAAAATTCTCCACCCAACCAATGAAAACCAATATCCTCTACTAGGACTCCCTCAAAGCCAATTTCAGGTGACAAATATTATACTTAATCATTACCATATACAGAGCTGTCTTCGTGGGCACCACTGCATGCAATGCAGGGTCCATATTTTAACTAGAAATACGTACTCAGCCTCTCGTCCCTACCTTGCAACCCTGCGACCGAAAAAAAAATTAAGAAATGTGTCTTCTTATAATTCACAGAAAATTCCTGCAATGAAAATAAAACACTTCTGGAGCTGAACAGATGTTAAGGAACTATGCAAGATACAGAACATATTAAAATTGTGCAATACCCATTGATGTTGCTGCTTTGTTTTTGTTTTCCTGGAAGAAGCAGTACCAAAAGTGACCTTAATAATAACGATGTAGATATGTATGTACGCTCACCATGGATCTTTTGTGGTGAGGAAGCGTCCACACTTTCACACAATAAACGATATCACTTGTGCGGAGCACTTTTACACTTCGACACAATAAACGATATCACTTATGCCGAGCACTTTTACACTTCTACACAATGAACGCAGTGGGCAATTTCTTCACAGTGAAACTTTTCACAAAAGAGTAAATGAAATTACCAACTTGAGAAAACAATGAAACCTCACCATCACCATAATTTTGGGTTCAAAATTTTTTAGAGGCTAAAATCTCTAAAATCTTATTATTTAAATTGTATTTTTAAGCATTAAATAAAATATATATGTGACTAAATAAATTTTTTAACCATAAACATTTAATTTTTTATGTATATCTTAAAAATATATTATTTTAAATTTTTTTTTATATCGATATATATTAACTTTAACGTGATATCTAGATAAATTAGATAAAAATATATTATTTTAACAATTTTTTTTCTATATAGATAACACTAATTAGTTAATATAGAATTTCAAATAGTTTATTTAAATCTTTTTTTGAAATATTTTTTAAAATTTTAAGCTTTAAAAATCTTATAGACACATTTGTATTATCACAGTAATTTTTTTTATATAGTAGATATTATTTTTCTATTTAGAATATAATTTCATTTTTTATTTTTATCTCATACTGGGCTCTAGAATAAGCCTCTAAACTCAATTATTATTAATTAATAACTATATTATAATAAAGCTTTTATGGCCCACCATTAGTTATTATTTCATATATAATGTTGAATAAACACTATTAATCAAATTAATTAATTGTTATAATTGCAATTTTAGATGTATAACAACAAAATGAATGAAGTAACTAGTAGCCATCAATATCCACATAACATTCACTATGCAACCAAACAATGCATCATAATCATTCCCCACGGAGCCTTTTCACTATGCAAGAAAAGTACAAACAATGCATCATAATCATTCAGGACAGAGCCTTCTTCCAAGGGGGAGGAATTGGAAAAATTGCCGGGATGACTAAATGTGGCCACAATCCAATGAAAAACAATTCAAAAAATCTTGCAAAAATAGTGTTTGAATCATGTTTTTTAATGATGGAAATAGATTCAACACCATCAAAAACTTCTAAACCACCTAAAATTATGAATTTTAACAATTTTTACTTAAATTTACAAAAAAATCCTCAAAATATAACCAAAATTTTTATAATATTAAAAAAAAAAACATAATTATTAAACTACGCATTGCGTACATGTAATATCACTACTTTCCCTCGAGGGACTCATTACTTGCCAGACTAATTATTTCGACATATACCACACCACTGTCTAACTAGGTTGTTGACGCATGTATAAATGGAACAACGGTGGTGGGCTCCTCGTGGGAGGAGTAATGGGTCGTTTTTGTGTTGTTAGGAGAAGAGTTTTTTATTCCCTTCCCGCCCTCGCTGCGAACGGGAAAGGTTCGAACCAAAAGGAAAGCTCTTCGTTTCCAACATAGTGTAGTTAATCTGGTTTATTGTGGTAAAAGTAGAGAATCATTTAATTGATATTAAAGATAGGAGTTATTCTGTATCTCAATTATTAATTTATGTTTTAATTTTTTTAATTTAAAAATAACATAAATAAATAAAAACTAATTATAACTATATTACAGCTCTTTTTCCTTTTTGGGTTAAAATACATAATTTTGAATAAAGAAAAGCTAAGTCTAAATAGGGCACATCATTAATACATATTTTTATGAGAATTGAGGAATTTTCTTTCCAAATAGAAATGTATGAGTGTTTTAAATTTTATCTTTGTTGTATGTGAAGAAATGTTTGTCCCCATCAAAATAAGTCTAGAATCTCTTGAAAATGATTTGGCTATGTATAACATACTGTAATCCATATTATGTGAAACTAAATAATTTATATAAAATTAAAAATATTTAAATAATTTGTTTTATCTTAAATAATTTATATAAAATAAAAAGAGTTCAAATAATCTTTTTGACATCTATTAACCTAAGGTATAGAGCATTTGCAGGACCTCCTTAACTTTTTAAAATTGCTCCTATGCTTGAAACCCAAATTCCAAATTCTTTATTCTTTTTGGTGACTTTCAATTTAACCTATTTAAATGATCAATCATTGAAGTTTCAAAAATTCAAACAAAAATTAATGAATCCCTGGCTACCTAGAAAAACCACCATTGCCAAAAACAAGGATATTTAAATGCCCATATACTATACCAGACTTTATTTACGAAATAGTTCCATATCCAAGTTGTATTTATTGTCTTCAGTAAGTGGTACATTCTCCAAAATTCCTAGATAGGGTCGGTTTCTCGCCATTGGATGTTAAGGTGTGCCACAAGTTTTCTTTAGGTTCGCAGAATGGCGACTGCGGCAGGGAAGACCTAATTTTAGTTAAGCCAACATTTGATTTTGTTGAAAATATAATTTCAACTACCGTGCAACTGAAAACCGTTGAGCCATTTATCGCACCGCCTTTTCACGGATAGTGGTATTCTCCAGAGGGGCAACAATACAATCACCATCTGATGCGTATTCTCAGTACATTTCCAAAACAGGTTTTCATCGGAGCATAAAGTTCGACAGAAATGGGTCGCACGATATGGTTGACAACCGTCGGATTAGATCTACGGTTGTGAAGAAGTCTACAACATGAACTTAAATGAAGTGAAAGTCTTTCATTTTGACCGTTGTTTGTATCAGTAAAACATTTAATGAGTATTTACTTCAGTAAATGTTGGTAATGTTTTTAATTTTATTGTTTTTTATGAATTCACAGGAGTATGGTATAGTTAACATGTATTGTCATGTTTTTATTATTCATTGCAATGTAACACACAACACGCAGCAGCGTGACTGTAAATTTGTTGTTGAATGTAGAGTCAAAGAAAGGGTAAAAGTGCAGCAGCGCATATGAATGAAGAAATTTGTAATACATAGCAGTGTTAATGTTAAAGAAAAGATAAAGTATTTTCGAGAAGAGACAGAGTAATTTTTTTTGTTTATGGAACTGCATCTGAAGCAGTGCTAGTGTAATCCCTCTGTTAAGAGGAAGATCCTTCTTTTGTAACAGGCAGTCTTTTAATGAATACAAGTTTTTATTATTCATGTGAAAATCTATGTTCTCCAGCAAGCAATTTTTAGCTTCCCTGTGCAAAACAGAGCATTGTTCTCTGTTCAATTATTTTGTTTTGGAATTAAACAGAAAATTCCCATCATTGGTAACAGAGCTTGTCTAGGCTCTTTGAAGGTGTCAAAGAAGTTGAAGGAAGGGTTTCTCGCTGCAGCAGCTTCTCCAGCAAAGTGAAGACTCAGTCAAAAAATCCAAGGTATTTCTCAAGCTAATTTTTGTGTTACTGTTGAGGACATCCAATGATTTTAATACACAGTCAAGCATTTTAAAGAATAGTTAAGGAGTGCAAGAATGGCTGGAACCAGCGCTAGTATGGGTATCTTTAATAATAGCTCCCACAGTTTAATGGGAAAAACTATGACTATTGGGAAATAACCATGAAAGATTTTCTTGCCTCATAAGACTTATGGGAATTTGTTGAAGATGGTTTTGAAGAGTCAGCAGATGATGATGAGTTTAATAACTTGACACAGGCAGAGAAAGATATGTTGAAGAGCTATTAGAAGAAGGATTCAAAAGCCCTCTTATTTTTGTATCAAGTAGTGCATGAGAGTGTGTTTCCAAGGATAGCAGTAGCCAAGACATCCAAAGAAGCATGAAAAACTCTCAAGACAGCCTATCAAACCATGGAGAAAGTGAAGACAGCAAAACTACAGTTTCTGAAGAGAGATTTTGAGAATCTTTGCATGAAGGAGTTAGATAATATTGGCTCATTATTCACACATGTGATTGGTCTGGTCACACAAATAAGGTCTCATGGAGAGATTCTTGAACAAAGGAGGATTGTGGAGAAATTGTTGAGGGTCCTACCCTCAAAGTTCGATGTGATTGTCACCACCATATAAGAGACAAAGGATCTCACAAACTTCACATTTGATGAACTACATGAATCACTAATAACACATGAGCAGAGATTGAGTAGAAATGAAAACTCATCTTTAGAGCATGCCTTCAAGATCCAGATGTCCTTTAAAAGAGGAAGAGGTCAAGGCAGATGAAACAAGAGAGGAAGAGGCGGAAGCAAAAACAAAGGTGGAAGAAACAGTCTAGCAAATGCTCAAGGAAGAGGCAACAATCCAAATTAGAACCAAGGCCAAGGCAGCAGCCAACAAAGTGGACAACATCATGCTCAAGGACAAAGGTATGAAAAATCCAATGTCCAATGTTACTACTGAAAAAAATATGGGCATTATGCAAAATGAATGTAGGAAGAAATAACATGATATGAGTAATAGAACTAGTGCAAATTTCACTAGAGAAAATATGATCCAAAATAATTTGTTTTTAGCCTGTAATATTGTTGAAGAAAAGAGTGAAGATGTATAGTTTCTAGACTCTGGTTGCAGCAACCATTGGACAAGAAACATAGCCCTGTTTTCTATGTTAGATCAGAATGTGAAGTCACAAGTCACACTAGGGACTGATAATAAAGTTTCTGTTATGGGAAAAGGAGAAGTAAAAGTTTTAACAAAGAAAGGAGAAAATAAAACCATAGCAGATGTTTATTATTTTCTTGGAATGAAATGTAATCTCTTAAGTATTGAACAGCTTGTTCAAAAGGGTTAACATGTTTTCTTTGTGAATGATATATGCACCATCATGGATAGAGCACCCAGCAAACAATGTATTGCTAAAGTGAAGATGACAAGAAATAGGATTTTCCCTCTCAGAATGAAGGAAAATTTGAAAAATAAAGAAGTAATAGCAACAGTGACTCAAGAGGCTTTCCAAAGCGAACCAAAGGATGAAAATTGGTTGTGGCACTTGAGATTTCGACATCTCAATTTTGGAGGTCTTAACTTGTTGAGTAGAAAATGAATGGTAGGAGGATTACCATTGATAGAGAAACCAGATGGCCTTTGTGAAGGTTATATCTTGGGGAAACAACACAGAGAAAGTTTTCCATCAGGGAAAAGCATAAGGGCAAAAGCACCCTTAGAAATTGTTCACTCAGATTTATGTGGACCGATGCAAACTCCATCACTTGCAGGCAGCCACTACATACTAACATTCATTGATGATTTTACAAGAAAAACTTGGGTTTACTTCCTGAAGAAAAAAAGTGAAGTGTTTGAAAGATTTTGCAATTTCAAGGCACTTGTGGAAAACCAAAGCGGGCTGCATATCAAAGTTCTGAGAATTGATAGAGGAGGTGAGTATATCTCCAAAGACTTTCTACGGTTTTGTAGAGAAAATGGAATTCATGAGCAGTTTACCACTAGGTACACTCCGCAGCAAAATGGAGTTGCCAAAACGAAGAATAGGACAATCATGGATATGGCAAGGAGTATGTTAAAGGCAAAGCATTTTCGAAATGATTATTGGGCTGAAGCTATACAATATGCAGCATACATTTTGAATAGATGCCCTACAAAAGTAGTGATGAACAAAGTGCCAGAAGAAGCATGGAGTGGGAGAAAGCAAGGAGTCACCCACATTAAAGTTTTTGGATGTGTGGCTTATGAACACATTCTAGATCAACTAAGGAAGAAGTTGGACAGCAAAGGGGAGAAATTTATATTCATTGGATACAATGAGGAATCCAAAGCTTATAGGTTTTATAACCCATCCACCAAGAAGCTCATTGTGAGTAGAGATGTTCAGTTCATTGAGGAGGAAGCTTGGGATGGAAGCATAGAGAAAACAGTGAATGTTAAAAACTCTATGTCTCATGATGAAAATGATGAGGAGATGGATGAAATACATCCCCAAACAGCACACCAACACAAGGACACTAAAGGACACCCTTGAAGAGAAATGAAAGTTCTTCTACAAGCACACCACAAAGAGGAAATTCAAGTGCTTCTTAAAGTACTTGTACACCAAATGAAAGAGGTAAGAAGTTCAGAAATTTAAGTGTTATTTATGAGCAAGAGGCAACAAATGAAGGTATGAATTCTTTGTTTGCATTATATTGTCGTGTTGATGACCTTGTTCATTTCGAAGAGGCAATTAAGGATAAGAAATGGATAGAAGCTATAGATGAGGAGATCAATGCCATAGAAAGAAATAAGACATGCGATTTGGTTGAACTACCAAAAGGAAAAGAAGTCATTGGAGTTAAATGGGTCTACAAGACCAAGAGTACAGCTGAAGGAAAAATAGAGAGACACAAGGCAAGACTTGTTGTCAAAAGATATAAGCAGCAGTATGGGAGACACTATGAGGAAAAGTTTATACCGGTTGCTAGAATGGAAACCGTGAGAGCATTGCTATCCATAGCAGCACAAAACAAGTGGAAATTTTACCAAATGGATGTGAAGTCAGCATTCCTGAATGGAGTGTTAAAGGAAGAGGTCAACATTGAACAACCTCCAGGCTATGAAAAGAAAGGCCAAGAGCACAAGGTGTGCAGATTGAAGAAATCTCTTTATGGGCTGGAGCAAGCACCAAGAGCATGGTACAATAGGATAGATTCCTATCTACTGGAAAATGGATTTGAAAAGTGTGAGGGAGAACCCACCCTCTACATCATAGAAAAGGATGGTAAATTACTAATTGTTGTGTTATATGTTGATGATGTTATTTTCACAGGCAATGATGTTTATCTTATTGAAAATTTCAAAACAGTCATGAAAGAAGAATTTGAAATGACTGACATGGGTTTCTTGAGATACTTCTTAGGAATAGAAGTAGAAAAAAATGGAAATGGGATTTTTATCTCACAAGCGAAGTATGTTAATGAAGTGTTGGAAAGATTTAATATGCCAGAGAGCAAGGCAGCAATCACTCCCACAGTGATGGGATTAAAACTCAGCAAAGAGGATAGCAGCAAGGATTTTGATCCTAGTTTGTACAAGAGCATGGTTGGAAACCTCATGTATTTGACTGCAACTAGGCTAGACATAATGTATGCTATTAGTTTAATTTCTAGATTCATGGAGAGGCCAAAAGAAGCACATTGGCAGGAAACAAAAAGGATTTTGAGGTATGTTAAAGGTACTAAAAGGTTTGGCATTTTATATACTGTTTCAGAATGTTCAGATTTAGTTGGATACACTGATAGTGATTGCGCTGGAAGTGTAGATGATCTGAAAAGCACATCCGGTTATGTTTTTAACATGGGTTTAGGAGCCATTTCATGGGCTTCTAAAAAACAGCCTATTGTAGCGTTGTCTACAGCAGAGGCAGAATATGTGGCAGCTACAGCAGCAGCATGTCAAGCAGTTTGGATGAGAAGGATGTTGAGGAGCTTATGGCAAGAACAAACAAAAGGAACTGCGATTTTTTGTGACAATAGATAAACTATTCCATTATCCAAGAATTCAATGTTTCGTAAGAGAATGAAACACATTGAAACAAAGTTTCATTACATCAGGGAATTGGTAAACAGTGGAGAAATTATCTTAGAACATTGTAGAACTCAAGAGCAGGTTGCTGACATTTTGACCAAACCATTAGGACAGAAAAGTTTTGAATTTTTGAGGAAATGTCGAGGTATGACTGATAACCCAACAATTGAAATTAAAGGGGAGTGTTGAAAATATAATTTGAACTGTCGTGCACCTCAAAACCATTGAGCCGTTTATCGCACCGCCTGTTCATGGAAAGTGGTATTCTCCGGAGGGGCAGCGATACAATCACCATCTGACGCGTGTTCTCACTACATTTCCAAAACAGGTTTTCATCGGAGCATAAAGTTTGACAGAAATGGGCCGCACGATATGGTTGATAACCGTCGGATTAGATCTATGGTCGTGAACAAGTCTGCAACATGAACTTACATGAAGTGAAAGTCTTTCATTTTGACCGTCATTTGTATCAGTAAAACATTTAATGAGTATTTACTGTGGGTCAGTAAATGTTGGTAATGTTTTTAATTATATTGTTTTTTATTAATTCACGGGAGTATGGTATAGTTAATATGTATTGTCATGTTTTTGTTACTCATTGCAATGTAACACGCGCGACTGTAAATTTGTTGTTGAATGTGTAATGGGAGCATGTAGCAGTGCGTGAGAAAAGAAAACGTTTTTCACACAGCAGTGTGAATGTTTAGTGTTGTTCGTTGAGAAAACGAGCATATGGAATACACAACATCGTGAAGGGAATGTTTTTTTGTTGTTTTATTGATATGTAATAAGAGTGTGAAGCACAGAGCGGCGCATATGCAAGTTTTTTTTTACACAGCAGTGTAGAGTCAAAGAAAGGGTAGAAGCGCAGCAGTGCATATGAATAAAGAAATTTGTAATACACAGCAGTGTTAATGTCCAAGAAAAGACAGAGTATTTTCGAGAAGAGACAGAGTAAATTTTTTTTGTTTATGGAACTGCATCTGAAGCAGTCCTAGTGTAATCCCTCTGTTAAGAGGAATATCTTTCTTTTGTAACAGGCAATCTTTTAATGAATACAAGTTTTTATTGTTCATGTGAAAATCTCTGTTCTCCAGCAAACAATTTTTAGCTTCCCTGTGCAAATCAGAGCATTGTTCTCTGTTTAGTTATTTTGTTTTGGAATTAAACATAAAATTCCCATCATTTCAGGGCAACATTCAGATACAGTGGTGGCCCAACATGGTTACAAGTTACAATTTTACCCTCCCAGCAATAGAACTGTATAGGTTACAAGTTCCACATGCCTTTTTTGAGGGACACCCAACTTCCCTCACGGAAAACATATTTTTTGTCTCCCTCGTGGACAGTTTTTATTTTGTGGGGAAATATGATAACTTCCTCGGAGATGTTTCGCAATTTGTGGGATGAACTTACTAAAGAAAAGCATAGTTACTAAGTTGGGTTGTATTGGCAAGAAAAAATAAAAAAATTCGGTGGTTTGATTCTTTCGGCTGAAAATTTGGTAATTCTGGTTGCGTACTGATTATTGTGAACAAAACCCTGAGAACCAAGGTGAGCAGGGTCATGCACTTCATTCTTATTATCTTCAAGAGAGAAAAGCATATTTAGGACCATAGCTTGAGTCACCCAGCTCTGCTCCATATTTAGGTCCAGGGTTCAGTCACCTAGGTCTGCTCCTCTTGGTCTATAATAGTATTCATAATAAGGGAGAGGAGGTGTAATAATTTTTGCTTTTACCTAGGAAGATTGGGGCTTCTTCTGGCCTTGATTCTCTTTTAGGCACCGGGGTGTTATTCTGAACTGGTGTTGACTTCTGATACTTTCATTTTGGGCTCTAGGGCCTGCCCCTACAAAGGAATGGGTACCACCTCCTTGCTTTACATTGATAAGGATTAAATTGAAATGTAAGTTGTTATTTAAAAAATTAAAAACTAATTTTTTTATATTAAAATTTTAAAAATTAAAATTCTTATTTAATTTGTTAGAATTTTTTGTTAGTAAAAAATTTAATATTAAAAATTAAAAAGCAGAACGTTCTATATTAAAAAAGTATAGTAAATTGCATATTAGAAAATTGCATTGTGCAAAATTATAAATACTAGATAGTAAGTTTTAGTTCCCAAAAATAATAAATTTCTATAAAAAAATAATAAATTCCATAAATATTTTTAAGATATATAATCTCAACATTTTTCTATATTTGGACTGTATTTTTTTTCAAATTTGGTAAGTATGCTTCGTACATTTCAATGCTCTTCTCCACTACTAACGAGATTGTGAATCATAAATTAAGGTTTGGGTGCGTTTCCCTTCTCTAGTGGGATTGATTAGATTGTACAAGTTTTCACTCCATAAACATAATGCACTTTTTGCTTACTCCACGAACAGAGTGCACTTTCTCGGGGATGCAATGAACAGACAATCAGAGTGCACTTTCCGCGGGATGCAATGAAGAGACAAAATATATAATAAAAAATTTATGTTTTAGTTATTAATTATATTAAATTTATTATTTGAGGTTGTTACACTTTTCTAAAAATGATATTATTTTATAGTTTTTTTAATAAAACAATATTATATTAGATATATGTATAATATTTTTAGTTGTTTTAATTTATAAATAATTAGTTAAAAAAATCGGAAGTAAAAATATATACAAGTTTTTGAAAATAATTTAGTTTGGTATTTTAGGTAGTTTAATTTTTTCTATATGGAATCGAATTTGTATTTGAATTTGAATTTGATAACTATAGTATGTATCAAGTAGCATTGTCGATTTTAAGTATCTACCATTGTCCATTTTAGGCTAAAGCTATAGGCCTGTTTTCTCCATTTAATACATGATGATTGTCAAGTTATTGGGAAGTCTGTCAAAGTGAAATCAACAGTAGTATGAAACAAAACAAGACCGACCAAAAAACTTAACGTTTCAGAGCGTATAACACTGTGCCTTAGTAATGTGAGACAGGACTGTGACCAGAAAAATTCACGTTTCAGAGATTCGCTTTATCTTGACCATAGTATAAAATTGTTAGAGGAAAATTTTACTTTACTAGACATAAGTTTAAAGATAGGATAGAAAATTGTCCAAAAAACGATCAATAAAACGAGAAGAAAAGAACCAAAGAGCTTCATTTGGTTGTAATTAATTTGCGAAGTTTCCAAAATTGATCAAATTGAAACAGCCTATGTGATTCGATGTCCATTCTTCTTGTAATGAAACGCCATTCTGCATTGTTATAACAAGATGCCCGAAAAAGTAATGGGGCTTCTTTAGACGATTCTTTCTTGAAAAGTTGTGTGCATTTTCTTTATTGTAATTACGAGTTAAGGATAGGGACTTCAGGAACTTCATGGCTGGAATCGATGTAAAGATGGATGGATATTTGATTGTGGGTAAGAAACAATTTTTATTTTTATATTTACTTTGTTTTAAAATTGTATTCAATTTCTTTTTTTCTTTTTCAGATTCCTTTATATTTATTTTAAGCTACTTTGTTTAATTTTAAAGTTGGAGAAGTTGTGGTTAAACAATTTTCAGTTCCAAGATTTTTGCAAAGAATAATTGCAATTTATTTCTTGTTTAAAATATATTTTTTTCTTTAGTAAGAAAAAGGCTTGATTGTATTAAAATCAGATAATGCCCTATACATCTTTATAGACTGAATGAGAGATAGTTCCTTGACAATGCAGACTATAGAAAAATAGTGCTATGCTTTTGTAACTGAAAGCCCACATATCCAAAAGTGAAAGAAGAAGAAAAGATATATATGAGCGATATACATAGCTCAGTTGGTTGAGTTTATTTGGCTAGATATTGAGATTGATCTACCTGGATTTTTCCTAATAGCCACTTCATTGTTTGTGAACCACATTGGAGAAAACTCTTACTACTAAAATTTTAATTAATCCTCCTCATTTTATTTTCTCACTTGCACATCATATAAACTTAAAAAACAAAAAAATTAGAAAAAAAAAAAAAATTGACTATAGAACCTTATTCAAAACTATCATTTAAACATTACATTTTGAAGGCCTAGTTGATCCCAAATGACAACTATTCCAAGGTGGTTATTCATTGCAGGGTGTGAAACATACTCATTTTTACAGCAGATCTTAGTTAGATTATATAATGAGTATGGGACTTTTTAGAAAATCCAACCTATCAACCGGCTGATGTTAGTTAGATTATATAAGGAGTATGGGACTTTTTAGAAAATCCAGCCTATCGACCCGTTGGCCCCCTACGATCTTAATTAAATTATATAAGGAATATGGGAATTTTTGGAAAATCCGGCCTATCAACCAGTTGGCCCTGGCTCCCGAGGACCTGTTGGAAATATTAATCCCAACCATTGCATTAAACACCCTGGCAGTGGCTATATTTGTCAGAATTATTTTTGTAGGTTTCATCTCAGTTTGAAGATGGAAGGACTGAAGCCAGAACTCAAGTACTCCACGAACCATTACCTGACAGCAGTTATATTTGTCAGAACTATTTTTGTAGGTTGCGTCATTGTTTGAAGATGGAAGGACTGAAGTCAGAACTAAAGCACCCCGCCAACCATTCCGAAATGTAACAAAGAATTTAAGGCATTTAATGTATTTTGGTAAATAGATATGGGAAAGCATTCACTCAATGACCATAGCCACACTCCACAAACACTTTCCCGACTCACAGTCAACAACAACAACATATTAATTATTTTGCTCTATCATGTATTAATGTAAAATTGTGTGTTAGAGATAAATATGTATGTAAAAATCATTTTGCAAGAAAGAGGTAAAAACCATTTTGCAAGAAAGAGTGAAAGAGAGAGAGAGTCTCGGAGAAAATGGTGGAGAAAATTTTGGTGAGGCATGAAAAAAATAGTTATTGTGTTTCACTGTGTTTTATTCCGCATGAAGTGAAAATCTCTGAAAATCTATTTTACTTGGTGAATGTATCTTTCATGAATTAGAAGTTACTCCTAAGTTTTATTATTGCTCCAAACTTACTCTCTTTTACTGTGTCCTTCTGTCATAAATGAATATTTTTTTTTCGAGGTCTCTGTAATAACCAGTCACACCTCTACCTCTCCACATAAAAAAATCAGCTTCGTGAAAGTCACACCCATATGCCTCTCCGCATAAGAAAAATTCTAACACGATCCTATAAGTCACATCCCTCTGCCTCCATTTAAAAAAAAAAATTCTAACACGATCGTCTTCGTCGATTGACCCGAAAATGCCTTCGGATGGTTCCAAACCTCTAATCATGGCCCAACCCTTCCAACGTGGCAGCGTTGTGTCCACTGTGCGAGAATTAATGTGAATGAACGTTGGAGTTAACGCGAATGTACAGGATCTGGATATTTCGGGGGGTTAACCGGTGGTACAGGTTACCAAACTCCACCCGTCGGTTCCTTTCCTCAAACTACTCCCGCCTTTTGACAACCAATCCTCGTTTACTGGTCATTTCATTGTTCACTGTGTAAAGTCTCTGGCTCTGCTCTGTGGAGGGTTCTTTGCGCCTCCGGCTTCTCGTTCCGGCGTTGGGTTCCTCTGGTGCCTCCGGCCTCCTGCTACTCTGTGCGTTGGATTTCTTGTGAGGGCGACATGTTGTTAGTTCCCTGCACTGTAATGCGCTATATTTGCTGTTCCTTTGATTGTTTTCCGTTGAAAAGGGTTCGTTCCACGCACTGTTAACTTATGTTTGATACTATGGCAGGTTTCCTTCAGTCCCGTGCTTCAGCTAACCGTTTCGCTTCAACCTGGTCTCGGAGGTAAGCTCTGGTTCGATGCTAATCTCTGTCTTCACACCTTTTACAGAGTTTAACAAGCTCGCCCCTTGTTCTTCAGGTTATGGGTGTCGGGTTGTTTGCAGTGCCGCCTGTCCAACCTCAGGTGAGAACCCAATGCGGTTGTGACCCGCTCGTTTACTGGTGCTTTTAATTGTTTTCTTGCCTCAGGTGGCTAACCCGCGTCTATTTTTGTTGTTGCAGGTTGCTCGGGTGGCTGGCCGCCGTGGGCTTATGCTCTCTGCGCGTTCTGGAGACAACCCAAAACCCTTCCAACCTTATGTAACGGGTAGGGTCCTTCCAGCTTGGCTCCGTTTGTTTGGTTATAAAGCGGTTGTAGTTTTTGTATTTAATATTCACAGCCACCTGGGTTGTAAACGAACTGTATTCATCTCTGTCTTTAAGTTCTGGTCTGTAGATAATCACTGTCGTTTGGGCTGTAATAGACCTGGTTCGTCCTTTGTCACTTATGGGACCTTTAGCCTGTTCGGTTGCTTTTAGTTTCTTGAAATGGCTTTGTTTGTAAGGGGACCGTGGTTGGTGAGCGTTCTATGCTCAGAGAAACTTGTTGTGCGCCTTATTTGTAATGGTTAAATTAAATGAAACTTCTGTACATTTCATTTCCAGCATTTACATATCTTGCGAAAGGTATTTAAGCTAGTATGTTTGTTACTTGGTTTCTTATGTCGATGATGGTTGTCAATCCTCTCTTCTGTATGGGATACCTTTCTGTAGCAGCGCCTTCTCTTCTCGTTGCGGTTTACTGTCTTTTAACTTCAAATATGTACTCAGTGTTTCGTATTTTCACTTGTGTGCTTACTGTATTTTACTTGCAATGGATGTTAAGCAAAAACAATATCAACCGAGTAAATTTTGTATGCCTGTTGTATTCTACTTGCAATGGATGTTAATGCAGAAACAATATCAATAAATTAATTTGACAGTCGTTCTTAAAATAAACAGTTTGCTTCCTTTTCAGAGGAATGTATCTGTCTCTTTCTCTTTGAGGGGAATTCTTTTCATTATCCGTCTCCCTCTGTTTTTACATCTAGGTAGCGTAACTGCTCCCACTTTCAATTGAACTGTTTACCAGAATCATTCCAACTCTGTACCAGTTTCTTGTACTAAATCCTAATTTACTGCTAACTAATTTCTAAATTTAAAACAAAACACAGTTTTCAATTACCATGGTCTCTAAATGACCTTCTGGGAAATAAAACAAATAATAAAGGAAATTGAAATAAATGACAAGTTTGTTAACCTACCCAGCTATGCACGTGTTCTCTGCTTGTTCCTGTTCTCTCCATGAGACAGTTAACCACCTTCTGTCTCCTCAGAGCTGGATGCTCCTGCATCAGGCTCCCGGGGTGGCAAAAAGTCATGGCTCCGTTCCATGAGGTCGTCAACGGAATAGCCTGCTTTCTGTATCTGTGTTGCGTTAAGCCAAGAACTGTCCTCTATCGGACGGTTCTTCCACTTGACCAAATACCGCAGATATTCCTTCCTGCGTGTGCGCCTGGCTACCTGTGTGTCCAGAATTCCTTCGATCTCAAGGGGTGGTGCCACTGGCATCTGCCTCATCCACGAACTTTCCTCACAACTGGTGTCCCGCGGTGGCTCTGCTGTTGTATCGTCTTTCGGATCAGCGACATAAGGGAACAGATCTGCCACGTTAAAAATGGGAGAAATACCAATCCCTGGTGGCAACTGTAACTCATAGGCGTTCGCAGAAAATTTGCGAATGACTTTACAGGGACCGATCTTCTTGAATTTTAACTTGTTGTACTCCCGTTTTGGAAACCGCTCCTTACGTAAATACGCAAGGACTTCATCTCCAACGTTGAACTGAACTTCCCGGCGCTTGGAATCTGCCCGCTGTTTATATTTTTGACTGCTGTCTTGTAATTTCAGCTTGACCTGCTCATGTAGATTACTCATTGCTTGAGCGAAATCTTCTCCATCAGCACTTCGTTTTTCGAGCTTTCCCAAATCCCGTAACTCATGCACGCCTCGTGGATGCATGCCGTACAAAATCTGGAAAGGACTATAACCAGTACTGCGATTAGGTGAATCGTTATATGCGAATTCCGCCTGAGCTAGTACACGGTCCCACGTCCGGGAATTCTCACCTGTTAAACTCCGAAGCAAGTTCCCCAAACTCCGGTTTACAACCTCCGTTTGGCCATCGGTCTGCGGATGATAAGCGGAGCTGAACTGTAACTGAGTGTTCAACTTTTTCCACAGGGTTCGCCAAAAATGACCGGTGAATTTTACATCCCTGTCGGAGATGATGGACCTTGGAAGTCCATGTAGTCGAACAATCTCATTGAAAAATAGATGTGCTACATAAGTAGCATCGCTGGTCTTCCTGCAAGGTACAAAGTGCGCCATCTTTGAAAATTGATCTACCACAACCATTACTGAATCGAAACCCCACTGTGTCTTAGGCAAACCCAAAACAAAATCTAAACTGACGGAGTCCCATGGTCGGTTCGGAACGGGTAATGGTAAGTACAAACCTGTATTCTGACTGTGTCCCTTTGCCAGTTGGCGAACCTTGCACCTACTCACGTACCTTTGTACATCTCGCTGTAATTTTGGCCAAAAATAAAAATGTCGTACCTGTGTTACTGTCTTATCTATACAGAAGTGTCCAGCCAAACCTCCACTATGCTTCTCCTGAATAATGTTTTCTCGCATAGAGCAGTTGGGAATACACAACTGTCCTCCCTTAAACAGCAATCCCTCCTGTAAATTATAGTCCAACCACAGACTGTTGTTTCTCAACAGAGGGTTCTGACAAGCCTCATAGGCCTCCTTAAAATCAGCATCTGTCTGATACAGCTCTTTTAGGTGTTCAAAGCCTAAAACCTGCAACGTACCTTCCTGTAAGAGTAGAATCCTTCTACTCAGCGCATCTGCCACCTTGTTTGCTTGCCCACTAATATGTTTCAGTACAAACGTGAAATTCTGTAAATACTCTACCCATGCTGCATGCTTATGGTTCAATTTATGTTGCTGCATAATGTACTGTAATGCAGAGTTATCCGTGAACAGAACAAACTCATTACCCAACAGATAGTGCCTCTAATGTTTTAACGCTTGGATAATTGCATAGAATTCCTTGTCATAGGTTGAGTATTTTTGTCTACTCTCGTTCAGCTTTTCACTGAAATACGCGACTGGTCTATCCTCCTGACTTAGTACTGCCCCAATGGCTGTATTACTGGCATCACAACGAACCTGAAAGCTTGAAGTCAGGCAGCCTCAATATCAGCCTTTCGGTAATCTTCCTTTTCAAAATCTGAAAACCCCTTTCCGCTGCTTCGGTCCAGTGAAAAGGTTGATTTGTCTTCTTAATCGTATCCAACATAGGTGCGCAGATCTCACTGAAATTCCTGATGAATTTCCTGTAGAAACTCGCTAGTCCGTGGAAACTGCGGACTTCAAATAAACTTCCCGGTGAAGGCCAGCTAACTATAGCTGCCACCTTTTCTGGGTCCATCTTTAATTCGTTTTCTGCAATTACAAAGCCCAGATACACTAACTCCCGCTGAAAAAAAGTACACTTTTTCAGATTGATCAGCAATTTATTTTGCTGCAGCTTCCTCAACACATTGCGAACATGCCTGAAATGTTCTTCCTTAGTTTTACTAAAAATCAAGATGTCGTCCAAGTAAACTATTACGAATTTCCCAATAAATTCCTTCAGTACCTCATTCATCAAGCGCATGAACGTACTGGGAGCATTGCTCAACCCAAATGGCATCACCAGCCATTCATATAAGCCTTCATTCATTTTGAAAGTTGTCTTCCACTCATCTCCTTCCCGAATTCGGATCTGGTGATATCCACTTTTCAAGTCAATTTTTGAGAAATAAGCCGCCCCACTCAAACAGTCCATCATATCGTCCATTCTTGGTAAGGGAAACCTGTACCTAACCGTAATTTTGTTAATGGCTCTAGAGTCCGTACACATTCGCCACTCTCCTCCTTTCTTTGGAGCCAAGACGGTTGGTACTGCACAGGGGCTCATGCTCTCCCTAATCAATCCTTTGTCTAACAACTCCTGGACCTGTTTCCTGATTTCTTCATGGTCCTTAGGATTCATCCGATAAGCTGCTTTATTTGGCAGACTTGCCCCTGGTATAAAGTCAATGCAGTGACTAATACCTCTCCTGGGTGGAAGTTCATCCGGAAGGTCATCCACCACAATGTCTCCAAACTCCTACAACATCCTTTGGATTTCCTCGGGCAAATCTGAAATCTGTGTATGCAATATCACTGCTTTTGGTCTTCTTATGACGGCGAAATTTACATCACTGTCCTCAATCTGTTTCATAAATTCTTTTCCTGCCATCAACAATGCTTTTACCCCACTGGTTTCAGCTGCACTTTCCTCTTTGATCGGTACTAGCGTGTGCTTGATCCCGTCTTTGACAAATTTGTAACAATTCATTTTCCTGTCATGAACTGCACTTTTGTCAAACTACGAGGGTCGTCCTAGCAATATATGACAGACATCCATCGGCATAACATCACAGATAATTTTGTCTTTATACCTGCCTATCTGAAACTCCACCTCACACTGTTCATCCACTAACAGTTGGTGTCCCTTCTGCAGCCATGACACCTTATATGGAGTGGGATGTTTCAGCTTTTTCAATCCCAGTTTCTCCACCATCTCTGCTGCTACCAAATTGTCGGTACTTCCACTATCGATGATCAGCTTGCAGCAGTTGCCCTGTGACTTGCAAACAGTTCGGAACAAAGCCTTTCGCTGATTAGGCTCTGCAACTTCTTTTGCTGGTTTTAACAGCACCTTATTCAACACCAAAGCTTCACCTGTCTCTGGTGCGTCCTCTACTTCTTGAGGTGTTGTCTCAGCATCCTCTAGCTGAGCAACATAAGCTCCTCTCCCACCTACAGGTTCACCCTCAGGACAGTCATACGACTTGTGTCCTAACTTGTGGCAACGATAACACTGGACAGTTCCCCTGCCTCGACCATTTCCTCATCCTCGCTGAGCTGGTCGTCCTCCTCTAGTGCTATTGTCCTTTTCTGCTGTACCAGCAGACTTAGAACTGCTGCCTTCCTCATTTGAACCTGCACTTCTACCTCTACCAAAAACCTTACCTTTTCCTCTGCCAGTTCCGCCTCCTCTCCTGGCATTCTGTTTTCTGTTAATTTTCTCCTCTGCCTTCAGTGCAAACTGGTATGCTTCATCCAAAGTTCTGGGTGAGAGGATACCGATTTCATCCAGTATTTCCCCCCTCAAACCATTCACATATGTGGTTGTTTTTTTCCGGGGTATCTTCCACATACCCTGCCCGCAAATTCAATTTATAAAATTCCTCTGTAAATTCTTTAACAGTCATCCCTCTCTGTTTCAAGTTCTGCACCTGTCTATACAACATAATCTGATAATATTTTGGCAGAAACTTTTCCTTTAGTTTTGCCTCCATTCTGGCCCACTTCTTTATAGGTTGTTTGTGTTGCCTCTTTCTTTCCGCCTGAACGCTGTCCCACCACAAGGACGCATGTCCTTTCAGCTTGGTGGCGGCGAACTTCACCTGTTTGTCCTCACTAGTTTCCTCAAATTCAAAATATTTGTTTACTTCACTTAACCAATCCAGTAACACGTCTGCAGACAGACTTCCGTCATAAGTGGGTAGCTCGTGCTTTGGCTTATGACTAGACAACAAAACTGACTTTAATAACCGAAATTCCGGTGTCACCCCTTCAAACTCATCTTCTGGTTCTGCCACATCTTCGTCACTATCCTCTGCTGGGTCTCGCCTTCCCCCAGCTTCCACCACTGCCAATCTTTCACGCAAAGCGCGAATCTCCTCACGGAGTTCCTCTTCTGCTATCCTCCGGACCGCTCTTCCTCTTCCTCTTCCTCTTCTGCCAACCTCCATTTTCTCCTACTCAACAACTTGGCTCTGATACCACTTTTGATGGCCCAGCCCTTCCAACGTGGCGGCGTTGTGTCCACTGTGCGAGAATTAATGTGAATGAACGTTGGAGTTAACGCGAATGTACAGGATCTGGATATTTCGGGAGGTTAACCGGTGGTACAGGTTACCAAACTCCACCTGTCGGTTCCTTTCCTCAAACTACTCCCGCCTTTTGACAACCCAATCCTCGTTTACTGGTCATTTCATTATTCCCCGTGTCAAGTCTTTGGCTCTGCTCCGTGGAGGGTTCTTTCCGCTTCTGGCCTCTTGTCCCGGCATTGGGTTCCTCTGGTGCCTCCGGCCTCCTGCTACTCTGTGCGTTGGATTTCTTGTGAGGGCGATATGTTGTTAGTTCCCTGCACTGTAATGCGCTATATTTGTTGTTCCTTTGATTGTTTTCCGTTGAAAAGGGTTCGTTCCACGCACTGTTAACTTATGTTTGATACTATGGCAGGTTTCCTTCAGTGCCGTGCTTCAGCTAACCATTTCGCTTCAACCTGGTCTCGGAGGTAAGCTCTGGTTCGATGCTAGTCTCTGTCTTCACACCTTTTATAGAGTTTAACAAGCTCGCCCCTTGTTCTTCAGGTTATGGGTGTCGGGATGTTTGTAGTGCCGCCTGTCCAACCTCAGGTGAGAATCCAATGCGGTTGTGACGTGCTCGTTTACTGGTGCTTTTAATTGTTTTCTTGCCTCAGATGGCTAACCCGCATCTATCTTTGTTGTTGCAGGTTGCTCGGATGGCTGTTCGTCGTGGGCTTATGCTCTCTGCGCGTTCTGGAGACAACCCAAAACCCTTCCAGCCTTATGTAACGGGTAGGGTCCTTCCAACTTGGCTCCATTTGTTTGGTTATAAAGCGGTTGTAGTTTTTGTATTTAGTATTCACAGCCACCTGGGTTGTAAACGAACTGTATTCATCTCTGTCTTTAAGTTCTGGTCTATAGATAATCACTGTCGTTTGGGCTATAATAGACCTGGTTCGTCCTTTGTCACTTATGGGACCTTTAGCCTGTTCGGTTGCTTTTAGTTTCTTGAAATGGCTTTGTTTGTAAGGGGACCGTGGTTGGTGAGCATTCTATGCTCAGAGAAACTTGTTGTGCGCCTTATTTGTAATGGTTAAATTAAATGAAACTTCTGTACATTTCATTTCCAGCATTTACATATCTTGCGAAAGGTATTTAAGCTAGTATGTTTGTTACCTGGTTTCTTATGTCGATGACGGTTGTCAATCCTCTCTTCTGTATGGGATAGCTTTCTGTAGCAGCGCCTTCTCTTCTCGTTGCGGTTTACTGTCTTTAACTTCAAATATGTGCTCAGTGTTTCGTATTTTCACTCGTGTGCTTACTGTATTTTACTTGCAATGGATGTTAAGCAAAAACAATATCAACCGAGTAAATTTTGTATGCCTGTTGTATTCTACTTGCAATGGATGTTAATGCAGAAACAATATCAATAAATTAATTTGACAGTCGTTCTTAAAACAAACAGTTTGCTTCTTTTTCAGAGGAATGTATCTGTCTCTTTCTCTTTGAGGGGAATTCTTTTCATTATCCGTCTCCCTCTGTTTTTACATCTGGGTAGCGTAACTGCTCCCACTTTCAGTTGAACTGTTTACCAGAATCATTCCAACTGTGTACCAGTTTCTTGTACTAAATACTAATTTACTGCTAACTAATTTCTAAATTTAAAACAAAACACAGTTTTCAATTACCATGGTCTCTAAATGACCTTCTGGGAAATAAAACAAATAATAAAGGAAATTAAAATAAATGTCAAGTTTGTTAACCTGCCCAGCTATGCACGTGTTCTCTGCTTGTTCCTGTTCTCTCCATGAGACAGTTAACCACCTTCTGTCTCCTCAGAGCTGGATGCTCCTGCATCATCTAACAAGGAACTTGAGCCGCCCCCACCGTCTGGTCCAGAAAACACAATTCAAACATAGTTACCAAATTTGAATTCGGGTTCGGATTCGAATTCGATATGATACGGAAAAAAATTACTCCATAAAATTCAATACGGAAAAAATTCGACACTATATATCTTACAAAAACTTAAATATATTAAATTTTTTATTTTATTTATAAATTTAAATAAAAAATCCTTATATTCAAAATTTTAATGAAAATATAACAGTTGTATATGTTAATTTTTTTCCAAAATAGAAGTTATTGTTTTTTATGTTTTATATCAGAGTTATTGATTTGCAACCAATTTGCTATTTTATAAATTACTGTTTTTTTATTTTTTTATAAAAATTATAGTTTTTTTTTCCAATAAGAATTATCAATTTGCTAAAGATAGAAATTACCTGGTTTTTTTATAAAAATAATCTTTTTATTTTTTATTTTTTTCCAATAAAAAATATGAACTTGCTAATTCTTATCACAAAATATATAAAAGTATTAGCTTTACCTTTCTCTATATTATTTCAATTTTCCACCAAAGTTTCCTAGTTCTAAACTTGTTTTGCCCTTCCTCTATTATTATTATTTCCACCTGGGTTGCGCAGGTTCAAAACAAAGCAAAGATGGAATTAAAATTTTACCTTGCGAGGAGGATTCCTATTTAACAATTGAAGAGTAAGTTCAATAACCTATTTCCACCAATTCAACTATTAAAAAGTTCATTCCTAAATTATGGAGATAATAGTAAGTTTTATTAAAAAAAAATAATATTTTTCAATTTACATTCTGAATTTATAAAATATATTTAAACAAGGTTTAAAAATCTGTAATTTGAAAAATTCTTATATTACACTATATGGATGGAAAAATTCTTATATTATACTATATGGATGAGTATATATGAAACTTCGAGATCTGTTTACCTTATACCTTACTTTGCTTATATTGCCACTGTTCAGTGTAACCAATCACATCACTTATTCTATTCTTTTTGGGGCCGAAACACATTCAAGTTAAACGACGAAAGTGACTCATGTTGGGAGCGAAACACATTCAAGCCAAGGGACGAAGGAGAGTGAATGTTGGAGACAGCGAAACGACTTGGAATTCTCCGAATTAATCACCGTATTGAATCGATAATTTCGAATTAATCACCGTATCGAACCGAACTGGCAAATTAACGTATTTTTTCGACGCTACCGACGAACTTGATAACTATGAATTCAAATACTATGTGGAAACCATACCATATCCTTTGTGAAGAATAGATTTTACATATAGATAAATCATAACAAAGGGTTTGTATTTCTCCAAAATAGCAATATTATCTTGGGGATATAAATCAAGGGTTATTTAACCTCTCCACTAGCATAGTATTTCCATTCAAGCAGACAGGGTGTTGAAAATGTAACTATGTTTGGTCTTCATAATTTTCGTTATACTCATGTCATTATATATATCTTATCTATCTATCCAAAGAAGAAAGAAAATTATTACTTTTCAAGCATGGGTTTCATGCTCCATTTAAGTGGTCATTGAGGTCAATCATGCATTTCATGCGCCTAATGTTTGTCAAGTCAATAAGAGATGTGTAATAAGTCAAGGGAGTCTTTGTCCTATGTATAAGACCCTATTTTTAACAAGAAAGAAGAAATTATCAATATTGACCTCTAAGACCAAGTCGGCCCTACCAGTCTTAGTCAACCTAGAAGAGGCTACTTGAACCCTTGAAGAGGGTAAAAATACAAGTTATTTCGACCTCATTAGCAACCCTTATCACAACAAGTTCGATCTACAACAGAAGATTGTAAAATTCCACAAAGAAGACAAGAAAGTCAATGGAGAGAGAAGTTGAAGCAAGGATGAAGGAAAATCAAAGTTTTGACATAGTTTGTAGACTATTTTCCCTCACACATGTGAAATTTGAGATGTTGCAAGGGGCTGAAGATGTAGACCTACTACAAGTCCAAAATTTAGATGTCGGGAGCCAGAATTTTTAGCTTTTAGTAGTTATAGAAGGGTTTGACCCTTATTGATTTGGTTTGGCTTTGAATAGTTGGGAGGGATTTGGTTGGAGTGATGACGTGGTACTTGGAGTTCTTGGTCTAAGGATTTTAGTCTTCTTCTAGGGATTTTGGTCTTGGATTTCTCATTTGAAGCTATTTCTATAAGGAGAGAAGAATTTTGACTGGGTTTTCCCTAAGAGAGGGGTTTTCCCTTATATGAGAGGCTACATCTTGTGTTCATTTTTTTATGGTTTTGGTAATTGTTTGATGAAAGAAAACATAATAAGAACAAGAAGAAGAGGTTCATATAATATCACACACAATTATCAAGTAAAAGAAATCACCCTAAGTGTTTCCAAATATATTTCTTAGCACAATGGGGGAGGAAGTTTTAATCAATCCTCTCTTAAGCCCAAGGATTCTCATTATAGGGGAGCATGAGAAAGGGTCAATTTATCTTCCTCTAGCATAGCATTTTCATGCAGGTGGAGCACAAACAAGGATTATGAAAAATGGTATTTGCATCATGATGTTTGCAATGGAGCCCACAAATGATAGTTTGTTGGAAATAATACTGATAGGGGGGGGGGGGGGTGAATCAGTATTATCAATTTAATAATATTTCATTTCCATAAACAGATTTATATACGCTACTTCGGTTAATGAAACTTGCGTATATACGCAACTATGTTTAGAGCAACTAGCGTACATCTTCTAAACTTATAATTTAGTCAGTTGATCCTTAATCTATGTATTAGAACCACATAAGCAGTAACAAGTACAGTAAAAAACAGAGCAGAAAATCACACACAGGAACACAAGATATAAGGTGGAAACCCAATGTGGGTGTAAATGATCTGCTACAATTCGTCTCTATCTTCTTTTAATAAGAAACTTCTTTTTACAATATTTTTGTACTAGTGCAGTATTATACCAGTACATGGGATTCTACCTACAGAAGGCTACAACCTTCTCTTGTTCTCCAACTTTTCCTAGAAGGGAGCTACAACCCCCTCAGCTCTTGTACTAGTTGATGTACTAGTACGTAGTCGCTGACCTACAGAAGGCTACAACCTTCTCTTTTCTTCCAGGCACCACGTTTCATAAATTTTCAGATTTGATCCATCAATAACATCAATCAAGCATCAAAATATATTTGCATCAATCAATCTCCCTTGCACTAACAAAAACTGAATCAAAACAATCACTTCTCTGAATGCTATAACCAGAATACAATAATAGTACCAGAGCCCAACCAGAACCCATAACACTGCAATAGTAAACAAAAGTAGCTAAAACATATTTTATGAGACGTACGCTACTTTAATATGTAGAACCTGCATGCATACGCTACTATATGAAAGAAAACATGCATATACATTGTTTTAAATTACCGAACCAGTGTGTATACGTGCCTTTTCTATAGTGAACCTACGTACAGATCTGTAAAAGATAATTTACCCTTTTCAACTATTTAGACATCATCTATACCCATATCATCAGATTTATAGATCAAGACATGTGCCAAATATAAAAGATTAAGATCACACAAAGATACTTCTCTTCAAGCCTTAAGATCTTGACCCATCAATTGAACTTATCCTTCTTCTAGCGCTCAGGTTCCTCCTTGATTCAGATCTAGCTATGCACCATAACCCAATCACCAGTATTCTAGATCTTGCTCTTCATTAGATACTCAATGCTTGATTTCCTTTGCCTAATGATCTCCTCCTCCTTTTATAGTCTTAGGCCTTACTCAATACCATGGTCCAAAACCACTTAGAAGCAATACCTTGGACCAAATACCTGGGGTCAAAACTTCAGTCAAGATACCTTGGATCAATACCGCTAGTCAAAATACCAGGCACCAAATACCACGGACCAAAACCAAGTTTTCCAACATGTACGTGCTTTTCTTTGCGTGAAAGTGTGTGCATACTCATACGAGCCTTCTGGACTTCTAACCCACGTGTATACGCGGCTTGGTTAAGGGGAACCTGCATATATCTCTTTTCCTTCATTCTGAGAGCCTAAACTGTGATCTGTCATCTGCGTGAGTTGCCATCAAGGACAACACTTGTGTCATAGCACTAAACCTATGTCATAATGCGAACAATTCCCCCTTTGGACTTGATGGCAACCCCAAGTCACTCAAAGTCATTCTCTCCCTTTGTCATCAAGGGAAAAGGGTTATCCACCCCCTGAGTACATGCTGAAATTTTCGGATATGTTAAAGTGTACAGTTCATGCTCCCCCTGACTGAAGGCAAGGTCTGCAAAAAGATGTTCTATAAGAAGAAAATGACTCTATACAGAATAAATGACTTTCCTATCACCAAATACTCATACATATATCCATCTCCCAACGAAGTGGGGATATACCAAGATTGAGTCATCCACCCAACCAAGTGGCAATACACCAAAAGTTTATAAACAAGAACCTTACATCATCTATCTGAGGCACAGTGGGGAAACAAAATACGTCATTACATGACCTTGATAATAGAAGATATACATGACATAGAGACAAAATATCTAAAACAAGACTATGATAGTCATCAACAACTATCATTAGCAGCATCTGTTAATCACCATCCAGACCAGCAACCATGCTCTCCCTCTGCACATGTTCCACCTGAATAAAAAACAATTGTGAAATTGTACCAAGATCTTCTAATGTAATGCCAAAAATGATAATGCATTATATGCTCCCCCTGAACCTGTGCCAGATGATCACTAATAGACCCATATCAGACTCTTTTCATCCTGAGTCTCATCCATTGATATTCTTCAAACCAACATATATGCAACTGTATCCATAGAAACTGGCGTATGTACCCGGATACGCTTCATGAAACTCGCGTACAACCACTGTTCTCTGAAACAGATAATTGTCAACAGCAAGATGATGCATCAACTATTCCCAGCTTTTGTTTGATGTATTCAAATGTCTCTCTGGGTAGTGGTTTTGTGAATATATCAACAACTTGTTTCTTGGAGGGAACATACTCAAATTGGACCTTTTGTTCAAGCACTTGTTCTCGGAGAAAATGATATTTGATAGGTATGTGCTTGGTCTTGGAATGCATGACTAGATTCTTTGAAATACTGATTGCACTTGTATTATCACATAGAATGGAGATGGGTGGAGTACATGTGATCTGAATGTCTTGCAATGTTTGCATCATCCAACGGAGTTGTGTGCAACAAGATGCAACAGCCACATATTCTGCTTCAGCTATAGATAATGCAATTGAACTTTATTTCTTGTTGAACCAAGACACTAAACTGGAACCCATATAGAAAGCACCATCACTAGTGCTTTTTCTATCATCCATGCTTCTTGCCCAATCTGCATCTGTCTATGCATGAAGTGTAAGATCTATGTCCCTAGGATACCATAAGCCAAAATTCTGAGTTCCTTGAAGATATTTGAAGAACCTTTTGACTGCCTGCAGGTGTGACTCCTTTGGATTTACTTGGAATCTTCCAACTATTCCCACTGCATGGATGATTTCTAGTTAGGTAGCTATTTGATAGAGCAGACTACCAATCATGAATCTGTAGGTTGGTTGAGGTATTGTTGTTGATTCATCATTTGCGTTGAGGTTACATCCTATTATCATAGGGGTACATACTGGTTTAGAATCTTCCATTCCATATTTCTTCAAGATCTGCTTGAGGTACTTGGTTTGTGATAGAAAAATACCATCTTTATTTTGTTGAACTTGTAAACCAAGAAAATATGTGAGCTCACCAAGAAGGGACATTTCAAATTCTTTTTGCATCATCAAAGGAAAGTTTTGACTCATGGCTTCTTCATTACTCCCAAAAATGATATCATCAACATACACAACAAGTATTAGCAATTTATCATTGTCAACTTTTATATATAGATTGCTATCAGTCGATCCTTTTGAAAAACCTTGTTGATGAAGGTATTTGTCAAGATGATAATACGAGGCCCTTGGAGCTTGTTTTAGACCATAGAGAGCCTTTCTCAGTCTGCATACAAGTTTTGGATCATTTCCATGGATGAATCCATCTGGTTGCTCAATATATACTTCTTCTTCTAGGTTTCCATTAAGAAAGGCAGATTTCACATCCATTTGATATACTTTGAACTTCTGAAAGCTAGAAAGAGAAAGGAACATTCTTATGGCTTCAAGTCTAGCAACGGGTACAAAAGTTTCTTCAAAGTCTATGTTAGACGAAACAAAGCACAGCTAAATAAAACTAAACATACACAGCACACACAAAAAACTCACAAAACCATAACACAGTGATTTTACGTGGTTCACCCAACCAATCTGGGCTAGAACAGAGGCATCGACAATCATATTATTCAAAGGAGATTACAACATATAATTCACACATACTCTCAGCTTTCCCTATTTTCTCTACACTCTCTACACACACTCCTCTCAATCCTCTATGGGATTACATTTCTATATAGCTGGAGCATAAAACTGAATCATAAATTCCCTCACAACAAATATAGGATGCATTAATTCCTCTTCAAAAAATACTAGAGCTAATATAGCAACTAATCCTATAGTTGTCACATACAAGAGATTTTTCCCAAATTTAATAAAACGGAAAATCTCAACAATCTCCACCTTGACCAAAATTAGCCTGATGCCTTGTTCATTTATTGTTTTTATCTCTTCTTCAAGCCAAGAGAATCGAGACACCAACGTAGCTTCTCTAACAAAACTGGTTTCCTGAACATGTCTGCACAGTTTTCCTTTGTATGCATATTTTCAAGAGAGACACCCCTTTCAGTGATAACCTGTCTTAGAAAATGTTACTTGATAGGTATATGCTTTGATTTACTATGATAGGCTGGATTCTTAGCCAAATGAATTGCACTTTGACTATCACAAAATAACTTGATGTTGTCCTGTAACCTACCAAATTCTCCAATCAAACCTTTCAACCAAACCGCTTCTTTGCAAGCATGCGAAGCAGCTATGTATTCTACTTCAGTAGTGGATAAGCAAAAATATTCTGTAACTTTGACATCCAGCTAATAGCTCCACCTACAAGAGTAAATACATACCCTAAAGTTGACCTTCTCTTATCCAAATCACTTGCAAAATCAGAATCAACATATCCGCAAACAAATTCACTACATCTGTTATAAGTGATACAATAATCACTTGTGCCTGTCAAATACTGAAGCACCCGTTTCACTACTGACCAGTGTTCTTTTCCTGGATTTACCATATACCTACTTACAACCCCAACTGCATGTGAAATATCTGGTCGAGTACAAACCATCGCATACGTTAAACAACCTACTACATTGGGATATGGAATTCGAGACATATATTCCTTTTCTTCATTTGTACTAGGACATAAACTTGAAGAAAGCTTAGAATGGGAAGCTAAAGGGACTGAAACAGGCTTCACATTGTTCATACCAAACCTCCAGAGTATTTTCTCAATATACTTCTATTGTGATAGCCACAGCTTACCATTGGTCCTGTATCTGAAAATCTCCATGCCCAAGATTTGTCTTGCTCCTCCTAGATCTTTCATATCAAATGTCCTAGCCATCTGAGCCTTTAACCTGTTCATCTCTGTTATGCTTTTTCTTGCTAAAATCATATCATCAACATACAATACTAAGATAATGAACATGCCATTACTTAATTTCTTAAAGTAAACACAATGATCATATTCACTTCTTATATAATTTTGACTCAACATGAAAGAATCAAACTTCGTGTACCATTGTCGAGGCGATTGCTTCAGACTGTACAATGATTTCTTGAGCTTGCAAACAAATTTCTTGTTGCGATCTTCAACAAACCCTTCCAGTTGTTCCATGTAAATTTCCTCATCTAAATTCCCATATAAAATGCAGTTTTAACATCTAGTTGCTGTAATTCTAAATCAAGCAAAGCCACTAATGCCAATACCATTCAAATTGAAACTATTTTTACAACTGGTGAAAATATCTCATGAACATGAATGCCTGGTTTCTAAGAAAAACCTTTCGCGACCAGCCTTTCTTTGTACCTGTCCTTTGAACCATCAACACCCCTTTTCAATTTGTACACCCACTTACATCCCACACTTTTTCTGTCTTTAGGAAGTTCTACCAGATCCCATGTGTCATTCTTGTACAATGCCATTATCTCGTCCTTCATCGCTTCTTTCCACTTTTCACTTTTTGACCCTTCTACAGCTTCCTGATAACACAAAGGTTCATCATCGTTAGCGGTTAAAGCAACTGAAGTAACATAATCATCATACCTTCTAGGAGGACGTTTAATTCTTCTGGACCTCCTTAAAGATGTTTCTGGTACTTCCAAAATTAGCTAATTAGTATCTATAGGAACTTCTTCATGATCAGCATCTAAATCAGGTTCATGATCTACATCTGAAACTTGTTCATGACCTGCATCTGAAACTTGTTCATGACTTACATCTGAACCATGTTCATCTTGCTCATCATCAATATTTGGAATGGTTTCAAATTGAATGTGTTGAAGTTTAGATACATTATCCTGTTTCCCTTTATCATCTACATCTGAATTTTCAAGTGAGGATTCATTAAACTTAACATCTTTGTTAATGATGATCTTGTGAGTAGTAGGATCCCATAATCTATATCCCTTAATCCCATCACCATATCCAACAAAGATATACCTTTTTGATTTAGGATCTAATTTAGAACACTGATGTTTTGGAACTAGAGCATATGCATCACAACCAAAAACTTTCATTTTAGAATAATCACAAGGATGACCTTTCCATACCTCTTGAGGAATTTTGCATCCTATTGCAGTTGATGGTGATCGATTTATTAGATAGCAAGCTATAGCAACCACTTCTGTCCACAATTCCTTCTGCAAATTGGCGTTACTCAGCATACTTCTTGCTCTCTCTAAAAGAGTCATATTCATGCGTTCAGCAACTCCATTTTGCTGAGGAGTATACACAGTGGTTTTATGTCTCTCGATCCCAGCTTTCTTGCAATAACTATCAAATTCCTTTGAAGTAAACTCCCCACCATTGTCAGTTCTTAAACATTTAATAGTTCTTCCAGTGATGTTTTCAACTAATGCTCTAAACTGTTTGAAAATGGTAAACACATCATATTTCTTCTTTAACATGTAGACCCACACCTTTCTATTGAAATCATCAATAAAAGATACAAAATATGACAAACCTCCATATGAGGTTGTAGGAGAAGGACCCCAAACATCAGAATGGATATAATCAAGGATTCCTTTACTAATATATTTTCCAGTTTGAAAATTCTTCTTGCCTTGTTTCCCAAAAAGACAATGTTTGCAGAAATCTAACTTAACAAACTTTAGACTAGGAAGTAACTTGCGATTAGATAAAATCTTTAAACCTGTTTCGCTCATATCGCCCAACCTTTGATTCCACAAACGAATAGAACTAATTTCATTTTCAGACACTATAGAAACATGATCTGACACTATTCTTCCTTCTAACTGAAAAAGATTTCCAACTTTCTTTGCTCTCATTACTAGTAAAATTCCTTTATAAATTTTCATTACTCCACCTTGAACAAAGGTTTTATATCCATTTGTGTCCAGTACTCCTAATGAAATGAGATTTTTCCTTAGTTCAAGTACATGTCTTACATCAGTTAAAATTTTACCTGTCCCATAAAACATTTTAAGCTGAACAGTTCCAATTACCACAATGTTGCATGTGTCATCATTTCCCATGTAAACTACTCCATCATTGATTGGTTTATAAGTTTTAAACCATTCCCTATGAATACACATGTGATTTGATGCACCAGAATCTAACAGCCAATGTTGATCATGGCTAGACAAATCAACTGATAACACTTCATCACTCATACCTGTCTTGGATGCCGAACCTGTATCTGTCATGTTTGCTTCTTTCTTCTCTATTGACGAGTCTTCTTTGGATGCTTTCTGTCTCTTCCAATAGTCCTTTTTCAAATGTCCTATTTTTCCACAAAACCAGCACTTTACCTTACTCTTCTTCCCTTTTGATTTTGACCGCGAGTCGTTGTGCTTACCAGAGCGTCTTTCTCTAGAACGACCTCTAGCCCTTATTGCTTCTGATGTAGAGATTTCTGAATTTCACCTCTTCCTTGTCTCTTTGGACAACAAAGCTCCAACAACATCATCAAATTCAATGGTTTCTGATGTACTTAGGCTTATAGAAGTAACAAAATGATCCCATGACTCAGGCAACGAGCACAATAAAGCTATAGCTTTATCTTCTGAATCAAATTTTACTTCTATGCTTTCTAATTGCACCAGCAGAGTATTAAAGACATTCAAATGATCAATAATACATGTACCTTCCTTCATGCACATACTATATAATTTTCGCTTCGGAAGAATCCTGTTGGTCAAGGATTTTTTCATGTACAGATTCTCTAGCTTTGTCCACAAACCAGCAGTAGTTTTCTCTGACACGATGTTAAACAAAACATCATCCGCCAAACACAGTCGAATACTACTCAGAGCTCTTCCATCCAATTCATTCCATTCGTCATCTATCATTGTGTAAGGCTGTTTTGATTTTCCCAAAAGCGCCTTTGACACGCCTTATTGCACAAGCAGATCGTGCATCTTAACTTTCGAGATCTCGAAGTTATTTTTGCCATTGAACTTCTCGATCTCAAAATGGGCACTTTGAGTTTTTGCCATGTTGTATCAAATAAACAATCTCCAAATCCTAATTAAACAATGCCTCTATTGTGCCGTGTAATCACAATTTGAAAAGAAAAACAACAAATTGCAGGTTTACCAGAGGGAAAATCTGTCGGGCGCTCTTTGACAGCGGAAAAACCCGCGCCTCACTGCCTGGCGCTCCTCTGACAGCAGATCATCTGCACTAGGGCAAAATCGGTGTAAGTGACGAAATATTGGCGCGCTTAAACCCATTGATTCTGTGCCAATTGGTGTAATAAATCTCTGGCGCGAGTATCCGACTCGGATATGCGCCAATTGGCGCTTCTATTCCAAAATAAACCGCGCCAACCCGTTTACCGCAAAATTGGCACGACTGTTTTTGCCAAAACTGCGCCAATCGCTGAACTCCACCTTCAGCCGATCTGTCTCGCACACCAGCTTCACAACCAGACTTGTAGGTTATGGGCCCTCCACACTTCGCTACGTTGCTCTGATACCACTTGTTAGACTAAACAAAGTGCAGCTAAATAAAACTAATCATACACAGCACACACAAAAAACTCACAAAACAATAACACAGTGATTTAATGTGGTTGACCCAACCAATCTGGGCTATGTCCACCAGAACAGAGGCATCGGCAATCTTATTATTTAAAGGAGATTACAACATATAATTCACACATACTCTCAGCTTTCCTTATTTTCTCTACACTCTCTACACACACTCCTCTCAATCCTCTATTGGATTACATTTCTATATAGCTGGAGCATAAAACTAAATCATAAATTCCCTCACAAAAAATATAAGATGCATTAACTCCTCCTCAAAAAATACTGGAGCTAATATAGCAACTAATCCTATTGTTGTCACATACATGAGATTTTTCCCAAATTTAATAAAACAGAAAATCTCAAGAGTCTATACCTTCTAATAACTTCTCCATTTTCATTCAGCTTGTTTTTGAATATCCATTTGGTTCCTATGACATTCTTATCATGAGGTCTAGGAACTAATTCCCAAGTATTATTCCTTTCAATTTGCTCAAGCTCTTCATTCATGGCCTTGAACCAACATTCATCTTTGCATGGTTCATGTACATTTTGTAGTTCTATGGAAGAGAGCAATGCTAGATAGCTTGAAGCTTCTGTAATAGTTCTTCTTATGCACACCTGCCTCTTTCTATCCCAAAATTTGAGTCTTTGGATGATTTTTCTGAACATATCTAGATGGAGTCTTTTCTTCTACCATTATCTGCTCTTCTGGTGCTTCATTGGTTTCTTCTTCTTCAGCATTAGTCTGATTTGATGTGGAAGGATAATCCTCATCATCTTCCCACTCTTTAGTTTTTACCTGCTTCATCAACCACAACATCAATACTTTCAACAATTTTTCCTAGTCTTTTATTATAACAGTTGTATCCTTTACTCCGGGAAGAGTAACTAAGAAGAATGCCTCCATCTGCTCTAGCTTCAAACTTGCCATGTTTTTCATCAGTGCTTTTGATATAACATTTTCTTCCAAAAGCTTTGAAGTATTTTAAAATAGGAGTCTTACCTTACCAAAGTTCATGAGGAGTTTGAGTGTCGTTTACCCAAACATTCCTTTTGTTGAGAATAGTAACGGCAGCAAATGCAGCTTCACCCCAAAAGGTTGCAGGAGTTGTAGACTCATCTAGCATAGCACGAGCCATTTGTTGAACAATTATGTTCATCCTTTCTACCACTCCATTTTGTTGAGGAGTCCTTGTGGTAGAGAATTCCCTTCTTATTCCATGTTCTTCACAAAAGTTGAAGAATTCATCCGAGGTAAATTCCCCTCCTTGATCAGATCTAAGACATTTGATTTTGCGATCTGATTCATTTTCAACCAAAGCTTTGAAGGCTTTGAAATTTTCAAATTCTTCGTCTTTATGCTTTAGAAGTCCTATCCATCACATTCTGGAAAAGTCATCAATGAACAATATAAAGTATTCTTCTCCATGAGCTGACTTTTTCTTTGATGGACCACATAAATCAATATGGACAAGTTCAAGCGGCTTACTAGCTGATCCTTCTTTCTCAGGGAAATGTATTATGGTTTGCTTACCAAATTGACATGATTTGCATATTGTATTTTCTGGAATTCTAATGTCAGGAAGATCGCGTATAGCCTGGAATTTGCATGCTTTCCTTATCTGAGGGAAGCTTAGATGCCCCAATCTTCTGTGCCATAACCAATGTTCATCATTTTTGCTTAGATATCATTGCTTTTGTCCTCCCTTGAGTATGTATAAATTATTTGTAGTTCTTATGCCTTTGATCATTGTTTCTCCTGTATCAAGCTCACGAACTACACATCCATCTGATCGAAATACTACCTCATTTCCTTCATCACACATTTGAATAACACTCAATACATTATGTTTTAAACCATCAACATACATAACATTCCCAGCTTTGGCCTTTTCTTTTAAGAGAACAAAGCCTTTACCTTTTATGACGACAGGGGTGTCATTTCCAAATGAGACCTTCCTTTCCTTTTCTGAGGCACTATATGACTGAAGTTTTTCTTTATCACCTGTAATGTGTTTCGAGCTTCCACTGTCGATGTACCATTGATTTTCTTGTCCTTCTGCATATAAGGCTATACCACATCTTTTGGTTTGTGGTTGCTTCTTTTTCCAAGTTTTGGGACCCAATGAATCTTGCTCCTTCTAACATGTTTGCTTAAATTTACTTCTGCATTCAGAGTCTTCATGACCTATGTTGTTACAGATAGAGCATTCTATTTCATTTTCAAGAACATAAAAGTTATTGTAGGTCCTTTTTATGATCCCAGTCACATTCCTTTGATTTCGTGCTTCTCTAGTCATGATGGTTTTGTAAGCAACACATTGAGCAGCTTTGTGTGCAAAGTTATGACATGAAAAACATTGGCCATTAAAGAAATTCCTGTGATTATCTAATCTACTGACCTGATGATTGTAGTTTCCATTGACATTCATTCTTGAAGCAAATTGAGAATGATTTACTTGTGGTTGGTTATAACTTATGTTCATCCTTGAAGTAGATTGAACACGATTTACCTAGTGATCTGCTTTAAGCCTCTGTTGACGATTGTCAACCTCTTCATTTCACCTTGTTGCATCAAGATAGCTTTTGGAGGTTGATGGCTTCTACTTTTGAGATGGTTCTTTAGTATATCCAAGACCTGTCTTTATCAGAGGAGAATGTTTCACTTTTATAATTTCATCTAAAGTTTTTGATCCTTTAGCAAACTTAAGATTGAGAGCTTTTGTTTTCTCAATTTCTTTTCTTAGACCCACAATTTCACATTCTAACTTTTCATTGTGTTTTTCCCTTTCAACAAGTTGGAATGTAAGAGTATATATAATCATACTCTTTTCTTCTAAACAGATTTTAAGTTTAGAAGTTTATTCATAGAGACCATCTTCATCTAAAGCATCCAAGAAATCATCATCTTCAAAATCCATCAGAAGTCTATAATCATTATTATTTTCATCTTCATCACTATTTGATAAACCATCACTATCTTCATGCATATAGTAGCTCTTCTTATTTACGCTTTGTTTTCTATTCCATTTTGTTGATTCCTTACCTTTATCAAGCTTATCTTTGTGAGGACATTTGGCAACATAATGACCTACTCTTCCACAAGCAAAACATTTGAAAGGTAGTTTACCTCTGAATCTTCTACAACCCCGTTGAAGGTTCTTGACAAAGTTTGATTGTTCCTCTCCTTCTTATGTATGTCTTGACTCATTGAGTTCTCCTTTTCTTGAAGCTTTGAATGCGGCTTCTCTGATATCTGATGGACCCCCTTTGCTCATTTCAAAAGCAGATAGGATCCTGTGCAGTTGTGACATAGTAATACTCTAAAGATTCTTCTTTTCGTCTATGGCTGAAACTTTTGATTCAAACTTAGAAGACAAAGATCTTAGAACCTTTTCAACTAAAGTAACTTCTTTTATCTCTTCACCCATGTTTTTCATGCGATTAACAATCTCAAATATACGTAGGAAATAATTAGCTACACTTTCATCATTATGCATTCTGAGAGTTTCATATTGAATTATGAGAGATTGTAGTTTTGCATGTTTTACCTGATCATCTCCTTCATAGCTTAGAATGATCTTGTCCCATATTTCTTTGGTGGTTTTGAGTTGCATAACCTTGACAAATTCTGATTGTGATAGACTCCCCAATAGAGTATTGACAACCTTTGCCTTTGCTTCATACTACTTTTTACCTGCCATATCTATACGAGTTGCTAATGGAAATGTGTATCTTCCTTCTACGATATCCCAAACTTCTGTTCCAAGATATTGAAGATAGGTTCTGGTTCTTGCCTTCCAATAGATGAAGTTGCTCCCATCAAAAATTGGTGGCCTAATGGATGCCTCTTTTTCGTAGTTGCTCATGATGATAGATCTTCCTTCAAGTGATCAAGGTTATTCTAAAGGACCTGCTATAATACCAATTGTTGGAAATAATACTGAAAGGGGGGGTGAATAAGTATTACCAATTTAATAATATTTCATTTCCATAAATAGATTTATATATGCTACATCGGTTAATGAAACTTGTGTATATACACAACTATGTTTAGAGCAACCAGCGTACACCTTGTAAACTTATAATTTAGTCAGTTGATCTTTAATCTGTGTATCAGAACCACATAAGTAGTAACAAGTATAGTAAAAAACAGAGTAGACAATCACACACAAGAACACAAGATATAAGGTGGAAACCCAATGTGGGTGAAAACATCCTGTTGCAATTCATCTCTATCTTCTTTTAATAAGAAACTTCTTTTTACAATATTTTTGTACTGGTACAGTCTTATACTAGTACATAGCCTTCTACCTGCAGAAGGCTACAACCTTCTCTCGTTCTCCAGCTTCTCCTGGAAGGGAACTACAACCCCCTTAGATCTTGTACTAGCTGATGTACTAGTACATAGGTGCTGACCTACAAAAGGCTACAACCTTCTCTTTTCTTCCAGGGAGCACATTTCATAAATTTTTAGACTGGATCCATCAATAGCATCAATCAAACATCAAAATATATCTGCGTCAATCAATCTCCCTTGCACTAACCAAAGCTGAATCAAAACAATCACTTCTCTGAATGTTGTAACCAGAATACAGTAAGAGTACCAGAACGCAGAACACTGCAACAATAAACAGAAGTAGCTAAAACATATTTTATGAGACGTACGATACTTCAATGTGTAGAACCTGCATGCATACGCTGCTATATGAAGGAGAACATGTGTATACGCTGTTTTAAATTACCGAACCATCGTGTATATGCGCCTTTGCTATATTGAACCTGCGTATAGATCTGTAAAAGATAATTTACCCTTTTCAACTATTCAGACATCAGTTATACCTAGATCATTAGATTTACAGATTAAGACATGCGCCAAATATAAAAGATCAAAATCACACAAAGATACTTCTCTTCAAGCCTTAACATCTTGACCCATCAATAGAATTTATCCTTCTTCTAACACTCATGTTCCTCCTTGATTCAGATCCAGCTATGCACCATAACCCAATCACCAGTATTCTAGATCTTGCTCTTCATTAGATATTCAATGCTTGAGTGCCTTTGCCTAATGATCTCCTCTAAATTTTATAGTCTTAGACCTTACTTAATACCATGGTCCAAAACGACTTAGAGGCAATACCTTGGACCAAATACCTAGGGTTAACACTTCGGTCAAGATACCTTGGATCAATACCATGGGTCAAAATACCAGGGACCAAATACCAGAGACCAAAACCAAGTTTTCCAACATGTATGCGCTTTTCCTTGCATGAAAGTGCGTGTATATGCATATGCACCTTCTGGACTTCTAACCCGCGTGTATACGCAGCTTGGTTAAGGGGAACCTGCATATATCTCTTTTCCTTCATTCTGAGAGCCTGAACTATGATCTGTCATCTAAGTGGGTAGCCATCAAAGACAACACCTATGTCATAGCGCCAAACCTATGTCATAATTCCAACATAGTTATTGCATATAGGTGAATATGAGGGAATGGTTACTCGAGCCTTCCATGAGCATAAAAAACGCATTTAAGGAACATAAAGAAGACTTAATAACCCTTTTAACTTTCAATCTACCAAATTCCAAGAGGGATTAAAATTATATATATATATAGCGCCTTATATATATATATATATATATATATATATATATATATATATATATATATATATATATATATATATATATATATATATATATATATATATATATATATATATATATATATATATATATATATATATATATATATATATATCACTTATTATATAATGAGAATTATTTTGAATAAATGAACTTGCATATAAATACATCATCAACATTATAAAATTTAATTATATTTGGATAAGAAAACAAGCTATATACATTTCAATCTAAAATAACCCTTAGTAAGTCTCAATCTACCAAATTCCAAGAAGGGCTAAAACCCTCAACATAGTTATTGGATAGAGATGTATATGATGGAATGTCAACCAACCCTTCCTTGAACATAAAAATAGCATTTGAGGAAGTTTTAAATCCTTTCTTAAGCCCGAGGATTTTTATGTAGGGGATCAAGAGAAAGGGTCAATGGATCTTCCTCTAGCACATCATTCTCATGTAGGTGGAGCAAAAAGAAGGCTCCTAAAAGATGGTATTTGAATCGTGATGTTTGTCGTGGAACCCATAAATCATTGTTATTGTATACAGGTGAATATGAGGGAATGATCAGTCAAGGCTTCCTTGAGCATAAAAATCTCATTTATGGAACCCAAAGAAGTCTTAAATAACCCTTTTAACTTTCAATCTACCCAAAAGGGATTACAATTTTAAAATTAGATATATATATATATATATATAGAGAGAGAGAGAGAGAGAGAGAGATAATTTTAACTTAAAATATAATAAGATTATTTTGAATAAATGAACTTTCATATGAATAAATAATCAACCATATAAAATTTAATTATATATGCATAAGGAAAAAAGTTAAATACATTTCCAAATTAAAAATAATAATTTTTATAATTTAAAATTAAATTTTTAATCTTTGTAACTATATTTCTATTTTAAATAAGCCATAAATAACACTTTATAACTCTTAATCTACCAAATTCTATGAAGGACAAAAATTCTTAACATAGTTACTGCATAGAAGTGTATATGAGCGAATGGTCGACCAACCCTTCCTTGAACATAAAAATATCATTTAAGGAAGTTTTAATCAATCATCTCTTAATACCAAGGATTCTCATATAAGAGATCATGAGAAAGGGTCAATGCAACTTCCTCTAGCATAATATTGCCAAAACCAAGGCCTTTAAAGATGGTATTTGCGTCAGTGGAGACTACAACCATAGTTATTGCATAGAGGTGTATGTGAGGGAATGATCATCCAAACCTTCTTTGAGCATAAAAATCTCATTTAACGAACCTAAAGAAATTTTAAATAACCTTCCTTAACATTCAATCTACCAAATTTGAAGTGGGTTTCCGTTTATCCATTCTGAACTGACCTATGAGTGAGTTGCCGTCAAGGACAACACATGTACCATAATTGCAACAAAAATATATTCATGACATTGAAGGAAAGGGAATTATTCAAGCAACTAGTTGTACCATTGTCTCCAGCTAAGAAGCCATTGTAGGTCCCTAGTTAAGAGGGAGCCTGAAAAGAATTATCTTACTTGGAAGAAACTTGAAAATTCCTAAGACAAGCGGGAGCTTAGGTACATTTTTTTGTAGGAATGAGTACATTCCTTTATTGGAATATGTCCTCCCTATTTGAGAGGGTGACATAGACACATGATTTTGGTATTCACCTAGGAAGACATAATGAAGGATTTGGTAATAATTTGGCATTCAATACTCTATCACAAGGATATAGGGCATCCAAGAGAAGAGTCATCGTAGAGGACCGATATTCTTTGATGACTAGGAATCCAAAATAAGAATAGTCCTAATGGGACACACCATGATAACTCGGGTGGGGTCTATTCTGGAGAGATAATGATAAGAGTGTCTATAAATATTTTTTTCTTGCAACATTGAGCTTAGATCTTGTGGAGAGATAGAGTTGTTACTGAAGGCCTTGGTATGTGACAATGCTAATTGATATGATGATATAAAAATAAGTTACCAATAAGAGTCCTTCTTATGATAAATTATTCAGATTGAGAATGTCCAAGTACCATTATGAATACCTGCCTAGTTAAGAGGGAGTGTCAAAAAGTGTAACTAGGTTCGGACTTCATAATGACATGTATATATGATTTTACGTAATGAGCTATAAAGAAGAAAAATAAAATTATTGTATTGCTTTCTTCATGGTTTTCATGAGAAAGAGATTTTATTTTCGAGTCAAGACTCCCATTAGAGTCTTTAGGAATTGTTTGTCATCTAGTCATAAAATGAGAGTCATCATCATTTAATGAAGTCATATTACACATTGTAAAAGGTCAAACCTATCAATGTAAAGTATCCTCAAATACCTTGTTACTTATCCTCTTCAATTTGGTCTAGAATGAAGAAAGAACTTGCTAGAATATGTTGGCCTCCCTACTTGTGATCATGTTGGCCTAAGGAACATGAGAATATGTGTATAAGTAGCCACATTTGACCTCACTTAAAGGAAAAAGACTCAACAAGAAATTTGATGAAGAGAAGTGAGAAGAAGAGGCCTACAAAGCAGAAGTGCGAAGAAGGGATATGAAGGTTTCTTATGGGTATAGTGAAGGAAGGTTTTTCTAGGGAGTGAAGGAAGGATTCTTTTCGGATCAGTGAAGGAAGAATTCATCTGGGGTACTTATTTTTTGTACAAAATAATAAGGATGGAAGGCATCAAGATACGATCGAAGGAGAACTTATTGTTGAATTAAGGGAACTTGTGATTGGGTACTGAATCTCATAGAAGGGGGCCGAAGAGAAGCAATATAGGTATTTCTTAAGGAGACTATGGTTTTTGATCTAGGGTAAACATAATAGACCAAGATTCCCTGGGTGACCAAGATAGGGATCAAGATTGAGATTCTCTAGAGGATACTAGTGAAAGAATAGAGACCAAGATTCTCTACAAGAAGCGAGTGAAAACATAGAGACCAAGATTCTCTTGAGGAAGTCGAAAAGAAGCACTGTGAAGGATAAATACCGATTTTCTATAGAGAAAGGCAAGGAGATCAATACAAAATCGAGAAGGAAGTTGAGGCTGGGAAGAGGCAAAACATCAAGGTTAGTTACAAGTTTCTTGGGAGGATACTAGAGTCAAGGGTATTTTTCACGGCCTTTGTATTCGTCAATTGAAGATCTATAAAAAGAATTTTGATCAAGTTTTTCTCTCAAGGGGTGAGAGGTTTTGGACCTATTTAACAAGCCTATATACTATGTCTTTTGTCTTCTATTGTGCATATTGGTAATTGTCTTGATGAAAAAAATAAGATAATAATATAATGAAGAGAAGACTATAAGCTAAGAAGTAAAAGTATATCACAAGCAATTATGAATAAGAGAAATCTTATAACTCCTTATGTCCTATATTTCTCAACAATTCTACACATAGAAAAATACAAAACATGGAAGGGAAACGAGTTTCATAGGGTTTTGTACACGCCCATTTGTACAAGGAGTATTACGCTAGTGAACTTCAATTTATTATGCACCATTTCATCCTAGAAAGTAGATCCGTGACAAGATATCTTATGGTACGCAAATTTTGGCAGGGATATAAACGGTGAATTCAATATTTTGGTGCATTTCTATCACCCCCTAAATCATAACTACCAATATTCATGATTTCAAACTATCTCTTAGATGTATAAAAATTTCACTTCCCAGTAATTTCATGGAGATGTTTGCATATTGTTCTTGATTCTTGAAATGTTAAAAATAATCTCTCCACCCTTAATCAACTCTCTAATGATATGCTCTCATTTTTTAATATGTTTACTATGTTTTCTGATAAAGTAATTGTAGAGATGTTGTCACAAATATATCTTTGTTTTTTCTTTTTGTTCATGCCTCAAACCATTCAACATCCTTCATATCCAAATTTCCTCAGAAGCTACAACTCTTGCAACTCCATATTCAACTTCTATTGTAAAAAGAGATATAATAAGATGTTTCTTATAAGTGCATTAAATGAACCCCAACACCAAATGAAAAACATATCTTGATGTGTTATTTATATCATCTATAATTATTTCCTAGTCATTGTCTGTATATATAACCATCCTAAATTTATTTGTTGTGGTATACAAGATGTGATATCCCTTAGTTCCATCAAAGTGCCTTAGCATTCTTTTAGTTTCTATCTGGTGTGCATGCATTGGACTGTCCATAAATATAGATATTGAACATAATAGATACATTATCTCATCTCTAGCTTGATTTAAATGCATAAAACTTCCAACAAACCTTTTTTATGTCATTGGATCTACATTTTTGCTACAATATTTTTTACTTTTAATGTCAAACCCACAGCTGTTTGTGGTGGATAAGGCTTGTTTTTTTACTTTTGAAACCTCCTTAATATGTATGTTTCATACTTTGTTTGAAAAGTAAAAGTGGCATGTTAAATTTTTTTCACCTTTATGCGTAAAAAATACATGAACCCCAAATCTCTCATTTAAACCCATTTTTAATGAACTCTTTGAAATTAGCAATATGAAGATCATCACTCCGCATGAAAAATAGATAATATACATACAAAAAATATATATCATGATCACTTTATTTGATGTAGAGGGTAGGCTCACCATCACTTTTTTTAAAGGAATTGTTCAACAACTATAACTTTATTCTACCATACATGGTCATGGTACTTCCTTCAACCCATAAAGGGATTTCTTTAGTCTATAGACTTTGTCTTCTTACCTATGAACCTCATAACTATGTGGCTTCTCTCCATACACTTCCTCGTTTAATTCTTCACTCAAGAAGGATTATTTCATATCCATTTGATATACCTTCCAGTCATGTTGGGAAATTATTGCTAAAATTGTCCTCATGGACTCCATTTTTTGCAGGTAGAGCAAAGGCCTCAACGTAATATCTTCTAGGATATTGTTTGTATCCCTTAAAAACTTACCTTGATTTATGTATTTCCATCATTCCTTCTCCATTTGTTTTGGTCTTATAGACAAAATTTACATCTATGACATTTTGTCCTTGTGGAAGACTTATTGATTCCCATGTATCATTCTTTTCTATGATATATATTTCTTAATCCAATGTTGCTATCCATTTTTCCTCCTTATCTGCATATTCAAATTTAAGTGGAACACTTACATATGAATATAAAGCAGAAAGAGAACTCAGACCTACACTAATTTAACCTTAATTTTTCTCATAAAGATATCTCAAACTTCTAAATTTTTCTTCTCAATCTTTCCAAAGTTGTATTTTATTTGTCACTTGAAATTGAACTTGTAGAACATGGATTTGTTGCCCCTACATCAAGAATTATTGTTGTTGATAATACATGTTGATCCCTATACATGCTCATGACACCTTGGAAAGTGAGGCAAACAATAGTATGCCAACATGAATATTTTTAGTTTTATTACTTAGAAATATTAGGTATATTGTTTCGATTTGATCATAAGGGAATATTATTTGTCACATAGCACATAGGATGGGATTTTATGCATCAATTACCACTTCAATTAGGATTAAGTGAAGGAAATCCCCATTTAGAAATTCAGGGGCTTATAAATAGAACTCAACTCCCTCAAAATCCTCATGACACATTGGAAGTTGAGCCAAGTAATAGTAAGAGATATTGGGAAACATTAGAATTAGTTGTTGATATTTTAAAACTACTTCAACAACAAGAACAGAAGAAAATGTAGAAAATATTGACAATTATTAATAACACTTCCAAAATTTTGTCTGTCTCATATTCAAATTTCTTTATGATTCATTAAATCACTTATAAAATAATAGATTATAAAATATAGCAAAAAATAATGATATGGATGACAAATATCTAGACAACATGAAATGGACCAATTTGCGGAAGTGTTATTAACAATTAATTCTTACACATTCTTGTTTTTATCACTGCATAAGCGTTCTTAAGATACCAACAACTAACTGTAACGTTATCCAAGATCACCTACTCATATCTACATCACATTATAATGTCTCATGGGAATGACAAATGACTTCATATCTAGTGTAAGTCCTTGACTTTATAGATGGGGATTTACATTGCTTAATCTAAATTGAAGTGGCACTTGATGCTACCTCCAAAATTGTGATGATATAGGTGAATTAAAACCCCATTAGTTGGTGCTAAAGGCATCACAAACACTACCAAAAATGTTATCGAGCTTTGTATGTGGCACCTAATTTGTCCTCTGTAGAGAAGTAGATTTCCCACTTGAGAGTGATATTGAAAATTGTTGAAAGAGCTAGAAAAAAAGAAAATGAAAATAGAGTAGGAGTGAGATAAAAATGAACTAAAATTAAAGCCTATATTAATGCAATTTAATCGAGTGATTTTTTTACAAAACTAGAGATTACATCTCTTTTTTAACAACTTCAAAAATCCTTTATTATAACTTTTTTGACACACACACTAAGAAATATTTTACAACTATGTTCAAACACACATTAAGAGTTATTTTCACACACATGAAAATAATACACCACATGAGCTATATTTACACAATCTCAAAAAGATGATATATACATATCACTTTACACATGGAAAAATAGAAAATATAAAAAGAAAACAAGTTTCACTAGGTTTTGTACATGCCCATCCATACAAGGATAATTGTTGTAGTGAAATGCAATTTAATATACGTAAACTCATCCTTAAAAGAGATATGTGATAGGATATTTTATGGTACAAAATTGTTGTCAAGGATATGGAGAGTGAATGTGGTAGTTGGGATTATTTCCATCACTCCTACTAATCATAACTATTAATATTTATGATGCCCAAAATGTCTCTTCAATGTACAACAGTTTCATTTGTCAATTATTTGGTCAAGATGTATGCATATTATTCTTGGGACCTGCAATGTTCCTATATAATATCTCCATCATTGCTCAATTCCTTGACTAAATGATACCTTGTGTCAATATTTTTTTTTTTTTTGTGGAATATTGTGCTTTTGGATAAAGAAATTGTAGAGTTTTTATGACAACATGTATTTATTATTTCTTCTTGTTCATTCCTTAATTCATTCAGAATTCTTCTCATCCAAATTTCTTGACAAGCTACCCCTGTTCCTGCTACGTATTTACATTCAGTTGTTGAAAGAGAAACAATTGGTTCTTTCTTGGAATCGCATGAAGTGAATCCTGAAAACAAATGAGAAACATAATGTATTGTTTTATTGCCATCATATTCCTTTCCATTCATCGCCTATATATGTATCCATCTTAAATTAATTTATTGCGGTATAAAAAATTCCATACCTCTTGGTTCTGTGAACATACCATATAATCATTTTAGCTGCTAACCAGTGTTTCTCTTTTGGAGCCTCCATGAATCTAGAGACCAAAATCAACGCATACATTAGATAAATTTTAATTGTGGTTAAATTCATTAAACTTCCAACCATGTTTTATTTAGTGTTGGATCTATATTATTGCTACAATCTTCCTTACTTGATATAAAATCAATAGTTGTTTGTGTTGGAGAAGTCTTGTTGTTTATCATTTTAAAACTCTTCAAGATGTCTTTTGCATACATTTTTTGAGAAATAAAAAATCTATATTCCATTTGATTCACTTATATGAGTAGAAAATACCATAACAACCCTAAATCTTGTCGAAAATTGTAACTAGGTTTGGTCTTCATAATTGTCATTGTACTTATGTAATTATATATTTTATGTAAAAGTAAAAAGAAATAAAAATAAATATATTTTTTCAAGAATGGGTTTCATGCTCAAGTAATTTTTTCTTCATGCTTCTAGGGTTTATCGAGTCAAAATAATATTTGTCTTGAGTCAAAATAATATTTCTCTTTGAGTCAAAATAATATTTTCCTAGAGTGAAAAAATTGTACTAGAGTCAAATCCCATTTTGACTTTGAACAGAGAATGAAGAAATGATTTTTATTTGTTTCAATACGTAAAAACATTGGCACAAGACCAAGATGGACCTACATGGACAAGTCAACCCTAGAAGTGACCCATTCAACCTCTTCATTGTGTGTAGGTAAAAGACATTTCGACCTCATTTGGAGGATATATCAAGCAAGTTCACTTTTTTTGCGTAGAGGAAAGAAAAATACAAGCAAAGAAACCTAAAAAGAAGAGTGAAGATCTAAGGAAGATAAGAAACAGAGAGTGTGTGAGCCTAAAGTTTACATTTCTACCATATTTCTCTCACACGTGGAATTTTTTAGAGTTATTGTAGGGGTCAAAAATTCCTTAAGTTATTGTAGGTCCAAAGTTCTATTGTTGTGGGTCCAGAATCCAAGTTTTGACATAATTTAGAGAGTTTGGAATATTGCTGATACAAATTTACTTTAACTTATTGCAAGATATTTAAAGGAGTGTTGGCTTCGACCTTGTGGGAATTATTGATCTTGATGGTTAGTTCTTGGAATTATCACTTTGTTCTAATTCTATAAGATGAGAATATTTTTTGGCTTTTCCCCTTAGAGGGGATTTTTTTTAGATTGCAACAAATCTGTTATGTTCATTGCATTGCTTTTACATTCATTATTTATGGTTTAGCTAATTTTTTATTATCATTCCATAAGAAAAATAATAGTAAGGCAACACATAATCAAAAGAAATTATTGAGTCAAAGTGAAATCAACCCTAATTATTTTCATGTTTATTTCTCAATATGGTATAAGAGGTAATGTGAGGAGAAGGTAGCTTGAATATCACTCTTGTTGGCATAAGTGGAAGACACTCATCAAAATTACTTTGGAGGAAATCATTTGCAGAAAGGACACAAGGAAGGATATAAGGAATGGCACAAGGAAGAAGATTGAAGTATCCCCATTCATCTTGAAGGAAGGCTACTACATCAATTCATCAACATCGTCATCATCACCATCTCTCTCTCTCTCTCTCTCTCTCATTAAAGGCTTTTGGTTAATAATTATATTTTGAAGAAGATCATCATATTATTAATCTATCTTGTGAAAACTCTTTGATCATGGAACGATGCAATCAAAAGTTATAAATTACATAGAAGTATAACAATATAAATTTAATAACATGATATAAAGAAATTCAAGAATATGATTATTTCACTACATATTATTAAATACTTCATATAATGCTTGTACTGAATCCCCCTCAAAATAATTTTTTCTATTACAAAAAAATGAATTTTTACTAGAAACCCCTTTTATACACCCAATTCCTTCAAACCCATCAATACAATACATCCCCCCTCCCCTAACCCACCCCCTTCCCTCCGAAAAAATACCTGCAATATTTTGAATTTTCCTTTCATAATTTTAGAACCCCTTATATGAATTAAAATGACAAGATATTGGAAAAGAAGGTGAATCTCCAATGGGTTGTGCTAGGTTTGGAATTAAAAATGTCCTCATAAATTAAAGTTATTTGAATGGTGTTTATTGTTGAGCATAATATTAGCTTGGGATAGATTACAAAATAGAAATTGGAACGGGTGTAACAAATGTGCTCCTTGTAAACTCAATGAGGAGATAATTGACTATTTAACAATCAATAAAAATTATTCAAAATAGGTATAGCTAGAAGTGGACTTACTAATAGGATTAAAAATAACTTAGCTGAGAGATTACATTGAAGTATGTTTTAGGAACTCGTCATGAAATCCACAAATAGATTGTTTTACTGATTTAACATTAATAGTGGCTTAAGGAATATGGTCGGTTGGGAAATTTTTTATTTTTGAAAAAAATGCATTCCTTTGATTATGGTAAACAAATCGGAGTAGCACATTGATTATTTCCGAGGAGATTAGGAAAAAAACTAGTGAGAGTATTAGTTCAATGGCATATGGATGAGAGATTTCACTGAAATGTTTTTGATGGGGAGTCACAAGGAGATCATGTGGTATGTGGGATTTTTCATTCTAATCTACATAAATAATCATTTCTTTGAATTTACTGAAATATTTGGGTAGAGATCAAACATATATATATATATATATATATATATATATATATATATATATATATATATATATATATATATATATATATATATATATATATATATATATATATATATATGATGGTGCTAAAACTAGTATTTCTCATAGGAAAATTAAAAATAAATTAACAATTTATAGGTGTTTGGGGACTCTCAGGCTATCATTAGACACGTAAAATATGAAAAAAGATGTGAGAATGTTTTTCTATTGGTAGAGGTTAAAGGTTTCATACTGTTGGTTAGCAATCCGACTCTTCATCATTTGTATAGAGAGTTAGATATTGATGATGATTCTTTGTCCAAAGATATAATTATGATGTGACATGCTACTTACATTATAACAAAAAATAGGATTAGGGACATTGAAAGTAATATTACCTTCCTTTTCATGAAATGATGGTCGGAGGAATAGATGCTCCTATGTGAGAGGCTCTCTCTTATCTCTAATGGAACCTTACTCTTTATAAATTTTGATCATATAATTATTCTATTTGTAGATATTAAAGTCATATCTCTAACATCAAAAATATATCCATGAACAAATGGACTTATTTCTTGATGTAGTACATCTAATTAAGCTAAGAAAGAGACATTTCCATCTTTAGACCCTTTTGTATAGCTTTATAATAACGCACATGAAGATAATTAGTAAAAAATATTTGAGAAAGTACGTGAAGGATACAAAATTTCATAATTTTTTCAAAGAATTAGAGGATACATGCAAAATGTTTGATAGAATGCCTCAATGAGATGATTTATCATACGATTATTGGGTATTCATATACTAAATTGTTGGAGGAGGCTCTAAGTCTTTATCAAGCAATAGCTAGAGAAATGCTACCTGGACGACCACTATGGAAAATATGTTGTCCTTCCCTATCTTGTTTTGTTATGTAAATATATTGGCTTAGTAAAATTACATAAAAAATAAATTAATTAAAATATGAAATAACTAAAATAATTAATAATTAATAATTATATCATCTTAGATGCATAACTCCCTATATACCAAGCACCAAGAAGGGTCAAATAAATTTTCTCCCTAAAATAGGTTTCCACCTCAAGATATTTGACCCCACTTAGCACTTGGTAGATTGGAGTTAGATGGATCTTTTCAAATATCCAAATTTCTAATTACATAGATAGTCATGTTTATTTTAGAATATGTCTTATAGAATTTTATTTTATGTATCAATAATTAAGTCACATGAGAGATTTAACCTTCATGGAAAATTTTAGAATATTTATAGTAATTTTTAGAGTTTTTTTTTCTCGGTAAAAACTAGCTAAACTTTTATATTATATGTACAAGAGAACTTTACACACAGAAAGACATGCCTTCCAGGGCCTGCAATAGCACCCTGGGAACCTTGACTGTAGACCGAAAAGCTCCCTCGCAGGGGCAGCATCGCCAGAACTTCTCAGAACTTCTCATGACAACAAAAGCTCCCACACAGGGGCAGAATCGGATCGACTTCTCAAAACAATGGCAAAATCTATCAGAATCCCTGAGGAACAACATTGTATAGACCAGACACATGACTGCCCACGCAGGGGCTTGCTGCTAAGATCGACTGAACCATATACCGGACAGATTTAAGCACGACAGAGACACAAGTGTCAACTGCCAGCGTAGACCAAACAGAATTGAGACTGAACCATAGACCTGACAAATTTAAACACGGCAGAGACACAAGTGTCAACTGCCAGCAAACATAACCGAATAACAAAATCAAAATACCCGCAGCTGCATTAGTCCTGGAGTCGGGCTGAGGATGGAAGGTGGGCTGCAAGATGTGCTTCCGCCTCTTCACAGAGGCTCTTGTCTTCGACCACGTACGCCCAACCGTCACCTTCTTCACGTCCTTCCCACATTTTCTTCCATTTCTCCTCGTCAACGCCTGGAGGGGCTGGCCCCAATGGAGGTGAGAGGTCTTGCGTACTCTTTTCCTCCATGCCTCCAGCTTCAGACGGTGGTTGCACCGTATCAATGACCTCTTCCGCAGCCGCTTCTTCTCCAACCTCAATTTCCTTTCCAGAGCCTTCCAGTGGCATCTCCAGCGTGCCCTGAGGACTTCCATCCTCAATTCCTTCCGGAATTTTGGTGAATAGGACTGAAATGTGGGCATTGACTCCTGCATTGTCCGCAGAGTTGCCCAGAGTGAATACCACAGAGCCGAAGGCTGGAAGCGCCGTCTCCCCTTCGCTGGAACTCCCGACCTCCATGAATTGTCTAATGGGGAGCTGGGTCGCCCGGGCTCGCCTATGACAATAGCAGCAACAGCAGTGATGATGTTCATCTGCTGTAGGTGTTCGTGAGGAGGAGCTTCTCCATGGTCCCCTTCTGCTGGGCTGTCGCTCCCGTACTTTAACCATGGTGTCCCTAATGCCTCCTTCTTATGCCTGAGGGTAAGCTTGCACTCGGTAGCAATGCCAGTTTCTTCCCAATTCACCCTCTGGTGCACAGAACTCAGCTTGAATTCCTCCTCTTGGTGCCAGACTATTCCATTTCTCCAATTGTCGTTGCGTATTTGCCAATTGCCCTCCCCTTCCAGACCAGCGGCAAGGATGGCAACAGAGACAGGCTTCAACTATGCTACGGGGTGGTGAAATCTTCCCGGCCTGAACTCTCTGTGCTTCTGCACCCACCAACTCTCAGCGAACCAATATTCCTTGCTTGACCCATTGAGCTCCTAATATGCTGCTTCATTCCCTTGTTGCAGGCGCTCAATAACTGCGCTCTGTTCCTCCATCTACCTCTCCCCTCAGCCATCAATTGCATTAACTGCAGCTTTGCGCGGAAGGGGAGTTTAATTGCCAATTGACGGCCTCCTCCGAGGAGCCGTGGAGTTAGCACGGGGTAGCACATGTTGGGCATGTGGCTCGCCCCTCCTCGACACTCCAACACCCGCATCCGGGGCTTCGTTTTCCCTGTGGATGAGACTCTCACATTCCTGTTTGCGTTGGTTGCTAGGAATGATGTCCAGGTTGCCCTCAAGGAAGGGCTGGTCTGAGTCTACCCCAATATTAGCAAGAAGATCTGCTATCTTATTACCCTCTCTTTTTGTGTGATGAAAGGAGATGGCATTGTAATTGCGCACTTCATCAGCCATGCTGCTGAGCCTGGCCTCAAGTCTCCAGCTGTTGGCTACCTTCCTGGCGTGCGAGCCATTCTGAATGCGAGTGGCCATGTTTATAAGAATTTGAGAGTCTCCTTCCACGATCAGCGGTTGAAGATTATGTCGCCTTGCTGCAAGTATCCCCTGCCACATACCCTCCAGCTCTGCTGAGTTATTGGTGTCCCAACCTATATTGCCAAAGTAGATCTGTTGCGGGGTTCCTTGGTGATCCCTGATGACACCTCCAAATCCTGCTGGGCCAGGATTACCTTTAGATGCTCCATCAAAATTGAGCTTGTATGAGTGTGTAGGTGGAGCTTCCCATCCTCCGTCCTCCTTGCCTTTGCAATTTGTTGTCTGCTGTGTAGTTGGCTCTTGTGGCATTTGCAGCCCCCAGTTGTTTAGGATGTTTTTCTCATTGTCTGCAGTGGGGAGATCCTGTTGAGTCCAAGCCTTCAGTAGCATGGTTTCTTGGAGGTTATCGTGCACTCTGTTCCATATGTCCTCCATATTCGAGCTGAGATTTTTGAATATGCGCCTATTCCTTTCCTTCCAGATGTTCCATAGTAGGATACCTGGGATTATGTTCCACAGGTGGTTGAGCAACTCACTGTTGTAAGGTCTTTTCGGCCATTGCCGTATAGTGTCTATGATGCCACCCGCCTCTCTGCATCTCCTTTGACTTCTGAATTCTACCTTCTCCCACATCTGAGTAGCAAGCGGGCAGGTATCCAGAAGATGCTGCAAGGTTTCTTCATTCTGAAAGCAGTTGTGGCATAACGAGGGTCCGTGGAAGTTGCGTTTCCTCAGTTTGTCCCAGGTAAGAATCTTTTTATGCCCCACCATCCAAAGAAAGTGAGTTATTTTGGGCCAGGCCTTGAAGCTCCATATTCTTGCCCAGAGAGGATCCGGCATGGTGGGGGCGTCTTCTAATAGATTATAAGCTTCAGAAGTGGAGTAAGAACCTTTGGGGAGATAGCCCCATCTAAGAATGTCCTCACTGTTGTCATACCTGATGCTTCTCTTTTTCAATTCGTTTTCAAGGGCTGCTACTTCCTGGGTGCTGGTGATGTTGGTTATTTGATTACTTGGTTGCCATTTCCTGAAGCCAGTTCCCAGTTCCTGAATCCAGAATTGATGAACCTTAGCCTGCTGCTGCTCCTGTCTGCCTGGGGTAATGGCTGCCGACAGAACACTTGAGAGTTTAGGTAGCTGGTTCCAAGCATCGTTCCAAAATCTAGCACTGTGACCATTTCTTATTTCCCAGAAGCTGTGTTTCTGAACCAGTTGGTGATTCTGTTTGGCCGCGTTCCAAATGAGTGATCCTGTGATGGTGGGCTTGAATCTTATGAGCTCTGCTTGAGGCATGTAGTTGGTGTATTTAGCTGTCCATATTTTGGCCCATAACTTGTCCGGATTTGTCAGCCATTGTCACCAGATTTTGGCGGTCATGATGATGTTACTGTGCTCAGGATCTCGGAGGCCAATGCCACCTTTGTGCTTGGGCTTGCAGGTGGTGTCCCAATTTACTAGTGCCCATTTGCGGTTAGTAGCTGAACTTCCCCAGAGAAAGTTGCGTTGCAAATTTCTCAGTCTTTTTAAAACCCACTTTGGAGCAGCCAGGATGGAAAACAGATAGAGGGGCATGGCTTGGAGGATGGATTTGAGAAGCACAGCCCTACTGGCCAGATTGAGGGAGCGATGCGTCCATAAGTTAAGTTTGAATTCCAGTTTCTCAATGAGGCCTCGCCAAGCAGGTTGCTTTATGGCTGAGGCGGTGAGAGGCGCACCTAGGTAAATGGAGGGGAGAGAGGCGGTTTGAAAACCCAGGATGTGGGAGACGGCAAGTTTTACAGAGGGTGGAGTGTGGAAGAAAAATATTTGGGATTTGGTGTTATTGACCTGGGTTCCTGAGGCTCTTGAGAAGTCATTGAGCAAGGATTTCAGACAAGAGGCTTCCTGAGAAGAAGGATAGCCATAAAGCATGGTGTCATCCACAAATTGCTGATGAGAGGAAGCTGGGGTGTTATGAATGGAGATTCCTCGAAGTTGATTGGATAGCAGAGCCTGCTTGATATGCCTTCCTAAACCTTCCGCCATGATCACAAATAAGAAAGGGGATAAGGGGTCCCCCTGTCTGATGCCCCTGGAGGGTTTAAAGGGACGAGAGGGCAGCCCATTGACGAGAATGGAGAAGTGGGAGGAGGAAATAAGGCTCATGATCCATCTTACCCAGGTGGCACAAAAGCCAAAGGCTTTCAGCATGTGCTGAATGTAGGACCAGCTGAGCTTGTCGAAGGCCTTGGAGAGGTCGAGCTTGAGTAACATGCCCGCTTGTTTGGATTGCTTAAGCGAGTGAATGATCTCATGGGAGAGTATTATACCATCCATAATCTGTCTACCCTCAACATAGCCAGACTGCTCCGGAGAGATGAGCTGAGGAAGAAGGGGCTTGAGTCTGTTGGCAATGACTTTGGAAATGACTTTGTAAAGGACGTTACAGAGAGCGATGGGTCTGAATTTGTCAGGGGTGATAGAATTCTCTTCTTTGGGAATGAGAGTGATAAAGGTGGAGTTAAGAGAGGGTAGCAGCCAGCGAAGGGCCCTAGATTCCTCCACTATTTTCCAAATCTCTACCTTAATCATATCCCAGAAAGCATGGAAGAAAGTAGTGGTAAAGCCATCAGGGCCAGGAGCCTTACCTTCTTTGAGCTGCGCCATTGCTTCATCCACCTCTTGGATGAGTATTGGACTCATGAGCAGCTCGTTTTGCTCTTCTGTTACTAGCCTGGGAATGTTGCTGGTGATTTTCTCAATAGCTAACCTCCGGTCCATTATCGGCTCTTGGTGAACCTGTTGGAAGTGATTGAGGAGGATTTCCTCTATTTTCTCATGCTCCTCCTCTTTGGCCCCTTCCTGATTTTGGATGAAGGAAATCTTGTTGTGCATTCTTCTTTGCACTGTTGTGTTATGAAAGAATTTAGTGTTGCGTTCCCCCTCTTTGAGCCACCTGATCCGTGATTTTTGTCTCCAATAAATTTCTTCCCGCTTCCTCCTTTCTTCGAGCTGATTATAAATGTGCTTTTCTTTATCTAAGGTTACCTCTGTATGCCCTGTGTTGATTACTGTCTGGTGGAGTAGCTTGAGCTCCTGATTGAGTTGCTGTTGGGCTTCAAAAATATTCCCAAAGGTCTCCCTATTCCAGCGTTTGAGGTGGCCTTTTAGGTATCTTAGTTTCTGTTGAAGATGGAACATTTTGGTACCTTCTGGAGGGACAAAGGAGGCCCAGATGGTTTTGATGAAGTCCTTGAATGCCGGGTGTGTTAGCCAAAAGCTTTCAAATCGAAATGGCTTCCTGGTGCTGTTCCCTGGTCGCTGCCAGTGCAGAGCTATTGGCCAATGGTCCAAGCCTGAGTGAGCCAAGATCTCCGCAGTGAAATCCCCCCCAATGTGCACTGCGTTATCCGAAATCAGAAAGCGATCCAGTTTGGAGGCAATCTGATGTTTCCCCTTTCTGTGATTGCTCCATGTGAAAGTTCCATTGCAGAAGGGCATGTCTATGAGTGAGGCGTATAGGATGAAGTCCTTGAAGTGTTCCACTTCAGGTTCCAATCTAGTTCTTCCTCCCGTTTTATCCTAGATTTTGGTGATCATATTGAAATCCCCTGCAATGATCCATAGTGGGTGCTGTCTGTTGATACTAAGTGCCTCGATGGTGTCAAGGAGCGCTTTTTTACTACCTCCGTCCTGCGGGAAATAGACATTGGATAAGTTTCCATGTACCTTTGTGCCTAAAATGTGAAAGGCAGCTTGTATGAGATGATGGGAGGTGTGGAAGTCAGTGGGTGCTATTGCCTGAGTGTTCCAGGCAATGGCAAGCCCTCCCGAGGCTCCGGTAGCGTCCACGGCCACTGAATGGCAGCCTGGCCAGGCCTTTGAAAGTATTCGACCCAATGTGATACTATTGCATTTAGTTTCTTGGAAGAAGCATATTTGCGGTTTCTCCATCTTGATCATGTTTTTGAGCATTCTATATTTTGCGGGGCTGTTGAGCCCTCTTAGATTCCAAGAGACGAGCTTCATTGATAACTGATTTGAGTGGGGCTGAAGTACTTCGTAAGCTTCGCATATCTGCCTGAGTCCACTAGGACTTTGCCAACCTCTATTGTGCGTTGAAGTTCTGTTTTTCTTCCTCTTTTTTTGAAGTCTTTCGGACGCAGTCTACCATCCCAGGTGCCTCCAGCTTGAATTCCTAGCTGATGTTGGTGGTAGGCTTTGGAGATGACCATTTCCAGCTTTTCTAAATCAGTCTCAGCGATGGAGTCATACGCCTCTTTCCTGCATGCCAGCTCTAGCTCGTTGATATCCAGACCGTGGAGGTCTACACTTTCGGTTTCTTCCTCCATTATTTCAGCTACATTGGTGTCTTCCTGTGCAGTCTCTGAGTTCTGAGTGGGCTTCGATCTCTCATCTACCTCCATTTCTTTGGGGGTCTCCACAGGAGCCTCCTGGTGCCTGCTTGGAATGGTCGGGATTAGAATGGGGGATTTCGATTTGGGAGGGGGGCTGGAAGGGGGGTGGGTTGAGGAGGAAGGGTGTGCGGAGTTGCTGGTGTTGTCCAGGGGCTGGTCTTCTGGAATATCATTGAGGGTCTCAAAGCTGTTCTTAGATGCGGGTTTGTGGAACTTGGTAGGTTGAGCTTTAGGAGCATTCTGAGGTTTTTTATGCGCACGCTTTCTGTTTGAGACTTTGGTGAAGCCATCTTGAGATGGGGATTCAGAAGATTCAGGAGGGCTTGCTTTTGCATTGAGTGGACAGTCCCTGAACAGATGCCCTAATGCATGGCATCTTCTACACCTAAAAGGCACATGCTCGTAATACAGGGGCTGGGTCCATTCCTCGTCTCGATGGGTAAGGGTTATGGATTCAGGAAGAGCTTCATTCAGTCGAATATACACACAGATTCTTGCATAGGAAATATACTTACGGGTTCTTGTTTCTTCTGAAGCCCTGATGTATTTTCCCACCCCATTGCCTATGCCCATTAGGCAGTCTTCTTCCCAGTACTCATCAGGGAGAGAGTATAATCTGATCCAGAACGGCACCCAGGTGAGATCCTCCTTGTCTGGGGTGAATCTGGGCTTCCAGTTTGTGATATAGAGTCCTGCCGAATTGAAGAAATACGGGGCCTCTCCTAGGATCCGATACTTATCTTCTAGGCAATAGAAGATAGCCGTGAAGAAACCCTTTGGCCCCAGCTGGAGAGTGACATCTCCTTTGGGCTTCCACTTTGCTGCAATCCATTCATTTAGGGCTCGTTCAGTTGGCCAATACCCTATAAATTTCCCAATGATCGCATGCGCTGTCATGAACTCAATCCTGCTATCGATCTTATCACCAAGCAGTTCGATTCGTGGTCTGACCTTGGCTACCGGTCGACAGGTAGAAGAGATGACCTGGGGTTTATTTGCCTGATTCTCTTGTTCTTCTGGCATTTCATTGTCGTTAACCTGTTTGTCAGTTTCCTGTTGCTTCTTTCCTTTGCTGAAAATGTCCGGATCTACTGATCCAAAAGTGACTTCAGGGCCCGTGCTATGCCATGAGGGGGAGGGCTTTGACGCCCCCCCCTGAGCGTGATCCATTGCCGTGCTCTGATCGCCTGCCACCCTGTCCCTCTGCAACAGATCTGGTCAGAGCCTTTGTTCTATTCGCTGTGCCTGATGCGCCGTCGAGGGCTTCGTCTTCGTGCCCTAGCTCCCTCGTAGCTCCCGCTCTCCCGCCAATCTCTTCATAGTAATTTTTAGAGTTAAGATTTATCTCAAATTTAATTATTCTCATTTAACTAATTTATCGAAAATTAGTTAATTAAAAAAATGTCATATCAACTACCATGGGCATGTGGTATTGATAAGCTATGGTATAGGTCCATGGTATTGTAACTAAAGATATTTACAAGTTAAAAATTTACATAGTAAAGTGTGGGTGAATCTTCATGGTAAGAATATTGTTACATGGTTTATTATATTAGCATCACCATATACATGTCACATTTCCCAAATTAAAAAAATAAAAAATAAACAACAAACATAAAAGCTAAGCTATAACTTTATTTTGAATTATATATATATATATATATATATATATATATATAGATATATATATAAAACAAGATTCATCTCATGATTCATACAAAATTTATTGTGGAGATTCTTAATAATACCACATGTCCAAAAAACCATAATTTTCTTCACATGACAATTATAATATGATATTTAGAGTATATTATGTTATTTTTTTCTTCTTGCAACAATGCAGCCTAGGCTACACTAGCCCTTAACATGACTAGATCTTTGCTCATACACTTTGAATGAGTGGCATTCATATTATGAAGAAACTTAGCAGTACACCCCATAAAAGCCTACGGGCTTACAAAAAAAATAAGTAAATTTTCGAAAAAAAAATTCAAAAAAATAAAGGGGCTATTAAATTAAATTATAGGAATCATTGTTTTGACAACCTATGATTCCTCTCATGATATTCTTCTATAGTAACCTATTTGATGGATTAAAATTTCAAGAGAATGATTTTGGTGCATTGGAACTCTCTAGGTGAGTAGGAAAGAGATATTGTAAGTAGTTGTATTTATTTGTGTTATTTAAACTCGTTTCTCGATTGTATATATGGATTCAACACCCTCACACACCCGTAGGGCACTTCAATTTTGCAGGGGTTATCAATCAAGCTTTTTATTTCAATAAATTCCTATCGGATTTTCCAGAAATTAAACCAAAAAATTCCACCGGAAAAGCTTCCAAAAAGTCTCACTAAAGGGAACTCGAATGTCTTGTTTAGCATTTTGACTACGTCAAATTACATAAAAACAAAAATAAAATAAAATAAAACAAATAATAAATAAATAAAAATGTTATCCTAGTGTAATGCAAACCTTTTAACCATGTACTTTCACACAAGCTACCTTTTAACCCAAAATAACACTCAAAATAAAATAATAACAAAATAAAGATGAGTCGTGATTTTCAGAACCCATGGTATTGGTGCATAGTATGCATGTGAAATATAAGCAATTTAAAAAGGGAGATTGAACTATCTTAGTTTCAAGCTTACTCTAGATCTTCCAAGTTAAGAGAGAGTTTTGGAGATAAATCTAGGTTGTTTTTAAATCCCCGTTCTGGAAAATTTTCGACAAATAGTGTAGGAGACTTGGGTTGTACATCAAAATTTAGAATTTTATCTAGAGGTAGGTCCTTCATGTTCAGGGTTTGTGAATTTAACCTCTAATTTTAATTGAAATTAAATTTTTTTTTTTTTCACTCCTAAACACGAGAAATGTCGGGGATTTTTTTGTTAAAATCCCAAAAACAACATAAACTGAACAAAGAGACAATGCTCTGTTTTGCTCCAAGATCTTAGCACAGGGAATATTTTAAAATTATTTCTGAGAACAGAGTATTTACCACCCATAAAAGGATTTGTATTCATTAAAATAAAAATTACTGATACAAAATTCATCCTCTTTGACTCAGAGGGATTCAGCAAAGAAAACATACGCAGTGCTACTCTATTAATTCCTTTCCCATTACATGCAGTATACTACGCTACTTCGTATTACTAACATTCATACACTTGCGCTGCTGGACTTCTTCCTTCACTCCCACTCTCTCAACCTCTCTATAGACTACTACATCACACACATTACATACAAAATTTGAATGCTTTAATGAACAAAAATGGAGTCCCATGCTGTGAACTACTCGAGGCTGTCCCTCTCGTCCTTTGCTGAGCTGAACTTTAACTGCGGTAGCTGAAAAATTCAATGTCTTCTGTGAATTGAATGCTTCTTCCTGCTGCGTTGTACTGCTCCATGCTTTCTTTAACCGGCTTCGCGCCATTGAACAATCGTACCCACCTTGCCATCAAAGATGAATGCATGCAAAAACTTTTGTATCGGGTCCGCTTTTCGGCTCACATTGCATATCGCAGTTGGCTGATACTCTGTTTCTCCTTATACTAGAAAATATATGAGAAACACTGTAAAATACAAAAATTGGCTTTGGGCGGATTTCAACCATTATACTATTTGGCTTTGGAAACCCATCGGGTCTGGGTTTCATCACTGTCGGCACTCATATATGTAAATGCCATGCACCATTCGTTTCCCCGATTGTGATATATCGATCGCGATCATGGCCGATGCCTCCGATCCTTCGCTTTTCCTTATATTTCGTTATATAACAAAATTGCATAAAATACATTGAAAAATGACTTAAGGGCGGACCTGAAAATTTATCAAAAACCATTTATAATGCTATCGGGTCCGATCCATCGGGTCGGATGCATGCCTTATACAAAAGTCCTGCTCCTTTGGTTTCGCCGATAGAGAAATGCCAATGTGATATCCGTTGATGCAATATATTATAACATATGCCTGAAAAACATTAAAACACGGGAAAAAGGGGTCGTTGCGGAACTGAAATAATATGAAACAAAATGTTAAACACCCGTCGGGTCTGGCTCATCGGATCGTGACTATATATATATATGCAAAGGATCTGCAACATTGTGAACGCCGATAGCGATACGTCAATGCGATATCGGTGATCGCTCGTTGGTGATGTTTCCATGCTGCTACATGACTCAACTGTTGCGCAGTTGAAATTACATTTTCAACACCCCCCTTTAATTTCAACTGCAGGGCATTCAATCATACCCAAGCACTTCCTCAAAATTCAAATCTTTTCTAATCCAATGTCTTTGTCAAAATGTCAGCTACCTGTTCTTGAGTCCTGCAATGTGGTAAACTGATTTCTCCATTGCTTACCAATTCTCTTATAAAATGAAACCTTGTGTCAATGTGTTTCGTATCTTATGAAACACTGAATTCTTTGATAATGCAATAGCTGAGCTATTGTCACAAAAAATCACTGTTGCTTTTGCGTGCTCTTCGCCTAAGCTCCTTAACATTCTTCTCATCCACAGTGCTTGACATGCTGCTGCTGTAGCTACCACATATTCTGCCTCTGCTGTAGACAATGCCACGATAGGTTGTTTCTTAGAAGCCCATGAAATGGCTCCTGGACCCATGTGAAAAACATAACCGAAAGTGTTTTTCCGATCATCTCCACCTCCAGCCCAATCACTATGAGTGTATCCAACTAAATCTGAACATTCTGAAACAGTATATAAAATTCCAAACATTTTAGTACCTTTGATATACCTCAGAATTCTTTTTGCTGCCTGCCAATGTGTTTCTTTTGGCCTCTCCATGAATCTGAAAATTAACATCAAACATTATGTTAGGCCTAGTTGCAGTTAAATACATAAGGCTGCCAACTATGTTCTTATACAAGCTAGGATCAAAATCCTTGTTGTTGTCCTATGTGCTGAGTTTTAATCCCATTACTGTGGGAGTGATTGCTGCCTTGCACTCTTGCATATTAAATTTGCCCAACACATTATTTACATATCTTGCTTGAGAGATAAAAATTCCATTTTCATTTTGATCTAATTCTATTCCTAAGAAGTATCTCAGCAAACCCATGTCAGTCATCTCAAATTCTTCTTTCATGACTGATTTAAAATTTTCAATGAGGTAGTCATCATTACCTATAAAAATCACATCATCAACATATAACATAACAATTAAAATTTTACCATCCTTTCCTTTGATGTAGACGGTGGGTTCTCCCTCACATTTGTCAAATTCATTTTCTAATAGATAGGAATCTATTCTACTATACCATGCTCTTGGCGATTGCTTCACCCATAAACAACTTTCTTCAATCTGCACACTTTGTGATCTTGGCCTTTATTCTCATAGCCTAGAGGTTGTTCAATGTAAACCTCCTCCTTTAACACTCCATTTAGGAATGCTGACTTCACATCCATTTGGTATACTTTCCATTTGTTTTGTGCTGCTATGGACAGCACTGCTCTCACGGTTTCCATTCTTACAACCAGTGTGAAAGTCTCCTCATAATCTCTCCCATACTGCTGCTTGTACCCTTTGACAACAAGCCTTGCCTTGTGTCTTTCAATTTTGCCTTTAGCATTGCACTTGGTCTTATAGACCCATTTGACTCCAATGACTTCTTTACCTTTTGGAAGCTCAACCAAATCCCATGTCTTGTTTCTCTCTATGGCATTCATCTCCTCATTCATAGCTTCTATCCATTTCTTATCTTTAATAGCATCTTTGAAATGAATAGGGTCATCAACATGAAAATACAAGGCAAATAAGGAATTCATTCCTTCATCATAAATGTCACTTAGATTTCTAAACTTCTTACCTCTTTCATTTGGTGTGCAAGTGCTTGAAGATGCACTTGAATCTCCTCCTTGTGGTGTGCTTGGAGAAGCATTTTCATTTATCCTCAAGGGTTTCTCTTGTTGTCCTTGTGTTGGCACTACTGTTTGGGGATGTGTTTCAGCCATCTCCTCATCATCTTCATCATGAGACAAACAGTTTTTAACATTCATTGTTTTCTCTATGCTTCCGTCCCAAGCTTCCTCTTCAATGAATTGAACATCTCTGCTCACAAAGAACTTCTTGGTAGATGGGATATATAGCCTGTAAGCTTTGGATTCCTCACTGTATCCAATGAAAATACATTTCTCGCCTTTGCTGTCGAACTTCCTCCTTAGCTGATCTGGAATGTGTGCATAAGCCACACATCCAAAAATTTTCATGTGGGTGACTCCTTGCTTTCTCCCACTCCATGCTTCGTCCGGCACTTTGTTCATCACTGCTTTTGTTGGGCACCTATTCAAAATGTATACTGCATAGTTTAGAGCTTCAGCCCAATAATCATTTGGCAAATGCTTTGCCTTCAACATGCTTCTTGCCATATCCATAATGGTCCTGTTCTTCCTTTCAACAACTCCATTTTGCTGCGGGGTGTACCTAGCTGTAAATTGCTTGTGAATTCCATTTTCTCTACAAAATCGTAAGAATTCTTTGGAGATATACTCACCTCCTCTGTCTGTTCTCAAAACTTTGATGCGCAGCCCACTTTGATTTTCGACAAGTGCTTTGAAATTTTGGAATTTTTCAAACACTTCATTTTTGTTCGTGAGGAAATAAGCCCAAGTCTTTCTGGTGAAATCATCAATGAATGTTAGGAAATATTGGTTGCCTGCAATTGATGGAGCTTGCATCAGTCCACATAAATCTGAGTGGACAATTTATAAGGGTGCCTTTGCCCTTATGCTTTTCCCTGATGGAAAACTTTCTCTGTGTTGTTTCCCCAATATGCAACCTTCACAAAGGCTGTCCGGTTTCTCTATCAATGGTAATCCTCTTACCATTCCTTTTCTACTCAAGAAAATTAAGACCTCCAAAGTTGAGATGTCCAAATATCAAGTGCCACAACCAATTTTCATCCTTTGGCACACTTTGGAAAGCCTCTTGGGAAATTGTTGCAATTACTTCTTTGTTTTTCAATTCTGCTCTTATTCTAAGAGGGAAAATCCTGTTCCTCATCATTTTTACTTCAACAATGCATCGCTTGCTGGGTGCTCTATCCATGATGGTGCATACATCATTCTCAAAGAAAGCATTGTAACCTTTTTGAACAAGTTGTCCAATACTTAAGAGGTTGCATCTCATTCCAAGAACATAATAGACATCTGCTATGGTTTTCTTTTCACCCTTCTTTGTAAATATTTTAACTTCCCCTTTACCCATAACAGAAATTTTGCTATCAGTCCCAAGTGTGACTTGTGACATCACACTTTGATCTAAAGCAGAAAATAGGGCTATGTTTTCTGTCATATGGTTACTACAACCGGAATCTAGAAACCATATGTCTTCAATGTTTGTTTCATCCATATTACAAGCTAACAATACATTATCTTGGCTGATATTTTCTCTAGTGATATTTGCACTAGATCTATTGTTCATATCATGTTGCTTCTTCCTACATTCACTGGCATAATGCCCATATTTTTTACAGTAATAACATTGGACATTGGATTTTTCATACCTTTGTCCTTGAGCATGATGTTGCCCTCTTTGTTGACTGCTACCTTGGCCTTGGTTCTGATTTGTGTTGTTGCCTCTTCCTTGATCATTTGCTTGATTGTTCCTTCCACCTCTATTTTGGCTTCTGGCTCTTCCTCTCTTGTTTCCTATGCCTTGACCTCTTCCTCTTCCAAAGGACATCTGGGTCTTGAAGGCTTGCTCTAGAGATGAGTTTTCATTTATACTCAACCTCTGCTCATGTGTTATCAGTGATGCATGAAGTTCATCAACTAAAAAATTTGAGAGATCCTTTGTCTCTTCTATGGTGGTGACTATCACATGGAACCTTGAGGGTAGGACTCTCAATATTTTCTCCACAATCCTCCTTTATTCAAGAGTCTCTCCATTAGTCCTTATCTGTGTGACTAGACCAATTACATGTGTGAAGAATGAGTCAATATTGTCTGACTCCTTCATGCTTAGATTCTCAAAATCTTTCCTCAGCAACTGCAGTTTTGTTGTCTTCACTTTCTCCATTCCTTGATAGGCTATCTTGAGAGTTTGTCATGCTTCTTTGGATGTCTTAGCTGCTGCTATCCTTGCAAACACACTCTGGTCCATTGCTTGATACAAAAGTACAAGGGCTTTTGAATCCTTCTTCCTATTGCTCTTCAACGGATCCTTTTCTGCATGTGTTAAGTTGTTAAACTCATTTTCATCTGTTGGTTCTTCAAAGCCATATTCAACAAGTTCCCATAAATCTTGTGAGGCAAACAGGGCTCTCATGGTTATGGCCCAATAGTAATAGTTTTTCCCATTAAATTGTGGGAGTTGGGTATTAAACGTACCCATGCTAGTGCTTGTGCTAGCCATTCCTTGCATTCTTGACTTGATTCTTTTGTTGAGTCTTCACACTGCTAGAGAAGTTGCTTCAGCAAAACCTTCCTTCAGCTTCTTTGACACCTTCAAAGAGCCTGAACCAGCTCCGATACCACTGTCGGGGATTTTTCTGTTAAAATCCCAAAAACAACATAAACTGAACATAGAGACAATGGTTTGTTTTGCTCCAGGATCTTAGCACAGGGAAGCTTTTAAAATTATTTCTGAGAACAGAGTATTACACACCCATAAAAGGATTTGTATTCACTAAAATAAAAATTACTGATACAAAATTCATCCTCTTTGACTCAGAGGGATTCACCAAAGAAAACATACGCAGTGCTACTCTATTCATTCCTTTCCCATTACATGCAGTATACTATGCTGCTGCGTATTACTAACATTCATACACTTGCGCTGCTGCACTTCTTCCTTCACTCCCACTCTCTCAACCTCTCTATAGACTACTACAACACACACGTTATATACAAAATCTGAATGCTTTAATGAACAAAAATGGAGTCCCATGCTGTGAACTGCTCGAGGCTGTCCTTCTCGTCCTTGACTGAGCTGAACTTTAACTGTGGTAGCTAAAAATTCAATGTCTTCCTTCTCGGCCATACTGTGAATTGAATGCTTCTTCTTGTTGCGTTGTACTACTCCATGCTTTCTTTAACCGGCTTCGCGCCATTGAACAATCCTGCCCACCTTGCCATCAAAGATGAATGCATGCAAAAACTTTTCTATCGGGTCCGCTTTTCGGCTCACATTGCATATCGCAGTCGGCCGATACTCTATTTCTCCTTATACTAGAAAATATATGAGAAACACTGTAAAATACAAAAATTGGCTTTGGGCGGATTTCAACCATTATACTATTTGGCTTTGGAAACCCATCCGGTCCAGATTTCATCGTTGTCGGCACTCATATATGTAAATTCCATGCACCATTGGTTTCCCCGATTGCGATATGCCGATTGCGATCTGGACCGATGCTTCTGATCCTTCACTTTTTCTTATATTTCGTTATATAACAAAAATGCATAAAGTACATTGAAAAATGACTTAAGGGCGGACCTGAAAATTTATCAAAAACCATTTATAATGCTATCGGGTCCGATCCATCGGGTTGGATGCATGCCTTATAAAAAAGTCCCGCTCCTTTGGTTTCGCCGATAGCGAAATGCCGATGTGATATCTGCCGATGCAATATATTATAACATATGCCTGAAAAACATTAAAACACGGGAAAAAGGGGCCGCTGCAGAAGTGAAATAATATGAAGCAAAATGTTAAACACCCGTCAGGTCTGGCTCATCAGATCGCGACTATATATATATGCAAAGGCTCTGCCACATTGTGAATGCCGATAGCGATACGCGGATGCGATATCGGCGATCGCTCGTCGGCGATGTTTCCATGCTCTTGCACGGCTCAATTGTTGCGCAATTGAAATTACATTTTCAACAAGAAAGGAAACACGCCAAAAAACCAGCTCGTGGGTAAGTGTTCATTTACTTCATATTTTTTCCCTCGACTTATCGCAAAGGCCTCCACGGACCATCCAACAAAGCAGTTTGTCTACTAATCTTGTGCCACTTTAAGTTACCTTAATTTTAACTTTGGTGACTCGAATCATAACCGTGACAGAAAAATGAAGGCTTTGGACCATAGCTTATTATTTCATAACTAAATATCATTATTTATAGATACTCATGCATGAGAATCAATTATGATCTCCGTGGAATTGAACTGATGTCTTATAGACTCACATTAAACCTGTAGACTCAAACCTGCATACGCACATTAAACCTATCGACTTACATTAAGCTTGATGACATGGGAACACCTGCAGACTCACGGTAAACTTGTAGACTTACATTAAACTTGATGACATGGGAACACTTGCAAACTCAAAACTGCAGAGTAACCTATAAACATGTAGACTTACATTAAACTTGATGACATGGGAACACTTGCAAACTCAAACCTGCAGACTAACCTTTCGACTTACATTAAACTTGATGACATGGGAACACTCGGAGGGGTTGTTTGCCGTACTCATGATTATTGTTCTAATACCTTCTCTTAATCATGATGATCTAAATTTTAACTTGTGCATTGGTCTAAGTCTCAGTTAGGCTTACAACAAAACATTTCATTTTTGTCTTCTTGCGTCCATGTTTGATCATTTGCTGATGCAGTTTCATCTTCAACTTTTTGGTTTTCCTTGTGAACTTCCTCTACTCTTTGCTTAGGTACTTAAAAATCAGCAACTTTTTCAAGATTGGGATGAAGGCAACATTTTTAATAATTAAAACAAGGTAGTCCAATTCATGTTCTCCCCACTTTCCATGAGGAGCCACCAGAATAAAGTCATCTTCACCATGTTCGTCCTATGCATAGCATCCATGACTGTATCCTGCAATGTCGCAGTCATCTTAGAAGAAAATTCAATCAAATTTCTAACAATTGAATTCTGAGAGAAGAAAGTTCTGCTCAAAAATGATTGTAAGATCATGTGAAATACATTGGTTATCAATAAAACCATATTGTTTATCAAATAACTCTTCAGACTCAAAAATACTACTACAGCAATTAAAAATATTACCTCAGCCAAAGATACTCCCAAATCGACTCTCCAAAAAGACATCATAAAAAATATCAATATCCAAGATTATCCCACTCATTGTCCTCGAATTAGACCAGTAACCTTCTAGGTGGCTTTCCACACATGGTGGCAGCCATAGTTTTACACAAAAAAATTTAACCTTTATCTTCTCCCCTCCGAATTGAGCACAAATAAACTCACCGCTTCAAACTGGATGTAGGCACAGAGATGTGTTTACTCGCTCTGAAATGGGGCAGCAGTGTTCACTCTACGAACATGCACATCATGGTTCGACCCTCTACGGGTCACTTAGCCGCACCAAAACAACACAATCACCTCCACAAATCACTCAACTGACTCCACACTCAACGACATCCACAACCCTCTTCAACATTCTTCAATTTGCAACAAGATTGCAGGTCTTCACAAGCAGCACACAACACGCCGCAATCAACTTTCCACGGCTTTGAACGGATCTTCCCACTAATCTGCAAAGATTTTCTTGAAAGCCTCTCGGAAACAAATTTACAGACAATAGCACGAAACCAACAAATTTATGCTCTTGATCTTTCACCCAAGGACACAGCTACCGCAGGCTCGATACAGACAGCACAATATCGGTCCACGACAGACTTTACTCCTTTCTTCGGTTACATTTCAACATAAGCACCCAACTTCAAACTACACGACTTTAACTTTTCAATTTGCAACTCTTTGACACTGCTCTAGGCACAACATCGCCCTTCCACATCGGCTCCACGAGGGCTTCACACAAATTTTAATTCACAGAGTGGCTGGTTATTTAACCCACGCCACTCTGCGATATACATCTTCACACAACTCAGACACACGTTCATTCAAAGGATTTAAGTACAGTTCACAAAGCAATGGTGAGAAGCACAAAACAAAATATTTTTCTTCAAGTTGACTTATTAACAAAGTACCAGTCCACCCGGTCAGTTCTCATAGATGACAGCATCTCCTCAAACGCAGGCAGGTCCCTAATCAGATTTGAAATGACTGAACCAAAGGTAAACCGGTCACCCACTACACAGCGACAAGCCACACCAATCTTCCGCTCGGAAAACAACTCAACGCTGCTAAAAAAATTCACACAGAATTACAAATTATAACAAAAAAACACAGGTAGAAACACCAGCAAAACGTGAGACAAAGCTCACACAACTTCATCAATCATTTGCTCAATTACATCACACTTATATAGGAAACTCACAACTAATTATGGCAACCAATTCCTAACTAATTCATAACTAATTCTGTTCAACCAATTCACAACTAATTCTATTTATGCATTATTCTCACATCCTCCCTTAATGGAGAAATGGATTTTCTACAACACCTAACTGACTTCTAAAAACTTCAAATTTGATTTTACCAAGGGGCTTAGTAAATATATCAGCCACATTATCCTTGGTGTTACAAAATATCAATTCAATTTCTTTTGACTCAATTTTCTCACGTACAAAGTGGTACTGTAACGCAACGTGTTTTGTTCTAGCATGGTAAACAGGATTATGTTCTAATTTGATAGCACTCTGATTATCATAGTTGATACATGTTGCACCACTTTGTGCTTCTTCAAGATCTGCAAGAATTCTCCGCAACCAAATAGCTTCACAGGTGGCATTGGTCAAAGCTTTGTACTCTGATTCAATATGAAATGCATAGCCAGAGGTAGATCGTCTGTCATCTGGATTTCCTGCCCAATCTGAATCAGAAAAACCTGTCAGTGCAACATCAGATTCATCAGTATACATAATACCAAGATTCACTGTTCCCTTTAAGTATCGGAGAACTTTCTTTGCAGCATTCCAGTGATTTCCTGAAGGCTTAGCCATGAACTGACTAAGGATACTGACTGAGTATGCAATGTCTAGCCTGGTAGTGGTGAGATAGTTCAAACTTCCCACTAACTGACGATATAATGTGCCATCTGCCTCTTTCGAACCATCTTCTTTGTACAACTTTGCATTCTGTTCTAAGGGAGTTGACATAGCTTTGCAATCTGTCATATTGAACTTTTTAAGAATCTCCTTTGTATATTTGCTTTGAGTGATCAAAGTTTTACCAGTTTCTCTCCATACCTCAATGCCTAAACAGTAATGCATTTCACCCAAATCTTTCATTTCAAAATCCTGTGACAACTGAACTTTAATTTCTTCAATTAACTTGTGAGCACTGCCTGTTATAATGAGATCATCCACATACAAAGATATTAAAGCAACATTTCCTTTTTCATCTTTCTTAACATACAAGTTAGGATCATTTTTGCTTTTCACAAATCCATTCTGAAGAAAGAAGGTATCAATCTTTACATACCATGATCTTGGTGCCTGTTTCAAACCATACAATGCCTTTCTTAACGTGCAAACCAGATGCTCCTGTCCCTGTTTGACAAACCCTTCAGGTTGAACCAAATAAACTTCTTCCTGTAAATCACCATTTAGAAAAGCAGATTTGACATCCAATTGATGTATATTCCAATTATGTTTTGTGGCTAAGGCAATCAGTAATCTAATTGTATTCAACTTAGCTACTGGTGCAAAAGTGTCTTCATAATCAATTCCCTCCTGTTGAGCATATCCTTTTGCTACTAATCTTGCCTTAAATTGATCAATTGTACCATCTGCTTTAAATTTTGTTTTGTACAACCATTTGCTTCCAATTGGAACTTTATTTTCAGGAAGTTCCACTAATTCCCATGTTTGATTTTTCATAATAGAAGCATACTCATCATTCATAGCATTAATCCATGGTTCATGTTGTTTAGCCTGCTCATAATCAATTGGTTCTTCAACATTCATTATATTAGACATTAAGGCATAGTCTCTATACCTTTCAGGAAGTCGAGTCTGTTGGGACGACCTTCTTGGTGTGGGTGTTCCATCCATGATTCGTTGGCTTTGAGGTGTATCACCTCCTTGTGATGACTCACTGCTGCTAGATGTGCTCATACTGCTGCTATCATCCTGATCCTGTACCTGTACCTGGACCTGTTCCTGTTCCTGCTTAATCAAAGTATCAAGCTTGAGATGTGCATCATTAGAAATATGCCATGTATCATTCTTTGTGTTACTTTTATCAGTCTGCTCATGAAACAATACATCACGACTTGCAAATAGTTTATGGGAACTTGGATCAAACAATTTATAGGCTTTCTGATCCGTACAATATCCAATGAAAACAAACTTGATGGATTTGGCATCAAGTTTGCTTCTGTTAGCCTTAGGAATATGAGCAAAAGCAGTACATCCAAAGACTTTGAAATGACTCACATCAGGTTTATAACCATAAAGAACCTCAAAAGGAGTTCGAAAAACTAATTTCTTAGTGGGACATCGATTCTTCAGATAAACAGCAGTGTTAATGGCTTCTACCCAGAAACCATTAGAGATGTTCTTACCTTGCAGCATACTACGAGCAGATTCCACCAAGTTTCTATTCCATCGCTCTGCAACAGCATTTTGCTGAGGGGTATGTGGCACTGTGAACTGTTGTTGAATTCCATTAGATTTACAATAGGTGTTAAATGCTTTTGATTTATATTCACCCCCTTGATCAGATCTGAGTATTTTGATGCACTTTCCTGTTTGTTTTTCAACCATATTTCGAAACTCTTTAAAATACTCAAATATGTCACTTTTCCTTCTAATGAAATAGACCCAGGTATATCTAGATCTATCATCAATAAAAATAACAAAGTATGAAGCACCACCAAGAGACCTAGTTTGCATAGGTCCACATACATCAGTGTGAATTAATTCAAGTATATCGTACTTTCGTTTCTCAGTATGAATAGGAAACTCTTCTCTATGCTGCTTACCAAGTGCACAAGCTTCACATGGTAAATGTTCATACTTCATAACAGGAAGACCTTCAACCATTGATTTCCTTTGTAACAACGATAAATCATTGTAATTGAGGTGCCCATACCTGTGATGCCATAATTCTGCTGTCGATGTCTCTTGAGATGTCAATGCAACATGGCGCTTGACTGTCACATCCAATCTGTACAATCCTCCAACCCTGGTACCTGTAGAAATAACCCTGTAGTGGTCCTGAACATCTTTCACTATACACCCCAATTTACCAAATTCTACTTTTAAATTATTATCAGTGATAGTGGAAACAGATAGAAAATTCTTTTTGAGAGCAGGTACATACATCACATTATGAATCTGTCGCATTTGTCCATTAGGTAAGTACACATTTATTATGCCATAGCCTTGAACGTTAAGTGACCTATCATCTCCTAGGTAAATGTGTGTACCATCAGATTTCTCATAATATTTATCATACCATTCTTTATTACAAGTCATGTGTGCCGAGGCACCAGAATCTATAAACCAAGCATTCTCATCATCAGTTTCAGCAGACAATGCAGCATCAGAAAGAAATAACTTAAGATTTTTAAATCCATCATTCACTGAGGTGTCTCTGTTTATGTAATTTCCATTATGCCTGCGATGTCTTTGATTTGATTCATTATTCTTTCTCCTATAGCAATCTTTAGCCAGATGTCCAGGTTTTCCACAATAATGACATTCAATGTTCCTTTTAACATAAGAATCAGGAGGTGCCATACCTTTCTGCTTTGCTTGAAAACAGCCTCTGTTTCTGTCCCATGGTCTCCCTCGGAATGGTCTTTGGCCTCTTGCAGTCAAAGCCAAATCAGAACCATTTCACTCCAGTTCAAAAGTTTTCATGCACTCTTCTTCTTGAAGAAGAATTCCAGCCAATTCTTCAAATGTAGGAGGTGTCGGTCTAGCGGAGAGAGCTGAAATAAAGACTTTATAATCTGGGACTAACCCCTTTAAAGTAACAGTTACCAAGTCTGTACTAGAAACCTTTTCACCAATATCACCAAGCTTATCACTGAAATATTTAATTCGAGAAAGAAAGTTACTAATGCTTTCATTGGCATCCATTTTGATAGATAGCAGCTTTGTTTTGAAAAATAAAATACGGTTTGCATTAGTAGTCTCATACAAACCTTTGAGAGTGTCCCATGTCGCCTTCGAAGTTTCACAGTCCCGAATGTGAGGAATAATATTGTCCTTCACTGACATGCGTAGCAGCACCCTTGCTTTCATTTCACGCTTCTCCCAATCTTGAGTATTAGTAGGAGGTTGAGGCTTGGTCTCGTCACCTTTGACAATCGGCCAGAGATTGTATGCCTCCAGTACTGTCATGATCTTAAATTTCCAATTGACATAATTTTCTCCATCAAGTCTTGAAGACTCATTTAAATATGAATCTGCAAGGGGATTAGCCATTTCTGAACTCTGCTATCTTTTTAAAAAAAACTGAACAACCTCTGCTATCAAAAAGCTTGAAGTACCAATTTACAAGATTCTGCAAAATTTATCCTTGAAATATTCTGACCGAAAGGCAAGAAACACCATAAAAGTTTTATCTACGATAAAACTAACATTATAAAAAAACAGAAGTTAATCACAAAATCCGCTGACAACGCTGACAACGAAGAGAACAATTACGACGCCAGGGTCTGAACTAGCAAGTCACGAAGAGGATTTATGTGGTCAAATGAATCTGTCCAAAGCAGCGAGGAACAACAGACAGGCGGTCCAGGGCATATCTGTTAATGTTCAGCGTGAATTCTGGAAGCAAGAAGGAAATTCCCAAGTGCAGTTTAACCAATAAAATGTATGGCTAATAATCAAACACAAGAAAGCTGTATCAATTCCGACGCAATAAGTCGGTCCTCTGCTAAAATTTACATTTCTGGGTATGAGGAAACTTGCCCACTGTTCAAAGCAGGGGTTTCACGTCCAGCAATGAAGTATACAGGACGCAGAGTATGCAGATCACGCAGGACTGCAGCATTAAAAAAAAAATAATTAACACTCAAATGCCTCCACACGTAGGACTCAAACTCAACTCGTTACCTCTGATACCAAATTACAAATTATAACAAAAAAACACAGGTAGAAACACCAGCAAAACGTGAGACAAAGCTCACACAACTTCATCAATCATTTGCTCAATTACATCACACTTATATAGGAAACTCACAACTAATTATGGCAACCAATTCCTAACTAATTCATAACTAATTCTGTTCAACCAATTCACAACTAATTCTATTTCTGCATTATTCTGAGACCAGGCCTTCACGTCTCACAACACAGTTCTATAGATGCCTTAAAACTTCCATTGTAACTGCTACACTCCACAGGGGATGCAAGATATCGGTGCCTTCATCCACAAGCTTCAGCTCAGTGGGCACTCAGTCAAACGCGACCCAACACAAGGCTCACTACGCTTCTAATAAACCATAAACCAGACCTAAGTCAGTTGTAGAATGCACTCACAGCGTCACGCTCCAACAACACTGGGCCTCCTCCACATGTGTGGCTCAAAAGGGTTGGCAGCACGTTTCCACATCTCGACGAAAGGATATCAACCCTCCTCACAAGTCTCGTAAATGCGCTTTGCTCTATCACTCTTCCACGCAGACTCCGACTCTTGACACCACTGAGCCCGCACAACCCAGGCTTATACAAATTGCTCGGCTTCACACGATTTGGACAAGCACGGGACCTCGCCACTGCCACTCACATCGTCGGCCTCGTCCAAGCAGCTCACCTGAGCTCCAATACCATGACAGAAAAACGAAGACTCTTCACAAGAGGTTATTATTTCATTACTAAATATCATTATTTACAGATACATACGGGAGAATCAATAATGATCTCTGCCGACTTGAACGTGTCGTACCAACTCCTGCATACTCACATTAAACCTGTCGATTCACATTAAACTTGATGACATGGGAACAGTGTGCGGCGCCATTTGCCACATTCGTGATTAATGTTCAAACAAAATGGGATGTATGCCAGTTGCCAGTTTCATTGTTGGTCCCCCGATGAGGTCACCGTGAAATACTTCATTGGGAAGCTGAACAAATTGCTGGCTCTCTCAGAGCAAGTACCTAGCCGGGGATGTTTTTTAGTTTGGCAGATCTACAGAATTTGCCATGGACACACTACCTCGTGACCGTTTGCCATAAGGCTGACCTACTCTCGTCGCGCAGGCACGTGAGGAGATGGTGGGAAGACATCTCTTCTCGCCCTGCATGGAAGAAAGTTGTAGAAAAGATTCCCTATCAGTGTTCTAAGGGAAGAAAAAATTCCCTTTGATTGATATTCTGATTCTTCTTCCCTTAAACCACTGATAGGGCATGTTTTCTACAACTTTCTTCCATGCGGGGCGAGGAGATGTCTTCCCACCATATGCTAACATGCCTTCACGACTACAGTAGGTCACCCTTATTGCAAAAGGTTACGAGGTAGTGTGTCGATGGCATATGTTGTAGATCTTCCAAACTAAAAGAATCACCTGCTCTGCTAAAGCCTTTACTCATGAACGTCAGGCAATTTGTTCAGCCTCCCAATGCAGTATTTCACAGTTTCAAAAGTTTTCTATTGTCAGACGTGCAAATTACTGTGTTTTCTGTGTCAAATGGATTTCTCACCGATACTTGTTTCATTTGAATCTTCCAGCAGGTTGGCATAACTACTGAAGTATGCATGCGATATTCTATGGGTTTTCTTTTACTGCGCTGGGGGGTTGAAACGTAGTGATGAACTATTTTTCCTCGCGTTGCCAGAACGTTCCCATGGATAAGGTTTTGGAATGGTTTTCGGTATTTTAACCAAGCACAATATAGTACAACACTTTGTAAATTACATATCTTGAATTATTTTAAAATTCATTTAAGGATTACTATGATGGAGAAATTACATATCTTGAATTATTTTAAAATTCATTTAAGGATTACTATGACGGAGAAATTCTATAAAGAATTTTGACTTTCAATTTGTCAACCGTAAAGAATTTAGTCTCGTGCCACGGTATTATTGTCGAGATGACATTTAATTCTAACAAAAATATACCAAAATGGGTGCGTCTTCATTGCCTTATTCCCATCGTCTCAGGGCTCTAAGGTAAGGTTTATATTTAGGACGAAATTTAGATTCACATTTTGTTTAAATTCATTCCCTAAATAGATATATGTGTCATTCCTGCAACCATGGTATAGGATTAAATTCCAAACTTCACAGCTTGAAATTATTGAAAAGGTCAACATGTCTCTCAATTCTTAAACACAAATTGAGCCTAGAGTGCGATTTGTAAGTACTCTAAGCAAGAACTCTCGAACTAAATCATTGGGAAGAGAGGAAGCATCTCCTCCTCTCTTCATAGTGCTACCCTCCTTGACCTATTGAGCATAATCAAAATTAACTTCCAGAGGATTTAGTTCGATAGCGTTTGGTTAGAGCACCGTAAAATTCGCATTCTAAGTTCAAATTTGTGTGTAAAAAACGGAGAGACATTTTGACATTTTTATCCCCTTTAGTGTGTTTTGGATTGATTAGGTTGTATAACTTTTCACTCCACAAACAGAGTACAGCTTTTCACTCCACCAACAGAGTGCACCTTCTGCAGGATGCAATGAAGAGATGAGCATAGTGCACTTTAAACAAGATGCAATGAAGAGATGCAATGAAGAGACAAAATCTACGATCAGAGATTTACATTTTAATTATTAATTATATTAAATTTATGATTTGAGGTTGTTACACTTTTGTAAAAATGATACAATTTTATAGTTTTTTTAATAAAATAATATTATAGTAGGTATATGTATAATATTTTTAATTGTTTTAATTTATAAATAATTAGTTAAAAAGATCTAAAGTAAAAATATATACAAGTTTAAAAAAAAAAAAAAATTAGCTTGATATTTTAGTGAGTCAAATTTTTTCAGTATTTAATAGAATTGGAATTTGATAACTATACAGAAAAATGTTTTTTGTGGTGATAATCATAAAGAAATTCTACAAATGCGTGAATATTAGATGTAGGGTCTAGACTTCATATTCTTATACAATTTCTCCATTCCATTTATGGGAAAGTTAGAATATTGGTTGGTAGTTGCATTAAAAGTGTTTAGAGATGATAATATTTAGGGTGCAAACTCCATTTTTTAGAAATCGGGTGACTTGCTCTTTCAGAAGGCACTCCAGTTCCTATAAAAGAGTTTCTACCCCAAATAATATCAACATCATCCAGATCAATGGGTATTCAGAACAAATATTCTAATATTTGACATTAATGGAATAGTCAAGAAACCTTAAGCGATCAATGGTTACAAGAACAGAAAGTGAAACATCTTCCCATTTATACTTTTCTTTGGTATGCTAATCCTCTTGATTGTGAAATTTTTCTGAGGAAATATTTACATGATCAACAAGAGACAAGACAACATCTCTGGCTTGTCAAACTTGGGGAAGTTAGAAAACTAGAAAAATAACATGTCAAACTTGTGAATTCGATTATCATTCGGCCGGGTGAAACCCTCATTCTTTTATCGACATTTTGCATTGGCCGAACAACATCTCTGGCTTGTCAAACTTGGGGAAGTTAGAAAACTAGAAAAATAACATGTCAAACTTGTGACTTCGATTATCATTCGGCCGGGTGAAACCCTCATTCTTTTATCGACATTTTGCATTGGCCGATTCCTACTGCTGTGGCCACAACTAGATGAGAATATTAACTTGATACTAAAAGCTACTTAAAGGGACTATGGCTCTCATCCCTCTCCCCATTATAAAAAGAGATTAATCAGATACGAGCAAGTCCACTCCATGAGACAGATACATTAAGATATGATAGCAACATAAATAATATTGGGAAAATTACAGTGAAAAACATATACTAAGAACATATTTATTAGTCTGTGTTAGAGAGTTATTTTAACAAACGAAATATCATGTATTTCAATAATCTATACTACATAAGGAAAATATTATGAGCACAATTTAGATTTAGCTTCACTGTAGATTTACTAAAGATATGCAAAGAGAATTGATCATTCTTCGTGCCTAGTAGATTCAGAGTTAATATGGATCTAGGCTAGTTTAACTCCCCTAATTCCTCTCCTTAAATAAGATGTATTCCACGTGAATACCATGGGTCAATACCATGAGTTTTCATAAACTTGGAGCTCACAAACCAACAGTAACTTGACCAAATCACGTTTACCTCCACTTCCTAGCAAAAATTAATAAAATATGGAAAATATGATAACATTTTTATTTTAACATAGAATTATTTTAAATTTATTTTATTTTGACCAAATTAAATCTCTTTTAATTTAACATATATATATATATATATATATATATATATATATATATATATATATTATTATTACTATTTTTTATTTTATATATATATATATATATATATATATATATATATTCGCTTGCTTGTTTTATTTATTTTAATTAATTAATTAATTTTATTTATTTATTTGTTATTATTATTATTGTTATTATTTATTTATTTTTATTTTTTATTTATTTATTTTTATTTTTTTTGTGGCTCGCTATCTTTTTACTTTTTAAAACATTCGTAATTAAACTTTATATATTATTATTTTTATGTATAATTCAATTTTATTATTCCGATAATTTTCTAACTAACCTTTGTATATATATATATATATATATATATATATATATATATATATATATATATATATATATATAGATAGATAGATATATATACACACACAAGTAAAATTTATAATATATATATAGATAGATAGATATATATACACACACATGTAAAATTTATACTTTAAGTCCCATTTAAATAACAAATTATAATTTTTAATAACTTTCTAACTACTATTTTATGTTGTTATATATTCACATAATTTAACTAATTTCCATTAAATCTTGACTCTGGTCGTAAAGTCAAAATTAGCCGTTAGTGAGGATAGCTTTTGGAGTCTCTGCTCACACTATTTAACATGCTAAGCTGGATCTGTTTCTTCAACTTGTCCTGACGTGTTTCTTCAACTTGTCGTGACGATGAACCACACTTGTTGGTTCGAAACACCTCGACAAATGATTTATCTTGTGATTTACGCCGAAGAATTTCTCTTAAACAAATTAAATCTCTATGACATGACATTACAACGTCTCTACCATAGTGCTAACACTCCTAGCAATTACCCCTTAAACTTCACTAGGGGAGATTAACTTGGTCCGTCTTTCTTGAAGTCCACATAAAATGATATAAACTCGTATGTATTGTTAGTTTAATATTATGTTTTTTCAATCCTTTAATTTTTGTAAAATGCATCAAATGCAAACATTAATTTCAATTTTAAGTTTATATTAAATTTTTAGGTGTTAGCGATAGGAGAATGTGTATTTCAATTATTATAAATATATTTTATAATAGTTATTTTTACAAAATCAGTTTATAATATTTTATTTTTAATAAAAGTTAAAATATAGATTTAATTTTACAGTAAAAAATGGACCACTCAAACCTTTATTATGGCTAGATTTTCTCCCCTGGGACCACTCAAACCTTTAGTATGGCTAGATTTTTTCCCCTGAAATTTCGAATTCATATTTTTTTCACCAAAACCTACATTAACAAAAAATCTGTAATAACCTACTCTAAACCATATAGGCAAAAACTAATAATTTATAATAATGTATTATAAACAAAATATTAAATTATTACTCATTTTAAATAATATATATGTTAAATTATATTATATTAAGTTAAAAATGAAAAATTATTAAAATAATTAATTAATTTTTTATACATCATTTAAAATTTATATGTCAATATATGTTAAATTATAGGCTAACACTCCTAACAATTACCCCTTCAACTTCACTAAGGGAGATTAACTTACTCCATCTTTCTTGAAGTGCACATAAGGGAGATTAATTTGTTTATTTAGGTCCGATAGACCATTATTTGGTCTCAGCGGACGTTAACCATCATCATCATCATCATCATCAAAATGATATAAACTCATATGTATGGTTAGCTTAATATTATGCTTTTTCAATCCTTTAATTTTTGTAAAATGGATCAAATGAAAACATTAATTTTAATTTTAAGTTTATATTAAACTTTTAGGTATTAGCTATATGAGAATGTGTATTTCAATTATTATAAATATATTTTATAATAGCTATTTTTACAAAATCAATTTATGATATTTTATTTTTAATAAAAGTTAAAATATAAATTTAATTTTACAATAAAAAATGGACCACTCAAACCTTTTTCGAATTCATATATTTTTCACCAAAAGTGCATTAACAAAAAGCAATAACATACTCTAAACCTTATAGGCAAAAAATAATAATTTCTAATAAAATATTACAAATAAATTATTAAATTATTACTCATTTTGAATAATATATATGTTAAATTATATCATATTAAATTAAAAACCAAAAATAATTAAAATAATTAATTAATTTTGTATACATCATTTAAAATTTATATATCAATATCACCAAGCTGGGATGAAGAACATGGAAAGTACATCAGAGGACGGTGGGCAAGTGGTATGATGGGACCAGCCAAACACCCCACACGATTCCGCACAATAAAGATTGGAATTAACACACTGTTATGTTAACCACTAATTAAATGATTTAAACAATGATTAAGCTGTGGATTAAAATGTGGTTTGTGACTTAACATCGGATCTTTCTGGACTTTCGTAAGGTGGCAATTATGACTGTAGTTATTAACACTATACTGGCACCTTGGTTTGCGTTTCCCGCTCCTCTTTCTTACCAAAACCTTCCCTCCTATTGTTGCTCAATCATTTCTGCTCTTCATTTATTGGTGCCGAGGGTTTGTTTTGGTAATGCTTATGCTGCTTGTGTATGATGCTACGTTGTAACTAATGTGCGCGCCAGTCAGGGGCTACTCTGCCTTAGATATTGGCGCCTACATTCACCTGGGTGAGTTGTGGTTTTGGCTCTTTTTGCAAAAATTGGTAGTTTTGCTGCCTGTGATAGTATACGTTTGTAATTCTCGTGCAGCTGCTTACTGTGTCTTTATTCCATGGTCATTTTTTTGTTATGAGGTCGTTTTTCTGGTAAATCTCAGTGGTTTTGTGCATGCATGCAGGTTGCAAAGCGATGGTACTCCTGTGTTTTCGACTTCACTTCAAGTAACTTCGTCCATCCATGATTTACTCTATTGCCTTTGTTATTTCGTCTCTAAATGAACTCGCTCCTTTGTCTCAGTCAGTATCCGAGATTTGGGGCTCAATGGCCTGCGCTCTATCTACGCTATGAACCCTCTAGGTAAGGAAAATAATTGCTCTCTACGTATGCACTTATTCGCTTTTTCTTTAGAAAATAAAATAAACAAGACAGTCTGCATGCACCATATCGTTTATTCTGGTTGTTCAATGAATAGGAAACAATAAAGAAATATTATGGTTGTTACAGATGGATTCGAATGAATAAATTGTATGCTCCTTTTATTATGGATACTTGTGTTCTGAACCTTTTGAATGATTTTAGATTTTTACATTTATAGCTTCTATCCATAGTTGTCTACACTATGTGTAGTTACTTTTTCAGTTGCTATTCTATTAGTTACACAACTGTTCATGTATTTTGTTCGTTCTGTACTACAAGATTTTACATTAGAAATATTTGTCTTTTTCCTCTAAAATGAAAGAACAGTTATTAAACTATTGTTTATTAAGGACAAACAAAATAGTGACCATAACTGACTAAACACTCCGTAACTAATACTGAGATTAAAAGAAAAACAAATTCCTGCATCCTACTTTGACAAACTGAACATAAAGAAACCAATTTGCTAATAAAACTTTCCACCTTGGTGGAGACCAACACCCGGTCATGATGCCTTAGTTGGATGCTCCTCCATCAGGCTCCCGGGGTAAAAAGAAATCATGGCTCTGGTCCATGAGCTTCTCGACTGAAGAACCCGCCTGCTCTATTTTCCTAGCATCAAGCCACGAACTGTCCTCAATAGGAGGGTTCTTCCACTTGACCAGGTATTGCAGATACTCCTTTCACTGAGTTCGTTTGGCCACCTGAGTGTCGAGGATTCTCTCAATCTCGGGAGGTTGAACGTAAGTCATTTGTCTCATCCAAGTTGCACTTCCATCTTGGGTGTCCCGTGTAGGCTATGTGGTTCTGTCTTCTTCTTCTCGGTTAGCAGTGTAGGTAAACAAGCCTACTACATTGAAGATGGGCGAAATGCCTATCCCTAGTGGCAGCTGTATCTCATAGGCATTCGCTCAAAAATTTTGGAGAACTTTGTAGGGACCTATCTTCTTCGACTTCAGCTTGTTGTATGCACCTCTAGGGAAGCATTCCTTGCGCAAATGTGTGAGGACTTCATCTCCCACATTAAACTGCACTTCTCTTGGTTTCAAATATGCTTGATGTTTTTATTTTTGGCTGCTATTCTACAATTTGATTTTCACCTACTCATGCAAATCTCTCATCGTGTTAGAGAAATCTTCCCCATCTGCACTTCGCCTTTCTTATTGTCCGAGATCTCGCAACTCATGCACTTTGTGAGGATGCATGCCATACAAGATTTGAAAAGGACTGCAACCCGTGCTGCGATTGGGCGAGTCATTATAAGTGAACTCTACCAGGGCATGTAGTCTATCTCACATCTGCAAATTCTCACCAATAAAGCTTCGTAGCACGTTCTCCAGACTTCTGTTTACCACCTCTGTTTGTCCGTCGGTTTATGGGCGATAAGTAGAGTTGTAACTCAACTGTGTATCCATCTTCTTCCATAGGGTGTGCCAGAAGTGCCTTGTAAACTTCAAAACCCTATGAGAAAGAATAGATTTAGGCAAACCATGTAGCCTGACAATCTCTGTAAAGAACAACTGGGCCACGTGAGTGGCATCACTAGTTTTTTGCAAGGGATGAAATGCCCCATCCTCGAAAACCAGTCCACTACTACCATCACCGAGTCATAACCCTGTTGTGTCCTTGGTAGACCCAAGACGAAGTCCAAGCTAACTGAGTCCCATGGTCTACTTGGAATAGGCAGTGGTGTATAAAGTCTCGTGTTTTGACTGTGACCTTCTGCTAACTTGCACACTTTACATCTGGTCACAAATAGTTGTACATCCCTTCGCATTTTTGGCCAAAAGTAAAAATGGTTGAGCTGCTCGAGCGTCTTGTCTATGCCAAAATGTCCAACTAAACCTCCACTGTGCTTTTCCTGAATAATATTCTCTCTCATCGAGCAGTCAGGAATGCATAGTTTTCCTCCTCTAAACAACAGTTTGTCTTGCAAGTTATAGTCCAGCCATGGACTATTATCTCTCACCAAAGGGTTCTGACATGCCTCGTAGGCCTCCTTAAAATCTGTGTCAGCCGTATATAAATCTTTCAAGTGCTCAAAACCCAGCACTTGTATGGTACTCTCCTGCAATAGTAAGGCCCTCCTACTCAACGCATCCACCACCTTGTTGGCCTGCCCACTAATGTGTTTCAATACAAAGGCGAAACTCTGCAAATATTCCACCCACTTAGCATGTTAGTGATTCATCTTGTGTTGTTGCATCACATACTGCAGTGCAGAATTATCCGAGAATAAAACAAATTCTTTTCCTAGTAAATAGTGTCTCCAATGCTTAAGTGCTTGGACAACAACATAGAACTCCTTGCCTTAGGATGAATACTTCTTCATGATTTCATCCAACTTCTCGATGAAAAATGCAACATGTTTATCCTCCTAACTAAGTACAATTCCAGTAGCTATACCGCTAGCATCACAACGAACCTAAAAAAGCTTTTTAAAATCTGGTAGTCTTAGGATCAGTCTCTCTGTGATATTCTTCATTAGTATCTGAAAACACCTTTCTGCTGCATCTATCCATTGAAAAGGCTGACTGGATTTTTTGATAGTGTCCAACATAGGTGCGCGGATTTCACTAAAATTTCTTATAAATTTCCGGTAAAAACTCACCGGCCCATGAAAACTCCATACCTCAAATAAGCTTTTTGGGGATGGCCAATTAACTATCACTGCAATCTTTTTCAGATCCATCTTTAGCTCATTTTCTACTATTACGAAGCCCAAATAAACCAAATCTTTTTGTAGAAAGGTACACTTTTTCAAATTTATCAACAGTTTATTCTGCTGTAATTTTTCCAGCACTTTTCGAACATGTCGAAAGTGTTCGTCCCTTGTCTCACTGAAAATTAATATGTCGTCCAAGTACACTATCACAAACTTCTGATGTATTCTTTCTGCATTTCATTCATTAAACGCATAAAGGTACTAGGTTCATTGCTCAGTCTGAATGGCATAACCAGCCACTCATACAGTCCCTCGTTAATCTTGAAGGTTGTCTTCCACTCATCCCCCTCTAGAATTCAAATCTGATTGTACCCACTTTTTAAATCAATCTTAGAAAAATATGTTGTCCCACTTAGGCAATCCATCATGTCGTCCATCCGTGGCAATGGAAACCTGTACCGGATGGTGATTTTGTTGATGGCCATCGAGTCTTTGCACATTCACCATTCTCCTCCTTTCTTGGGAGTGGGAATCATTGGAACTACGCAAGGGCTCAAACTCTCCCTTATCAACCCTTTGTCTAGCAGTTCCTGCACCCACTTTCTAATCTCCTCATTGTCTTTGGGGCTCATCCGATATGTTGCCTTATTTGGCAAACTTGCTTTGGGTATAAAGTCAGTATGATGACTTATTCTTCTTTTGGGGGGTAGTTTATCTGGTAAGTCATCCACCACAATATCTGTAAACTCTTGCAACATCTGTTGAATTTTTGTGGGAAAATCTGGCACCTCTATGTGTAGCAGCACCATCTTCACTCTTCTAACAATGGCATAGCTCACCTCATTTCCCTCAACTTGTTTCAGAAACTAGTTCCCACTCATTAACAATACTCTTGTCTCACTTGTTCCTGTTGTTTCTTCCTCCTTGATCGGCACAAGCGTGTGCTTGATCCCATCCTTGACAAACTTGTAACAGTTTGTCTTTTCATCATGTACCACCTTCCTGTCATAAAGCCATGGTCTGCCTAGTAGTATGTGACATACATCCATCAGCATTATGTCACAAATGACCTGATCCTTATATCTGCCAATATGAAATTCCACTTCGCATTGCTCATCTACCAACGATTGATGGCCTTTTTGCAGCCATGAAACTTTGTAAGGGGCAGGGTGCTTCAACCACTTCAACCCCAACTTTTCTACCATCTCTATGGCCACCAAGTTATCTGTACTTCCACTATCAATAATCAGCTTACAGCACTTACCATGTGACTTACAAATCGTCTAAAACAAAGCTTTCCGCTAAGTTTGTTCAACTGTTTCTTTGGTTGGTTTCAGCAACACCTTGTTCAAAACTAGGGCTTCCCCTATTTCTAGAACATTTTCTGCTTCTTGGGGAGGTGCCTCTACTTCTTCTGGTTGTGTGACATATGCACCCCTCGGTCCAGCTTGGTCTACCTTAGGACACTCAAATGATCTGTCTCCCCACTTGTGACACCTGTAATATTGATAACCAACTCCCCTACCTCGGCCATTTCCCCTGCCTTGCTGATACGGCCTACCACCTCTCGTGTTGTCACCACTTTTTGTTGTTTTGCAGGTTTGTTGTGTTGTCACCTTTTTTTGTTGATATGGCCTACCACCTCTCGTGTTGTCACCTCTTCCTCTGCCGATTCCTCATCCTCTCCTAGCATTTGTTTTCTAGTAATTTTCTCTTCATCTTTCATAGCACTCTGATCTGCTTCTTCAATGTTTTTCAGAGAAAGAATACTAATTTCATCCAAGATTTCTAACCTTAAACCATTTACATACCTGGCTATCTTCTCCAGGGTGTCCTATGTATAACTGGCCCTTAAGGTCACTCTGTAAAACTCTTCAGTGTACTCCCTTACTGTCATCCCTTTCTGCTTCAGATTCTGCACTTCCCTGTGTAGTGCAATCTGGTACACCTTAGGCAGAAATTTGCCTTTCAATTTGGCCACCTTCCTAGACAATTTCTTGATCCGCAACTTGTTCAATCTCCTTCTCTCTATTTGGACACTGTCCCACCATAGGGCTGCGTGTCCCTTCAACTTTATTGCAGCGAACTCGACTCTACGGTCTTCACTGACCTCCTCACACTCGAAATACTTATCTAGCTCGCTGATCCAGTCCAACAGAACCTCTGTGGACAAGCTGCTATCATAATTTGGGAGTTTTGGCTTGGGTTTGTTGTTCACCAATAGTACCAACCTCAACAGCCTCATTTCCAGTCCTTCCTCATCTGATCCATCTGTTGTCACTACAGCTTCCTCTTCGCTATCATCACCTATCTCTGGATCCCTTCTTCTCCGTACTTCAATTGCCTCCAAACGGGCAGTAAGAATCCTGATCTCCTCTCTCAATCCTTCCTCTGCTATCCTTCGGACACCTCTTCCACAGCCTTGCCTTCCTACTTCCATTTCTCTAGCCAATTACAAATCCTGCTCTCATACCACTATGATGGGACCAACCCAACACTCCACACGATTCCGCACAATAAAGATTGGAATTAACACACTGTTATGTTAACCACTAATTAAATGATTTAAACAATGAATAAGCTGTGGATTAAATTGTGGTTTGTGACTTAACTTTGGATATTTCTGGAGTTTGGTAAGGTGGAAATTATGACTGTAGTTATTAACACTGTCGTAGCACCTTGGTTTGCATTTCCCGCTCCTCGTTCTTGCCAAAACCTTCCCTCCTATTGTTGCTCGGTCATTTCTACTCTTCGTTTCTTGGTGCCGAGGGTTTGTTCTTGTAATTCTTATGTTGCTTGTGTATGATGCTACGCTGTAACTAATGTGCGCCGGTCAGGGGCTACTCTGCCTCTAAGATTGGCACCTAGATTCACCCGAGTAACTTATGGTCTTGGCTCTTTGTGCATAGATTGGTAGTTCTATCACCTATGTGAGTATACGTTTGTAATTCTCGTGCAGCTGATACCTTGTCTTTATTCCACGGTCATTGTTTTGTTATGAGGTCGTTTTGTTGGTAAATCTCAGTGGTTTTATGCATGCATCCAGGTTGCAAAGCGATGGTACTGCTCTGTTTTCGACTTCACTATAGTTAATTCGTCCGTCCATGATTTACTCTATTCCCTTTGTTATTCTATCTCTAAATAAACTCACTCCTTTGTCTTAGTCAGTATTCGACATTTATGGCTCAATGGCCTACGCTTTGTCTGTGCTACGAACCCTCCAGGTAAGGAACATAATCCCTCTCTGCGTATGCACTTATTCACTTTTTCTTTCTTTCATAGTTGATAGCTATACTCACAATCTTATCCTGGTTCTCTTGTAGGTTGAGGGTTTGCAAATGGGCATGCCTGGTGTAGTCGCCTCGGCCCTTGCTTGGTAGGCTCTGTCATCGTCATCAATTTTGCTCTTAAAGTTAGGGCTTGTAGGTTCTTGATGCTTCAGTTTTCGCAATACTTGTTTTTTGATGTCCCTCTACTGTTGTCAAGTGTCTTGGGTCGATTTAATGCAATCTTTCTTGGTTTTTGATACTGGTTATCTGTAAATGCATATATAATGGAAGTCGTCCCAAAACCCTCGTCTAGGGTTTGTTGGTTGTTAGGCTTGTGACTGCTTGTAGGGTTATGTTTGGACATTGTTATGTATATATAGGCATTTCATGTTATAATTGGAAAGAAAATATAGAGAATTTGTTTGCTTTGAATTACCTCTGTTTTAAATGTGATTATTTGACTGTTATTTCTGTCGTTCTGGATTCGACGCCCTCGAACTGTGCCTGGTTATCTTGTTCAGGTACTTTGACTGTTTTAAATTATTTTAAAGAGGAAAATGATGGAACTGTGCCTGCACTATGGTTGTTACTTGTAGTTACTTCAATGAATAGAAAGCATAGTAGACATACCCGTGTTTGTTCAGGTGGACGGATTCGAAAATAAGAAAGTGTTCTCTATCTTTTATGACTGTGCGCATATGCTCTTTTCGTTCGAACTGCTTGCAATTGTTCTTGTCTGTTTCCAGTCGTGATCTCTCTTAATGGGTTACTAACCCTCATTCTGGGGATTCGATACAGTCTTTGTTGTTTGAGCTATGTTCCTTTAGAAAGGAAAATAAACAAGACAGTCTGCATGCACCATATTGACTATTATGGTTGTTCAGTGAATAGGAAACAATAAAGAAATATTATGGCTGCTACAGATGGATTCAAATAAATAAATTGTTTGCTCTTTTTAGTATGGATACTTGTATGCTGAACTTTTTGAATGATTTTTTATTTTTACATTTATAGCTTTTGTCCACAGTTATCTGAACTATGTGTAGCTACTTTTTTAGTTGCTATTCTATTAGTTACACAATTGTTCATGTATTCATTTCTATCTGTACTGCAAGATTTTACGTTAGACATATTTGTCTTTTTCCTCTAAAATGAAAGAACAAATATTAAACTATTGTTTATTAAGGACAAACAAAATAGTGTCCCTAACCGACTAAACTGTCCCTAACTAGTACTGAGATTAAAAGAAAAACAAAGTCTTGCATCCTACTTTGACAATCTAAACATAAAGAAACCAATTCGCTAATAAAACTTTCCACCTTGGCGGAGACCAACAATCGGTCATGGTGCCCTAGCTGGATGATCCTGCATCATGGTACAGTGCAAGTCCTTTAGCGAGCCAAATCCAGTAAGGTGTTGTCCACTCAGAACAATCTAGGAGTCACTTGGTTATAGATTCTACCTCTACAACATCTTATATTGCATTTGTTTCCCGAATATGGGAAGTTAGCTGAGTGGTTTTACAAATACTGTATTTATTTATCGGTTATTTTTTTGGGGGAATGTTTTATAATTTGATAAATTCAGAAATAAGATGGATATTTTTTAATTTTATGAAAATTTATATATGATGATGATGATGATGGTTAACGCCCACTGAGACCAAATTGGTCTATCAGACCTATAATTTCTTAATTTCTATTTGTCTGGCTTCTTGTCTTTCTTGGCGAGATTGGTGATGTAGCTTTCTTTTTCTTCTCTACGGTCTTCCAACTTCCTTTATCTTGCATCTCCCTCATCTCTTCTGGTTCTTGGGACATTGGTGTCTTAACTTCGTGATCTATTGTGTTCGTCCTTTTGGAGATAGTCAGAGAAGAAGTTTGGTCTAGGAGATCTGCTTCACTGTTAAATGAAGATTTATTTTGCGCGTTATTCGAGACCTCATAACTGTCGATATATATATATAGATATGTATTTGGTATTTTTTTAATATTATTTATAATTTTTATAATTTATATTTTTATTAAAAAAATAATATTAATATTAAATTACAAAATATAAAAAAGTTAAATATAAATATTAAAATTTTAGATATTTTTAATTAAATATAAATATAAAATTTTAATATGATCATTTTAATTTCTATAATGAAGTAAAAGTACATTATAAAATATTTGAATAAGAGTTTTTAAGTTATCCAAAAATAAGAGAATGTTATAATTTCTTATTGATCTTATTTTAAAACGATGATGATGATGGTGGTTAATGTCCACTGAGACCAAAATTTGGTCTATCGGACCTAAAGAAACCAATTATTTAGTTTGATTTAAGATTTTATTCCTATGCTCAAAAAGCTTGGAGAGAAGTCTCCCAAGCTCACTGTAATTTTGACAACATAAAAGGCTAGGAAGGTCAATATTGCAACAAAGATTTTGAAACTAAGATCTAATGTGGTTGTACGGGGGCACTCTAGGAGGAAGTGATTTCCATCCTTGATGTCCATATTCTCACAGAGATGGCAGAACCTTTCCATCCATGGTGTTTTAGGAACTACCTAAGGACCCGTTTCAGTATGGAGCTCATGAGAGTTCATTCTAATCTTGGCTATATTAATTTTCTTCTTTGAGCTAGTTAAAACAGAGAGATACTTTTGATCTTCTAGGGTGGGGTTGATGACCTCCTTATAATATCTTAATTTTCTTTTAGCTGCTAAATATTTCTCACACCACATTTTTTCTTTGAACTTATAAGTAACAATATTTTTAATGTTATTAATGTTTTGCAATGCAACATTCTCGTCGATCTCCCAATGGTTTAACCAAACCCTGGTGTTTTTATACCAATCTTGTTTGAGATATAGGTGGTTTTGGCTGGAATTTAAAGCTAGCTTAGGAAGTCTATGGTCTCTTATGTTATTGAGTTTGTGCTTGTACAACAGAAGGGGGAAAGAACCACTTTTATAAGGAGAATAGGATAAGGTGTGTTTCTTTTAATTTTGAGGTTATACACTATAAAACGCTTCTGGATTTGCTCAATATTTCTCTAGGATTCTCTAGAGATGCTACAACCGCAAACCTCACATCCATATAAGATAACGGAGTGACTAAAGTTTCAAAGAGGAACTTCTTTCTATCCCACATTACGAGATTTTCCATTTTACAATTATTTTCAAGACCAAAATAAGCTTTCCATCCCCCATTAATCCTTTTCTCAGTGCTATAGTTCCAGTTGAGCTTGTGATGAATATCAATTCCTAGGTACTTGTAGGAAGACACTTCCTCCAAGTTACTATTGTCATACATAAAATTAGTGTAAGTGTCCTTCGTGGATTTGATAATCATAACTTTTTTTTGTTAATGTTAACAATCATATCCATGGTAGAGCAGAAATCCTTATGAAATATAAGTTTCTTATCAAGATCGGATGGGCACCTTAAGAGAAGAATAATATCATCAGCTTAGAGAAGAAGGATGATGACTATCCCATCTAAGATCATGCCAGCACATCCTACTTCCTCTAAACAACCTTCTAACTTATCGATGTAAATGCCAAATAGGGTAGGGGAGAGGGGGAAACGTTGTTTAACTTCGATAATACACTTAATATCTTTTGGTCATTGCTCATTGCTCTTTAACATGACAATTACATTCTTGTATACCCTTATAGCGACAGCTCTCAACTCAAAAGGAACCTTTATCTCTTATAATCTGTACCAAGGGTTGTTTCTAGGAACCATATCAAAAGCCTTTCTAAAGTCCACAAAGCAACAAAAGAGATTGGATTTATCATTGTGGCATTCCTCCACAATTATCCTAAGCGTAATGAGGTAGTCGGTTTTGGAGTGCTACTTTCTAAGACCCACTTGACCTTTAGCCTGCTTACCTTCACTTTCAAGCCATATGCTCAACTTCCTTTCCAAAATAATACCATATAACCTGGCTAGGAGAGGGTTGATCATAATTGTCCGATAATTTGAGGGTTTATTTGTATCCCCACTTATAAAAATAGGTATAATGAGGCTTTGAGTCCATGGTTTAGGGAACCCTTGCTTGATCGCTTGATTGAAAAGCTTGTGAATGTGGGGGATGAGGACAGGACCTCCAATTTTTAAAATTTCCACCTGGTAACCTTCAATGTCCTTAACTTTCCCATTAGCCAAGCAATTAACCCCAAAATCAATGTCTTCTAATGAGAAAACATCTTTCCTTGTGAGCAGGGTTCCAAAGTTATCGATGACATTTGGAGATTCATAAAGCTTTTTGAGATAGGAATTCTAGTCGTGTTATTTGATAATCACCCAATGACTGACCTCAGTTAAATATTTATTGAATAAAGGTATTACAAGCTCATGTGTTGGTGTGTGTGTGTGTATGTTATGTAGGCAACGGATCGATCAGATTGAGAATAGACAGACAATTGAAATGGAAAGACAACAGAGAAATATAGTAAGCAAATACAAGAACACAAGAAATTAATAAGGAGTTCACCCTATCCTCCAGGGCTATGTCTCCGGTCCAGCTCTTAGTGGTGGCCTTATTTTATTATGTCTTAAGTAGAGAATTACAATGCAGGAGCTAAATATGAGTCTCCTGAAACAGATTTGCTTGGTAGTGTGGTTCCTGGATTCCCCAAGCCACTGGAGTGCACAGACTCTTTTTCCTACCAGCTCTTTGATGTTTCTAGTCTAACAGATCCTCTCGGGGATGGCTTGAATCTCTAAAGCTCCCTGGTGCTCGATGCTGCCTTTGGTCAGTTTGGCCATCTGTCTACTATTTGTTTTTCTTTTCTTGACTGTCTTCTTTTCTTCTCTGTCTTTTGTCTTTGGTTCTTTTTCTCTGCGTGTCTTCTATCTTCTATTCATGGCTTTAAGGACATTCAAGCTCATGGCGATTTGGTTCCTCTTCCACCTTCATCGAATCACCTACTATAGTTGCGCTTGGAGTTCCCCGTTCAGCATCATCATCAGGCTCACAAGGAGTGGCCACATGTCCTCTTATAAATAACACCAGCCTACTTCGTCGGTTCAATTCTTTGGTTACGTCATGGAATGAGTCTTGTGCCACCTTGGCGGTCAAAGCAAACCTCAAATCCTTACAAACTTTGGCTTAATCCCCTATCAATTCTGATTTCCCATCAGGCGCGATCTCACCTGTCAGATCTGGATCCCCCAGATCCAACGCCATCCGCTCATTTCACGCGGTTTACTTTCTCGACTGTTAGTGCGTGATGAGCACCAATTTTCTCTCTCCTCCGCTCGCCACACATCGGGCGCTAAGTGGAATCGCTCTGATTTCACCAAAACTACTTACCACCCAAGGAGCCCCTGATCAATACGACTGGTTTCAGAGTGGGTCCAGCCTTTTAGCTTTTAGCCTTTTGTCCATAGTTCTCCTAGCTCCCACACGACCGAGTGCTTGGGGCTTCTCCATCTCGAGGGTTTTCTCCTAGCGATGCATGATTAGCGCTAATAAGGCATCAAAAACTCTGTCCGTTTCCAGATCTGGGCCTTGTGGGTGTTTTTTATCTCTGGTCTCAACTCTTAGAAGTCTATCCCTACATGGTACAATCATGGTTCTTTTGATTATTCTTCATGGATCCAATTCGAATCACGGCCTTCCCATTGAAAAAGCTTTTGGACCACCAAAAGTTGATTTTCAAGCATCGACTAAGTGAGGGTATTGTTTTCTCACTTGCCCAATCTCAATCCACTTTACACTGCTCGGCTTTGAACCTTGGAACCCAATCTTGAGGTACTCCACATCTCCCCTGCGCATCGTCCTCACCTTCCTGTCTAGCATTGTGTCTTCCTACAATTCATTAGGATATTCAGATAGCAGGTCATCAATAGAAGGTAATTGACTTTCCTCTTTAGGGTCCTCAATCATTGAAGGTTCAAACAATCTCAATCAATCTGCATTTAAGACTGAGTAGATGTGCATGTCGACTGGTAGATCAAGGCGAAAAGCATTTTCACCAATCTTCTCAAGTATCTTGAAGGGTCCATACCTAATAGGCTTTAGCTTTTTACCTTCGCCTTGCATCCTGTCCTTGCTGATATACAGCTAGACCTAGTCACCAACTTGAAAACTATGCTCCACCCGATGCTTATCATGCCTAGCCTTATATTTTGCTTAGCTCTTTTCCAACTGTTCCTGTACTGCCTGGTGAATCCCCTGGATCTGTTCAATGAACCTAGTTGCCCTATCCACGTCACTGTGTCCATCAACCATGGTATCTTTACCAAAGAAAAAGTCCAAAGGAGACCTTGGTGTGAAACCAAAACATGTCTCAAAAGGAGATCGTGTAAAATAATGTTTTGCTCTGTTGTAAGCATGCTGCACATAACACAAATGTTCATCCCAAAGCTTAGGATGTTTGCTGCAATATCCTCTCAGTAACTAGATCAGTGTCATGTTAACTACTTCTGTCTGGCCATCAGTTTGTGGATGAAAATTTGTGCTTTTCTTTAGTTTGGTGTCCATCAGTTCCCACAGACTTGACGAAAACTTCCCCACAAATTGGGTGTCTTGATTAGATACAATAGAAGTGGGTAATCCAAAATGAACCCATACATGTTCAAAGAACAATTTTGCAGTCTGTTTAGCTGTAATCTATTTATTATAAGGTATCAAAATACACATTTTTCTGAACCTATCCACAACAACATATAGATAATCATGACCTTTCCTAGATTTAGGTAGCCCTCCAACAAAATCCATGGAAACACTTTCCCAAGGGTAAGAAGGATTTCACAATGGAGTTTACAAGCCTAGAAATTGTCTCATTCATTTTCAGCCAATAACAAAACCTTTGTAGCTGTTTTACTTACCCCAAAGTGACCTAATATCATAGAAGTGTTTGCTTCCCTAATTATCTTTATTCTCTCAGTTTGTGGAATGCAGATCTTCCCACAATGATATAAGAGTCAGTCCTTCACATTATAATCCAATTCTTCTACTCTTTTTCCTTGACTCAAAATTACATATGCATCTTTAAAATCCATATCCTGAGCATATTGTTCAATGTAGCTTTCGTGTAGTACAGAATTATGCTTAAGTATGGTAGATGCATTTATAATGGGTCTAGATAACATGACTGCAACTTTGTTATGTATGCCCTTTTTATATCTGATGACTAAATGAAATTTTTGTAGAAAACCCATCCATATGTAGTGTCTTGATTGCTACAACTTAGTTTGGGAGTGCAGATATTGAAGTGGTTGATGATCAATATGTATTAATGTCTCTTTGCCCATTAAGTAATGTTTCCACTTTTTCACACTCTGAACTAATGCATACAATTCTTTATCATATGTAGGATAGTTAACTACTGCAGGATTAAAAGTCTCAGAATGATAACATATGGGTTTACCGTGTTGTGTTAACACTGCTTCCATGGCATAGTCACTGGCATCTATTTGGATCTCAAATGGTCTTTGTAGATCTGGTAGTGCTTGTACATGTGTTGTACTAATCTTTTCTCTAAAGGTGTCAAAGGATTTCTAATGTTTGCCTTCCCACTGAAACACCTTGTTCAGTCCTGTTAAAGCATTTAAGGGAGCTGCAATTGAGGAAAAGTTAGAAGTGAACAATTCCTCCAATATTGTGTTGCCCCTAAGAAGCTTCTCACTTATATAGCAGACTTGGGTTTAGGCCAGTTTACAATGACTGCCACTTTAGAGGGATCTATTTTCAATTCACTGCCCCTACTACATGACCCAAATAATTCAGATATGTCTTTCCAAATTCACATTTTGAGAGTTTAACATAAAGTTTTTCTCTTTTCAAAACATCTAGTGTCTGCTTAACATTTTTTAAATGTTCTTCCCACATTTTACTAAAAATCAGAATGTCATCCAGGTATATAATAACAAAATCATCAAGAAAAAGTCTAATTACATCATTCATTAATCTCATGAAAGTAGCAGGAGCATTAGTTAAGACAAAAGCCATAACCAGCCATTCATACAATCCCTACTTTGTTTTGAAATCAGTCTTCCGTGCATCTTGTTTTGCAACTCTGACCTGATGGTATCCACTGTCCAAGTCTAGCTTGGTGAAATAAACAGCTTCCTTTAATTGATCTAAAAGATCATCTATGCGAGGAAGGGGATAACGATTTTTAATTGTTATCTTATTCAGTGCTCAGTAATCAATGCACATTCTCCACGAACCATCTTTTTTTCTCACCAAAATGATTGGTGACCCAAATGGTTATGTTCCAAGCCTATGAATCCCTTCTTGAGCAACTCATGCACCTACTTCTTGATTTCAGCATTCTCTAAAGCAGACAACCTGTACATTCCAATGTTAGGCAATGGAAAATCTTGTTGCAAAATAATATCATGTACTATTCCCTTTTTGGGTGGTAGACCTTTAGGTTCTTGAAATAAGACATCATACTTTGAAACAACCTTTTCTATATCAGCTTGTTTTTCAGCATTACAGCCCTCCAATACATTGGTTCTATCAGGTTTCTTTTCCTTTACAACCATTAATTTCTTGCATGAATTTATCATTCTTTTCATCTGTCCTGAGTTTGTGAGAGTATAATTATTCTTGAGCTTATGACCTCTTACAAAGTATTCCATTCCATCTTTAACAAGTAGATACTTATTCTCAGCTCTATAGAAGATAGCCTTCCTATCATACAAGTAAGGACTTCCTAAAACAATTCCACATATATCCAAAGGAATTATGTCTAACTCAACATCATCTACAAATGTTGAACCAAAAGAAAACTTGAGTTTGCACTGTCTAGTCAGTTGTATTTGTGCTTTATCGTCCAACCATCCTAATGGGTATGGTTTCTTATGAGGTGTAGTTGCTAATCCCAATTTCTTTACAATTGCTTCAGAAATTAGATTTACTTGTGAGCCAGTATCAAAAAAAGTATCAATATTTTGATATTTGGAAACAACTCGAATATGGAAAAGTTCATGTCTTTTTCTCTCATTTTCTTCATCAATAACAGATTGAGCAGAATTAGTAGGAGATGCTTCAGAATTCTTACCTTTTATACTTGTGGCTGCAAAAGTTGTTTCATCTCCTGAGTCTGACCCCAAATCCTTCTGAATAGCTGCAGCAGTCTTCTTCTTCTTGCCCTCGCACTTCTTAGGTCTCATCTCTGGATGCAGAATCCAACAATGCTCATCATCATGCCCATCCTTTTTACAGTGAGTGCATGAAGCTTTGCTTTTCTGTGCAGTGTTAGCCTTCCTTACTTTCCACTTCTGCTTTCTTTTCTCCTTGCTCTTGCTTGTAGTGGGTTGGGATGGTCCCCCAACTCCTCGATTTCTATTCTTTCCTCTAGCTTCGAGATGAGTAGCTTGTACAGATACCTCATCTATACTAGTGGGATTAAACATGAGGATGATATGCCTCATGTAGTTGTGTAGACCACCAATGTGCTTCAAAAAAGTCTCTGGTGAGTCTATTGAGATTCCTAAAATCAATGCTCTCTTTTTAAATTTCTGAGTATACCCTTGCACACTTTGCCCTTTCAACTGTCGAAGAGTTTGCCAACTCATCATGGCTTGTTGCATGTAGGCCAATGGATGGAACTGCTTTTTGATTGCAGAAACAAATTCACTCCAGACAGAGATGGTCTTACCATGTCTTTTCATATCAGCTTGGGTTCTACCTTCCCACCAAACCAAGGCAGTGCCTCCTAGGTGTAGGCTTGCCAGCTGAATCTTGCTCTTGTCTCAGTCTATGTTTTGTACTCTGCAATACACATCAATCTGTCTAATCCAATTGTCCAACATTTCAGCATTTAGCTCTTCATCATATATAAGCAAGTCAAATTTAACATCTAGCTTGACCAAACATGCTTTCTTCTTACTCACAGGGCTATTAGGAGTTGTGAGAAATCTTTCCTCTTTCCCTTTTCCTTTGGAGTGGTCTTGGAAGTGAGACTCATCTTCTTCTTTATTTTGTTTGGAACCTGATGAATCTTCAGCCTTATGTTTTCTAAAGTCCCTATACATTTCTTCTACCATAGAATTTATAGCTAGGAAACTTTCTATGAATTGAGGGTCTTGCCCCACAAAACCTTCCTCTGACATTGTCTTCTAAGGATAGACTGTTCCAATTTTAGGATTAGTTTCGACCAACTCTCCTTCTCCTAATTTAAGCTTTGATCTAGTGAGAATTCAACAGCTAAACCAACACAAGCTTGTCTAACCTTACAGCCTAAAGCTCTGATACCACTTGATCTGATAATCACCGTATGAGTGACCTCAGTTAAAGATTTATTGAATAAAGGTATTACAGACTCATATGTTGGTGTGTGTGTCTATGTTATTTAGGCAATGGATCGATCAGATTGCAAATACACAGACACTTGAAATGGAAAGAGAGCAGATAAATACAGTAAGAAAATACAAGAACACAAGAAATTAATAAGGAGTTCACCCCATCCTCCAGGGCTATGTCTTCGGTCTAGCTCTCAGTGGTGGCCTTATTTTATTGTGTCTTAAGCAGAGAATTACAATGCAGGAGCTAAATATGAGTCTCCTGAAACAAATTTGCTTGGCAAGGTGGTTCTTGGATGTCCCAAGCCACTGGAGTTCATAGATTCTTTTGCCTACCAGCTCTTTGACCTTTCTCGTCTAACAAATCCTCTCGGGGATGGCTTGAATCTCTCAAGCTCTCTGGTGCTCGATGCTACCTTTGGTTAGCTCGGCCCTCTATCTTCTTTATGCTTTTCTTTGCTTCACTGTCTTCTTTGCTTCTTTGTCTTCTTTCTTTGGTTCTTTTTCTCTTTGTGTCTTCTATCTTATGTTCATGGCTTTAAGGCCATTCGAGCTCATGGTGGTTCAGTTCCTCTTCCACCTCCGTCGGATCACCTACTTCAGTTGCGCTTGGAGTTCCCTATTCGGCGTCATCATCAGGCTCACAGGGAGTGGCCACATGTCCTCCTGTAAATGGTGCTAGCCTACTTCGTCGGTTCAATTCTTTGGTTATGTCATGGAATGAGTCTTTTGCCACCTTGGCGATCAGAGCGAACCTCAAATCCTTACAAACTACGACTTAATCCCCCATCGATTCCGCTTTCCCATCGGGTGCAATGTCAACTCTTAGATCTGGATCCCCCAGATCCAACACCATCTGCTCATTTCGCACAGCTGACTTGCTCAATCGTTAGCACACGATGAGCGGTGGTTTCCTCTCTCCTCTGCTCACCATGCATCCGGCACTGAGTGGAATCACTCCGATTTCACCAAAACTGCTTACCACCCAAAGAGACCCTAATCAATACCACCGGTTATGGAGTGAGTCCCATCTTTTAGCTTTTAGCCTTTTTTCCATGGTGCTCCTGGCTCCCACGTGACTGATTGCTTGTGGCTTCTCCATTTCAAGGGTTTTCGCCCAGTGGTGCGCAATTCAAAAACTCCCTCTGTTTCCTGATCTGGGCCTCCCAGGGGCTAATTTCGCCTCTTGCACAGTCTCCATGGGCCTTGGTTAGCGTGCTTTGACTGAGGTCCTCGTCGTTCCACGATAGCTGCCAACTGCCACTAGTTTAGAGGTGTTTTTGATCGCTATCCTCAATTCTTAGAAGTCTGTCCCGACCTGGTACAACCATGGTTCTTTTGATTATTCTTCATGGAGCCAATTTGGATCATCGTGTAAAGCAATTTTATTATTATCTTTAGTTTTCCTAGTTAGAATCTGCCTCCAGAATTTCTCAGGAGCTACCTTAGAGAGGTGTAAGAGATTCTCTTGTATTTTACGAATATACTACCTTTTTTTCCTTTTAGTTATCTGAATTTTGGAATTTCTGTTAGACGATGTTACTCAAGAAATTAAAAAGCTGATTGGTTTATGATTGAGAAGAAACCAATGGATTCAAAGATGCCAAGCTTGGCAAAATAAAAATGTTGGTGTTTTTCTAAATCTGAATGAAGAATTGGTAAAGGTTTATCCTCTGCCAAATATGAAAGTAAAAGTTTACTTCAAAACTCTGGATGATACATGGGGTAGTCACTACACAGAAGAAATGATCAAAGTTCTGAAAACTTTGAACTATTATCAAATTATTGGTGGAATTGATTTCTCTGTTGTTGTTTATGTCTCTGCACACATGCTTGATCTAGCAGAAATCAATATGAATGAATTAGTTCAATGTTTTCTAAGTTCACTGAGAATTCCTGATTTGTTTGACGAATTAGATGCAGCTTTTTTGCAAAGGTTCGAGTGAGGAAGTTTTCCTTAATCATCCACTTTGTATATTCAAGTAAGTACTGAGTCCATCATCATCTTTATTGGTATCAGAGCCTAGTTCTGAGTTTGTAAACTATAGACAGAGCCTATAGAAAGCCAGGCAGCCTTCGAAAAGCATCCTTGTTTTACATTGTGTTGAGTAGATAAAAGCTTTCTTTAGTCCATCTCTGGTATAGTTTATAAAACATGGCCAATCCCTTACGCTCATTCTCTTCTATCGATCGTAAAGTTATCACTAAAGTTTCATCAAGGTCCAATGAATCTGAAATTGCTGAAAATGAAAATCATGAGACAGTTGAAAACCCTGCAAATTGGACTCCTCCAGCTTTGCATGCTACTAATATTTATAAATTGCCTATGACTTTTGTGTTGAAAAGAAAGAATTTCTTGAAAGAGGTAGAGATTACAATAAAGATTTCAGGTCCATCTGTTCAAATCCTTGCCTTAAATTTGTTTTCTGATGACGAAATTAAAAAGTTCTGCTAGTATGCTAAAGAGGGAAAATATTTCTATCTTCATTTTGGAGGTATAAGGATAGGTCTAGCACCATTGTTCCATCATGGTATAAATACCCCTTGCATAGCTGAACTGTTTGACACTCGTCATCAATCCTATGATAATGCTAGGATTGGAACCATAGTGGGAAATCTGTCCACAGGATGTCAATATGGGACAATATATCCTGATTACACTATTAGTTTAAATGATGCTCATTTAAAATACTATTGGAAATTGTTGACTGGGGTTCAAGGTCTAACCATGGCAGAAGAAAGCGAATATCTTTCTGTAATAGGACAAGCTTCATTTCAGCTGAGAAACACTGCCCATCCAAAGCTGAAACAACCTGTGTTAAACGATTGTGTCACAATTGGTTTATCTAATGCCCAGGTTGAAGGTGTTTTATATGACCCTGCTGAATTACCCGGCAATTGGTATTTCCAATACAAATCCATCGCTGATGAAAAGAAGCCTGAGTCCAAATTAAAAAGAGTCACTATAGATAATGGCCAAGTAAAGTTGATTCCTCCAAGACCAAAAGCGCCTCGACCAGTAACCAGGCCAAAAAGATATGTTTTTCCTATTTCTCCAAGTGAAGTCCCATCTAGTAGTAATGATTTGTCTATGATTGAAGAAGTCAGTCAATCTGAACCTCAATTGTCATCTACTGATTTGTATATACCTGAGTCAAAACCTTTTCTTCCTATTGTAAATAAAATGCATCGTATAGGTTATTTTCCTCCTGTTGAAGAATGGCAATATGTCAATCGACGGTTTGTCAAAGGTGGCAAGTGGCCTCCTTGTACAAAGTTCTGTACAACCTCTTCATCATCCAGACAACCAGCCACTCGTGCTGACTGTGCTCCCCTGATAGAGCATAATGCACAGAATACAAATGATTTGGATCAGACTTACCAGATCGGTAATTATCTGACCACCTGGTGTGCACATGCTGAAGAAATACTTAATGATCTAGGCTGTCAGAGTGAATTAATTCCTGCCAATCTTAAATTATTACATGATGAACAAACAACAGATAGACAGAAGAGGGAGGACAAAGAGAGAAGAAGAAGAGAAAAGAAGAAGAGAGAATCTCAGCCTCCGAAATTTTCCAAAACCATGGAAGTTCCTCAAAATTGGCCTACTAGTGAATCTCAAGAAGAAGATGTAGTTGAATCAAGTAGTAAAGTTGGACATAAAATAGAAAGACCAAAACCAGTTATTCTCCACAAAAATAAAAGTGAATTGGCTACTTTAGAGAATTCTACTACTTTGTTTCCATCCTTTATAATGCCATCACTCCAAAAAGCAAATGTGTTTACCGAAGCCAAATATCCAAGAGTAGAAGAAGATTTGTTTCCCACTAATTCATCTGGGTATGTTCTAGATTTGGATAAATCAAAGAATCCAATTGAATCCATCAGAATCTGGATTGGTGCTTTATACCAGATGCAAGTTGTCTCCAAATTGGACAACTATTCAATCTTCTTGTTAGCAGAAAAAAGAATGGCTAGTATTGTGTATGATTGGTGGATGGGTGGAACAGCCAAAGAAAGAGTAAATGTTGTAGCCTCAGGCTTAGCTACTCTAGAAGTCCTTTTTCTTACACAATTTGTCCCTGAACCTGGAGATGAGAAGAAGCAGCTTATTACAGATTTAACAAGAATGGAATTGAAAGACTTAAAGGATTTAGATAAATTTGGTTATGATTATATGTCAATAGTATACAAAGCTAATCTGACCAATGATGTCACGCAGAAGATTTCCTTTTTGTCTAAGCTGCCAGGAAACCTAGGCGATATGATAATGAAAGATCTAGAAGTCTAGGGTAAAAAGATAGATCAAATCTATTGGATAGATCTTTTATTCAGGTGTCAGGAAAAAGTAAAATATTTGTGTTGGCAAAAACAGGTTCATAATGTCTCACCAAATCTGAATGTCTGTCGTTCTGTATTACCATGGACTCCTTTTAGGAAAAGAAGATGTAAAAAATATGGTAAGTACAGACCAAAACGTGTTGCAAATCCAAGACGACCATTTAGAAAATTCAAGTATATCAAAAAGAGAAAACAACCCAAAAGAGATAATGCTTTCTTTATCTGTAAGCAAGAAGGACATTTTGCTCACAAGTGTCCAGAGAGTTCTTCCAATAAATTAAAAGCCTGTATAGAATTTGAAGATTTTGTAGATAATTGGTCAGTTGTCGATTCTCAAGATGAAGTGTCCGATGTATATATTTTGAAAGACGCTTCTTTGTCAGACAGTGAAGATATTCCTGATGTTAGTCAGAAAATGAATATATGTTATAGTGAATGGGAAAGTGAACCTAGTGAACAAGAGCTTCATTACAGTGATGAATATGAGTCAGAAGATTCTACAGAAGAATACTCAGATGACTCTTCAATTGATATTGTTACCACCACAGATTCTAAGAATGTCACCCCCGTTTTAGATTCCTTGTCTCCGCAACCCATGGTGAGTTCTTTTTGTCCATATCCAAAAACAGTTGCGTCATCCTCATCATCACTTCGTGTAAATACTACTGCTCTTGCTGAAGAAAATGCTTTCCTAAAAAAGATTGTCAAATCCAATAACCTTCTATATATCCCAGTTGAAGTTCAAGTGAAAGGTGAATGGATAGCTGTTGATGCTTTTATTGACACAGGTGGTTCCAATAATCTTGCATGGCCATCTCTCTTTAAAGGATTATGGAAACCCCTACAACATATTCTTGTCTCAGAAACTATTGGCGGATCAGTAAATCTCACCCACTATGTCGATAATATTTCTTTGAAACTTGGGGGGAGTGTTATCAAAATCTCTACCATACAGCATTATGATGCTTTAGCCAGTTTGTTTTTAGGAATGCCATTATTAATTCAGTATTTCCTGTTACTATTAGTGAAGATAAAATCATTTGCAATATAAAAAATAAGGCAGTTCCAGTTCCTAGGCTAACTTTGGCAAACTCGGAAGTGAGAAGAGAGCAGAGTCAAAAGAAAGTAGGTATAAAGAAATCAAAGAATGAGTCTCATGATTGGAAAGAAGTTTTACAAATTTATGAGGCTAAAGCTCAACCTACTTAGAAAGCCAATAGAAATCCTGTTTGGTCACCAGAACAAGTCAGAATATATGAGGAATTGCTAAAATGTTGTTCAAACAATCCTCAAGCTTTCTAGCAAGTTGAAAGCCCACAACAAGAAATTATTACGTTGCATGATAATGCGGTAACTGGTAAATTAATACCTTGCACCCCTGCTGAAGAAAAGGAAATGAGAAAGCAGATTGAAGAATTGCTAGATCTTCAACTTATTGAACGAAGCAGATCTCATTATTCTTGTTTTGCATTCCTTGTTCGAAATCATTCAGAAATAGTCCGAGGGAAAGATAGGATGGTTATTAACTATAAACCATTAAATGCTATCACTAAAAGTTTTAATTATCCTATGCCCAGACAGGAGACTATAATGCAGAAAATTCAAGGAAGTAAGATCTTTAGCAAATTTGATATGAAATCTAGATATTATCAAGTTCGGATTAAAGAAGAGGATCGCCATAAAACTGCTTTCACATGTCCTGCCGTATTATTTCAATGGAGAGTTGTTCCATTCAGTTTGAAGAACACTCCTGCTTTCTTCCAGAAAAGAATGGACCATATCTTCAGTAAACATGATTTTATTGTTGTGTATATAGATGACATTCTTGTACATAGTCCAGATTTAGAAACACATTTGAAGCATCTCCAAGTGTTTCTTGAAGAAGCAAAAACACATGGTCTTGTGTTACCAGAGAAGAAAATGCTTCTTTTTCAAGACAGTATTGATTTTCTTGGAATTCATGTTAGTCAAGGAAAAATTCAGATGCAGCCACATGTTTTGACAAAACTCTTTGAATTTCCTGATCAGTTGACAGATGTAAAGATAATTCAAAGATTTTTAGGAATTTTAAATTATGTACATAAATATATTCCTAATCTTTCTGAAAAAACTTCTCCTATTCGTCAGTGTCTACATTCCGGATGGTCACCTGAAGCAACTAAAGCAGTCCAGCTTTTAAAGGTAGAATGTCAGCATCTCCCAGCTCTAAAACCTCCAGGTAATGGTTTTTTAATTTTGCAAACAGATGCTTCAAACAATTTTTGGGCAGCGGCACGTTTTGAACGAAAGGGAGAAGGAGAAAAAACAGAAGAAGTTCTTTGTGCTTATGCTTCGGGAGAATTTATAAAACATCAAAAGAATCATTTTCTTGTTGAAAAGGAAACTCTTGCCATCTTCAATGGAATCCAGAAGTTTGAAATTTATCTTGCTCCAGCACAGTTTTTAATTAGAACAGATTCCATGAACTTTAAATGTTTTCTAAATTCAAAGATCTCAAAACAGTTAGCTCGTGGAAGATTGTTAGCATGGCAAATGTGGTTCCAAATGTATGAGTTTGATGTTGAATGGATTCCGGGAAATTCTAATTTTCTAGCTGATGCATTGACCAGGGAAATGAACAAGGTCCATGTGCATAGAAAATGAAATATTTGGCCTTTCAGGCAAAACCCCTGCTGATGACAATTTTGAAACGTTTGTTCAAAGATTCCGAATTTTGGAATTTCTGTTAGATGATGTTACTCAAGAAATTAAAAAGCTCATTGGTTTACGATTGAGAAGAAACCAATGGATTCAAAGATGCCAAGCTTGGAAACATAAGAATGTTGGAGTTTTTCTAAATCTGAATGAAGAATTGGTAAAGGTTTATCCTCTGCCAAATATGAAAGTAAAAGTTTACTTCAAAACTCTGGATGATACATGGGGTAGTCACTACACAGAAGAAATGATCAAAGTTCTGAAAACTTTGAACTATTATCAAATTATTGGTGGAATTGATCTCTCTGTTGCTGTTTATGTCTCTACACACATGCTCGATCTAGCAGAAATCAATATGAATGAATTAGTTCAACGTTTTCTAAGTTCACTGAGAATTCCTGATTTGTTTGTTAGGGCTTTGTATATTTTTATCTTGCCAATTTTAAGAGATTCGTCAACAACTTTCTTAATTGCTCTCCTCCCACTTTTACAATCTTTGTCATACCATGAGTTTCTTTTGCTATTTCTTTTATTACTTGAAAGTTCAATTGAGAACTTGTTAATAGAATATGAGAGGGTTGTAGTAAAATTATGATAGAGATATTCTATGTTGTCTATACTAGATAAATGAAGCAAATTATTTTTTAATTAATTTAGAAAGAGATCTTTTTTATTTCTATCAAAGATTAATTTTTTTTACTATAAGGGTTATCTTCTATGGGATCTCTATGCATGACAAATATTAAGAGTTATAAGTAAAGGCCTATGATCAGATTCAAGCTCGTGGTCATTCAAGATGTCAAAATTTGTTATTTCGTTGTATAGAGGGAGATCGGAGATAACATGGTCTGCCATGTTGCTACCAAGCCCATGGATGCAGGTCATCTAGCTAGAATTGGGTCACTTCTTTAGATTGTTGCAAATTATGAAATCATGAACACTACAAAGCTTGACTAGCTCTGACCCAAACAATTCTCTCCAGAGGTCTTCAGAGCTCCTTTTGTACCAGCTAGCCAGAGGAAGGTCTTCGTCTAACCAAAGAGGATTAGGGTTGGAATGATTACTTAGAAGAAAAGCTTGGTTGTTTGAAGTTCAATCATTAAAGTCACCCATTAAAAGGATATTGCATTCATTCCTTAGGTTAGAAATATCATTCTCTAAACCATTGTAAGGACTATTTTTATCTTGATTCTTCTTCTTATATAAGTTAGAATTGATGGGGGGGGATAACAGATTGCAATGTAGGTCTTTTTATCATAAATCTCAGTAATTTCTATCCAATGATATTGGTTGCAAGGGTCATTTTTATAAATCCTAGCATGGGGAGAGATGTTATTCTTAATGTAACAAGCTATACGCCCAATGCCTCTAGAGGAGGATCGCTTATTCCAAGTAGACCATAATGTAAAGCCATCTATGTTAGGGACCTTAGGTTCTTCGTGGTCCCAAGTTTCAACAAGAAAAATAATATGAACATCATTCCAGATCCAACTTAGCTTGGGGCTTTTCTTCAATTCGTTGATATAACTAGTTAGTTTAATACCAAGTTTTTTCAATTCTATGTTTTTCGTTGACGTGGAAATAAAGGTAATAGAGTTACAATTTCTTATTTGTGTCATTTTTAAATATAAACTCACTTTTAATATAAAGTTTTTAAAATTTTGTATTTTTTGTTAAAATGGAAAAAATCTAAATATTGATTTTAACTTTAAGTTTATATCATTTTTTTTTAATTTTATGCTTATGTTAAATTTTTTTTTATATTAAAAAATAACTTTCGAAAATTTGTAAATTAAAAAAAATTATAATTTGTTCTTTTGTTTATTAGGTTATGTGAGTTTAGAGATTATTAGTATGTTTAATTTATTGTTGAGTAGTCTCCATTTAAAAGCATATAAGAGGTCAAAATCTCTCAAGGTTATACAGTGCCTCTATTAAAAATGCAACAAGCAAATCTTAATTTAATTTTGTCCTTGAATTAAATTGGGAATAAAATTATAATCCCACAGCTCATGACAACTTGTATTAGTTAACTAAGTTAATTTGACATAGGTGGCTTAGTTAATTCGAGTTGAGGGTGTAACTAGAGTCATGTAGAGTGTCTCCTACAATATAGGAGCCCTGGTTGAGTTTATTTTGAGTTGTAATTAATTAATTCAGTTTAATTGAGTTAAAGTCAATTAAACTAGTTCCAATTAATAGAGGAACTAGTGGGAGCTCTAGTAATGTGGTGTTTCATGTAGTCGAGTATGGTGATGCCTGAAGTGTAGTGTGGTGCTTCTTGAACTGTACTGTGGTGTTGCATGAAGCGTGTAGTGTGGTGTTTCTTGAAGTGATCAACTAGTAAACTGAAGATTCACTCATAAATAACTCATGCATGTGGTGTTGCATGAAGCGTAGTGTGGTGTTTCTTGAAGTGATCAACTAGTAAACTGAAGATTCACTCATAAATAACTCATGCATGTCAGGTCTGGGAAAGACCCAGTTGAGATTGGAGTTCAGGGACAATATACTATCAGTTGTATACTCATCAGAATTGTAGAGATGGTGCATGAAGTTAGAGGAAAAGCCTAAAGGAACTTCAAAATTCAATGGAGGAAAATTCCTATTAAATAAGGGCCTAATTCCTCATTGAATAGCGCAAGGAAGTAGGAGCTTGGAAGGCTAGGAATTTGGCTAAGTGTTGGCCAAAGGTAGTGAGTCAAACAAAGGATAGAAAATATTTGTGCTGGTTGAGCTCAAGGTTGAGCATAGAATATTGTATTCATCCAAGACTTGTCTAGGAATCAGTGGGACGAATAGAGATAATGCATAGGTTGCTCAGGCTTGAGAAAAACATTGTAATCTTCTCATATTTTCTGACTAATGCAATATACAGACAGCAAGGGATTTTAGATATGGCTTTCCATGGAAAATAATTGTGTAATGTGTTGATTGAATTCTTTCTCTTGTATGCTTCGTGATTTGTTGATCATTTAATTATTTCATGTGATGAGTAGAGTAGATTCAAGTGTATTGTTTTAGTAAATTACAATTAGCAGTTTGAATCTACAAGGAATTTCTACATGGTATCAGAGTTAGATTTGTAGAAATATGTACATGGTATCACTGCTAAATTCATAGAAATTTCTACATGGTATTGCAGATGAAATCACAATAGAACAGAAGAATTTAAAATTCTCTTTGCAGGTGAATTTCGAATTGTAAATTGATGGAGCTCTAGTTTAGGAAATATCCAGAAGACCTTATCTGTAGACTTCTTAATGGAGCTAGAAGTTTCCTAGTGGGTTGATCAATGATCCAATGTTTAGTGACACAAAAAAAGTTTTTGATCGTTGATATTGGAAGATTGAGGGGCAAATATATTTCCCATAGGGAGATCGAGACTTAGAGGGAGTCTAGTTTTAGAGGGAGCAACCCTATGGAAGCTAGCACTTCAAGATTTGGGATATCAAACACATTATTGCAGCAGTTGCAGCAACAATGTGGAAAATGTAGGAGAACAGTAGCAATAATAGTATGAGTAGATTAGATTTAGCTCATGCATCAAAATTCTTGAGGAGGAAGGAAGATACTAGAGATTTGGTGGTGGAGAGGGAGCATTTAGAGCTCTCAACATGCAGCCTCAGAAGAAACCACAACAACTTATGGAGCAACCACAAATGGAGAAGAAGAGAGGAGATAGGGTGGAAACGTCCACTCGACGACAGACCTACCGTAGGAGGAAATTTCGAGACAAGTGGGTATAGGGAGCACATGTAGCCATATCTCTAGGTAAGAGGTGGTGCAATGTGAAGAAATAGTCCCAAGAGTTACAAAAATTTGGGTAGGGTCCATTGAGTTGTTTTTCTCTCATGGATCATTGCCTTGCTACAAGGGCCCACCATATTCAGTAGCAGGAGGATCAATGTGAGTCAGATACTGAGGAGTACAAAGCAGTGTTGACAATAGAGCACGAGGCTTAGTAGTAGAGTTATCAGCAACACAGTTTTCCCAGTAAACATGGATCAATGTCAGTCAGATGTTGAGGACTGCAGAGCAGAGTTGATAGAAAAGTTGGAGGCTCAGTAGCAGAGTCAGCAGTAGCATAGTTTTCCTAGTAGAAAGATGCAGATTGAATTAGGTGATTATTATTATTATTTTTTTTGGATGCTTTTTAGTTGCAAATGTTGCAGTTACAATAGCAGCAGAGAGAAGTGTTGCATGAAGAACATTCCAAAGGTATCATATCAATATAGAGTAGAATTCCTTTCTTGTTGAGAGGGAGTGATGAAAATGCAACAAGAAAATCCTAATTTAATTTTGTCCTTGAATTAAATTGGAAATAAAATTGTAATTCCACATCTCGTGACAGCTTATATTAGTTGACTAAGTCAATTTGACTTAGTTGGTTAATTCAATTTGAGGATCTAAATAGAGTCATGTAGAGTTTCTCCAACATTATATGAGCCTTGGTTGAGTTTATGTTGAATTGTAGTTAATTAATTCAATTTAACTAAGTTAAATTCACTTAAACTAGTTCCAACTAATGGAGGGACTAGTGGGAGGTCTAGTAGTTTGATGTTGCCTATAGTCGAGTGTGGTGTTCCCTGTAGTATACTGTGGTGCATCCTCAAGTGCAGTCTGGTGCTTCTTGAAGTGTAGTGTGGTGCTTCCTGAAGTGTAGTGTGTTGTTGCCTGAAGTACAGTGTGGTGCTAGCTGAAGTGCGGTGTGGTGTTGGCTAAAGTACTCTGTTGTGCTGCCTGGAGTGATCAAACATTAAACTGAAGATTCACTCACAAATAACTCATGTATGTCAGGTATGAGAAATACCCTATTGATATTGGAGTTCAAGGATAGTGTACTATCAGTTATATAATCATTCAAATTGTAGAAATGGTTCATGCAGTCAGAGGAATAGCCTAAAGAAATTGCATAATCCAATGGAGGAAAATTCCTAGTGAATAAGGGCCCAATTCCTCATTTAACAACGTAAGTAAGTAGGAGGTTGGAAAGCTAGTAATTTGACTAAGTGTTGTACGAAGGAATTCAGTGAGATAGAGGATATAGACTACTTGTGCTAATTAAGCTCTAGGTTGACTAGAGAATATTGCATTTATCTAATGCTTTTCTAGTAAGTAGTGAGACATATAGATATTATACATAGGTTGCTCAGGCTTGTGCAAAGAATTGTAATATTTCCATATTTTCTAACTAATGCAATATACATATTGCAGGGGCTTTTAGCTATGGATTTCCCTAGGAAATCATTGTGTAATGTATTGATTGAAGTATTTCTCTTGTATGCTTCATGATTTCTTCATCATTTAATTATTTCCACTGATGAGTAGAGTAGATTTAAGTCTATTGTCTTAGTAAATTAATATTAGTAGTTTGAATATACAAGGAATTTATATATGCCATGAGAGCTAGATTTGTAGAAATTTCTACATGGTATCAGTGATATATTTTATAGAAATTTCTACATGGTATCAGAGATAGATTTGTACAAATTTTTACATGGTATAGAAGCTGAAATCAAAATAGAACAAAATAATTTGAAGTTGTCCTTGGAAGTGAATTTCTAATTGCATGTAGATGGAGCTCTAGTTCAGGGTAGATGCAGAAGACCTCATGTGCAAACTTCTTCTTGATGGGGCTAGAAGGATGCTAATGGGAAGATCAATGAGCCAATGTTTAGTGGCACGAAAAGGAGTTTTAATAGCAAGAGAAAAGGTACCAATTCATTCATTGAGTCAAATCCAATCAGACTAAGTTGCAAAATATTCTCTTATTAATTTTCTGTGGTCGCCTATACCATGAAAACTCCGACGGATGTGACCAAGGATGCCAATAACCAATGACAGGTGCAAACAACTGTAGGGAGAAGGAAGAACTCCGGATTCGGTGGTGGTTGGGCTCTCAAAAGGTCTGTTATCCCAAAAAAACAATGATTTTGTTTTATAGCCATGTGAAATCAATAAAACTAGTTATGAAAGGCATTTCTTTTCGAATCAAGTTAACATAACCAACTATAAACGATAATGTTGTGAGACTTAGAAGAGTAGCACGTAGCCATGGATCAACGGAGTCATATAACATTAAAATTAAATGCCATGGTTTGGTGACTAATGTGAACAACACAAATCCTATTATGAAGTGCTTTTCTGGAAATTAAAGAGTTAAGTTACAAAAATCACCTTATATGATTTCCATTTACATATGGAGCGAGCAATTGCTTGCTGCGTATTGGTACGATTGCGCTATTATGTGCATTTATTTAGCATGACATTGAGTTACTTATGAAATTTAATGAAGTTTCTAAGTAGTGTTTAATATATCACATTTCAATCAACATGAATCTTAATGATACATTTTATTGCAGCTTTAGTTAGCTTATACTAGAAAGAGCTCTCTTATTTATTAACCTATTAACCTATGGTATCAACACAGATATGCTCTTAATTTATGAGTACACTTGTCAAAGCTTAGGAGAGAGTTTTCATTGTGGGAAGAGTTTCGTATGAATAGTTTTTATTGTGGGAAGAGAAATTGATTTTTGCTTTTATTGTGTGAAGTAGAGTTTTTTTGTGGCACAAGTATTGTGCATTGTTTTTGAACAATCAATTAATTCGTAGTAAGATAGGGACTAGGGACTATGTTGCATCACAATTATTAATTTGTTATTATTATTTACTTTATCCAAAACAACATTATTTTAAATTAAATATATATATATATATATATATATATATATATATATATATATATATATATATATATAAACTAAATAGATCACTAATACATGTTTTTCTAAGAATTGAATTTTTTTCTTCTAAATGGAAATGTATGTGTTTTAAATTTTATCTTTGTTCTATCCGAATAAATGTTTATCCCGATCAAAACAAGGCTAGTTTCCATGGAAAGTGATTTGGCTATGTATGACATACTATAATTATGTGAAACTAAATCATTTATATAAAATTAAACATTTTTTTTTAACCTTAAATAATTTACATAAAATAAAAATGGTTCAAATAATCTTTTTGACATCTATTAACCTAGGATAAAGAGTATTTGTATGAGCTTCTTAACTTTTAAAAAATTGCTTCTATGCTGGAGACCCAAATTCTAAATTAATATTACAATTTATTCATTTTTTTGACTTTCAATTTAACCAATTTAACTGATCGATCATTCAATTTCAAAAAATCGAACAAAAATTAATGAATCCTTGGGTAACCAGAAAATCCACCATTTCCAGAAACAAGGATATTTAAATGCCTCATATACTATACCAGACTTTATTTATGAAATAGTTCCATATCCAAGATGTATTTATTCTCTTCAGTAGGTGGTACATTCTCCAAAATTCTTAGATAGGGTCGATTTGTCTATTGGATGTTAGGGTGTGAGACAAGCTTTCTTTAGGTCTACAGAATGGTAACTGTGACAGGGATGACCTAATTTTAGTTAAACCAACATATAATTTTAGGTCAGCATTGAGATACAATGGTGGCCCAACGTGGTGCAGGAACCCATGAAAGTGAAATAAAAAGATTTACAATTTTACCCTGTCGACAATAGAACTGTATAGGTTACAAGTTCCACATGCCATATTTGAGGGACACCCAACCTCCCTCATGGAAATCATTTTTTTTGTCTCCCCCGTGCAGAGTTTGTATTTTGTGGGGAAATATGATAACTTGGAGAAGTTTCACAATTTGTGGGATGAACGTACCACAATAAACTGTTTTTTTGGTGACAATTATCAAGAAATTCTAGAGATGCCTGAACAAGAGATGTGATGTGGGCTAGACTTCATATTCTCATACAGTTTTGTAGTTGCCATGAAAGTGTTTAGAAATGGTAATATTTGGGGTGAAAACTAATTTTTCAGAAGTGGCGTGTCTTGCTCTCTCAAAGGCGCTCTAAGCTCAAGCTTGTGATTCCTAACTTCACAGCTTGCAATTATTGAAAATGTCAAAAATCAGACTTTTGTAAGTCAAACTGTTGTATGTATCATAGTTATTAAGTTCGACAGTACTAGCAAGAAAAATTGGAAAATTCAGCGGTTGGGTTCATTTGGCCGAAAATTCGGTAAAATTTGGTAATTCTGGTAGGTCCAGGGTTTAGTTACCTAGCTCTACTCTTCTTGGTCTATAATAGTATTCATAATAAGGGAGAGGAGGTGCAATCATGTTTTCTTTTATGTTCAAATATTAGGGCAGATCTGTTTCTTCTGGCCTTGAATCTCCTTGAGGCACCCAGTGTTATTTTGAACTGGGGTTAACTTCTCATAGGTTAATTTTGAGCTCTAGGGGTTGGCCCTACAAAGGAATGGGTAGCATGTCTTTGCTTTAGCTTCGTAAGGTTATTGGCCAAATTAGACAGTAAAATTAAATTGAAATGTAAGTTGTTATATAAAAAATTCAAAACTAAATTTTTTATATTGAAATTTAAAAATTTATAATTTTTATTTAATTTGGTAAAAATTTTTGTTACTAAAAAATTTAATATTTTGAATTAAAAAGCATAAAGTTCTATATTAAAAAAGTATAATAAATAGTAAATTGCATATTCGAAAATTACATTGTGAAAAATGGCAAACACTAGATAGTAAGTTTATAATTTCCAAAAATAATAAATTTCTATAAAAAAATATTAAACTCCTTTATAAATATTTGTAAGATATATAATCTCAATTTTTTTTATATTTTGATTGTATTTTTTTTCAAATTTAGTAACTATGCTTGGTACCGTCCAATGCTCTTCCCCATTGGTATCTAGATTGTGAATCATAAATTAAGGTTTGGTTGTGTTTCCCTCCTCTAGTTTGTTTTGGATTGATTAGATTGTACAACTTTTCACTCCACGAATAGAGTGCACATTCTGCTTTTCACTTCACGAAATCCTCTAGTTTGTTTTGGATTGATTAGATTGTACAACTTTTCACTCCAAGAACAAAGTGCACTTTCCACTTTTCACTCCACGAATAGAGTGCAATTTCAGCTAGATGCAATGAAGAGACGAACAGAGTGCACTTTCCACTTTTCACTCCATGAACAAAGTGCACTTTCCCTGGGATGTAATGAAGAGATGAACAAAGTGCAATAGATGAACAGTCTTCACTTTCAGCTTTTCACTCCATGAACAGAGTGCACTTTCTGCTGGATGCAATGAAGAGACAAAATCTACAACGAAAGATTTATGTTTTAGTTATTAATTATATTAAATTTATGATTTGAGGTTGTTACACTTTTCTAAAAATGTACAATTTTATAGTTTTTTTTAATAAAATAATATTAGATTAGATACAAGTATAATATTTTAATTGTTTTAATTTATAAATAATTAGTAGAAAAGATCTAAAGTAAAAATATATACAAGTTTTTAAAAATTTTAAAAATAATTTAGTTTGGTATTTTAGGTAGTGGAATTTTTGCCTATTCGTATTTGAATTTGGTAACTATGAAGAAAAGTGTTTTGTGTGGTGATAACCATCAAAAAGATTCTAGAAATGCCTGAACACTACATGTGTTGTCTGGACTTCATATTCTTATACAATTTCTCCATTCCATTTATGAGAAGGTTAGAATATTGGTTCGCAGTTGCATTAAAAGTGTTTAGAGATGATAATATTTAAGGTGCAAAGTCCATTTTTCAGAAATGGGGTGTCCTGCTCTTTCAAAGGGCAATCCAATTCCTATAAAAGAGTTTCTACCCTAAATAATATCAACATTATCTAGATCAATGGGTACTGAGAACAAATATTCTAATCAGAAGATTAAGATTCTTCTCTCAAAAACTATCGTTCATATTCTATCAATTTTGGTCCTGATGATAGACCCCTTTTGGGGTTCTAAACGTTGACATAACGAACATAATACTGTGGATAATCTAGATCATGCTACTCTAAAAAGACTACCACAGAAGCTTAAAGTCTAAAATATTCTAATCTTTGACATTAATGGAATAGTCGAGAAACCTTAAGTGATATGTGCTTACACAACAAAAAGTGAGTCCATAGAATTTGTTGAAAGTCCCCATCACATTTATACTTTTCTTTGGTACGCTAATCCTACTGATTGTGAATTTTTCTGAGGAAATATCTACATTATCGACAAGTGAAAGACAAGACAATATCTCTGCCTGTCGAACATGGGGAAGTTGGAAGATTGGCCAAATGACATGTCGAACTTGTAACTTTGATTCTCGTTTGGCAGGGTGAAACCCGCATTTTTCGTTGGTTGGTTCCTTCTATTGTGTCAACAACTAGATGAGAACATTAACTTGATACTAAATTCTATTTAAAGGGACTATGGCTCTGATCCCTTTCCCCGTTATAAAAAGAGATAAATCAGATACAGGCAAGTTCACCCCATCAGAGAGATACATTAAGATATGATAGCAACACAAATAATATTGGGAAAATTACAGTGAAAAACATATACTGAGAACATATTTATTATTTTTTGTTAGAGGGTTAGTTAAAAATCGAAATATCATGTATTTTGATAGTCTACCTTACATAAAGAAAATATTACGAGAAAAATTTAGATTTAGCTTAACTCTAGTTTTACTAAAGTTTTGAGAAGGATGATATGCAAAGAGAATTGATCATTCTCCACTCTTAGTAGGCCAAGAGTTAAGATGGATCTAGGCTGGTTAATTCCCCCTAATTCCCTCTTTTAAATAGAATGTATTCCACATGAATACCATGGGTCAATACCATGAGTTCTCATAAACGTGGAGCTCACAAACCGACAGTAACTTGACCAAATCAAGTTTACCTCCACTGCCCAACAAAAATTAATAAAATAAAAAAAATATGATAAAATTTTTATTTTAACGTACAGTTATTTTTAATTTATTTTATTTTAACATAGAGTTAAAGAATGGTGCCATTATCAGAGGTATTCTAACAACCACCCGAATTGTTAAAATGATCATCACAACCTAGAATATTATAGGACTCAATAGCAAGGGAAAACAAAGATACCTCAAAGAGAGCCGAAAAAAGGATAGACCCAGTATTATGATCCTACAAGAAACGAAAATTAGTGAAATAAAAAGCTAAGAGAGATTCTGGGAAATCATAAACCCCAGTACCAAGTAATAGGGCAAGATGCAAATGGAAATGCGAGAGGACTGACCATAATTTGGAACCCAGATGAAATATGGTTCAAGGACTGGGTTAGCATGCCATGAATAGTCTCTGGGATATTCAGTATCATTAGTGCCAAAGAATGGGTACTCCTTACTAAAGTATACAGACCACATATTAGAGGGGAAAGAAGGGCATTTCTCCAACATCTAGTTAAAATGAGAAGCTTACACCCGGTTGAACTATGGATGGTCGGCAAGGACTTCAATATGATCACCTCTCTGGCAGAAAAAAGAGGAGGTATGAGGAGAATGGATACTAGCATGAAACATTTCGGAGACAATATAGCAGAGTAATGACTAGTCGACATCCAAACAATAAATTGGATACATACTTCGAACAACAAAAGAGGAGGGAGTCAACATATTTTACCTAGATTAGATCGATTCCTAAAATCGAAACAAATAATGAGTAGAGACATCTTCATCGAAGCTTCGATTCTTCTTGGGATGGGTTCAAACAACTGGCCAGTGAGGATGGACATGGACCTAAAAGCCAGCCCAAACAATCATCCCTTCATGTTTGAAGCTTTTTGGCTCAGAGATCCTAATGTCATAAAAAAATCTAGGGATGGTGGAAGCAAAGCTAACGGATGGGTAGGAACTATATACAGACATTCCAAATAAAACTCAAGGAAACAAAAAAATAAAAATAAAGTAATGGAACAAAGAGGAATTTGGACACATAATGTGGGACCAGTAGCAACTCAAAAAAAATTGAAAGAAGTGTAGCAAAAAATTATCTGGGAACGAAGACCAGAAGAGACTGCAGCAGAAGAGGGAAGGATTATAAGCCAACTGGAGGAAAGGCGAAAGAAAGAGGAGATTTTGTGGAGACAGAAGTCGAGAGTGAACTGGTTAATAGAGGGAGAGTGGAACACTAGGTTCTTCCATAAGGCCATGATTTAGCACCAGCAAAACAACATAATATTTTCACTCAAAAATGAGGAGGGGAATCGTAACACACAACATGAAGAGATGGAAGGAATCCTAGTAAAGCATTTAAGGGATATCCTAACAGAACCCTAAGAGGATAGAAAGGAAACGATGGAAAAACTCTCCCAACACATTCCCCAGAAGATCACCCAAGAACAGAGCCTAGCTTTGATGTGAGTGGCAACAATAGAAGAAGAGGAAGAAATAGTAAAGGGAATGAAAAATAATAAGGCCCCAGGCCCGGATGGATTCATAGCTGAATTCTTCTAAGCCACGTGGTCGTTCATGGGAGAAGACATCCTCGAGGGTGTGAAGGAATCAAGACGAAACCAAAAGGTATGTCCTGGTCTAAAATCCACTTTCATTACTCTCATCCCAAAACTTCCAAAGTAGAGGATCCGCAGGGATTCCGACCCATTGCCCTCTGCAACATCATCTATAAAATAATAGCCATTCTGATAGCCGAAAAATTAAACTGCTCCTCCGAAATATTATATCCCCAGAACAAACGGGGATTGTAAAAGGAAGAAAAATATTAAATGGACTGGCCACTTCCCAAGAGGTGGTGCACTCCCTTAAAGTTAAGAAAGTCGTAGGAATGATGGTAAAGTTGGATCTCTCCAAGGCCTATGATAGATTAAGTTGGGAATACCTAAGGACCATTCTCAGGGCATATGTCCTTAGTCACAGATGGATAGAATAGATAAGTGCTATGATATCCACTTAGGTCTTTTCTATCCTTCTATATGGAACACAAACCAGTACCTTTAACTCCACTCGAGGGCTAAGACAAGGAGACCCCTTGTCTCCTGTTCTATTTATTATTGTAGTAGAAGGTTTGGGGAGATACATCAAGAAGGAAGCCTGGGCATCAGGAATCAAGGGCCTCAGGGTATGGGGGGATGACCTAGCACTCATTCATCAAAAAATTGTGGATGACATTATGCTCTTCTACCAAGCCTCTCTCAGAGAATCCTGAAGAATGAAAGAAATTTTGGATATCTTCATGCAGGCCTCTGGCACCCAGATCAAAAGGAAAAGATCATGCCCCTTCTTTCTCAACACCATAGGGAATGTAAAATCTTACTTGTCCAGGATAATGGAATTTAGTACATGTAACCTCCCCATGAAGTACCTATGGATGCCACTGGTGGAAAACCCCCTCAAGATGGTAGGATGGTAGCAAACTATCCAAAAGATCCAAGGAAGTTTGGGAAATTCAACTTTTAGATCCCTAGACATTGCAGGTAGAATATTCCTAGCGAAAGCAGTGTTACAGTCAATTCCAATCTACCAGTTGTTTGGCATGGCAGCCCCCATGCACCAAAATGGTAGACAAATTCAAAAAACTTATGGGGATGGGCACAACAAAATAAAAAATGTGCTTTGATGTCATGGTAGCGATTGACAAGGAAAAAGGCAGAGGGAGGACTTGGCCTAAGAGATCCCTATACCCTAAACCAAATCATGGGGGAAAAACTATGGTGGCATTGGATAGGAGGAGGAGGAGATCTATGGAAACAAATCTCCACAATAAAGTATAACATGCTAGAAATAATGGAGGAAATCCTTCGGTATAAAGACCCCCCCCCCCCAAAAGGGCTCAGCTATATGGAATCTAGCATGACAAAACAAAGAGATCATTGCACAACATGCCTTCTGGGAAATTTGAAATGGAAGGACATCAAGATTCTAGGAGGAGGCATGGCAACAAAGAGGAAAATTAATAGATAGACATGATCTTTGAGACATCCATAGATACACCATCGATAGGAATATGCACTTGGTGGAACAATTCTAGAAGGAAGGGCAAGGGAATGGAAACTAGAGAAACTAGAAAATGACAGAAGATTGGGGTCAGGGTATAGAACCAGAGGAAGGGGAAGAGTATGATAAAAAATGAGTACAAGGAAAATAACTATCAGAACGAGACTAGACATCCTAAAATGGGGGCACTCAACAAATGGAACATTCACTATCAAAGAAGCGTACGAGCTAAAAGAAGATCAAGAACAAGACGGACAAGCAATGCTCTGGAAAAAGAATTGGAAAGGAGGATGGTGGCTGACGGTATCCCATTTTCTATGGATTGTGAGCAAAGGGAGAATACTTAATTGGGACCAGTTACAGAGAAAAGGTATGCAAGGCCCATTAGTCTGCTAGATGTCCCACTAAAACAAAGAAGACATGGAACACATAATGAATTCCTTCCCGTTCGCGACTTGGCAATGGGAAAAAATACAAGGTGTATTTGGAAGACTGGATAGAAATCACCAAAGCATAAAAGAAACTATCCTAATATGGGGAAATAACAACTTCGCAAGCCTTTCTTGAACCGGGAATGGGGACTAGCCCTGGGGTTCAACCTATGGACGATATGGAAAGAACGAAATCGCAGAATTTTCAAAAACAAAATTCACCCAATTCCCAACTGCCCACAGTTAGTGAAACCTGATTCAACACAAGATCAGGTATGGGAAGGGTTAGTAAATAATATCAGAGAAACGATCCTCGCAGAACAATGGAACCCTGAAGATTGGCAGGTTCCTCCCCATGAAGCAAGAATACTGCATTGCATCAATTTATCAAAAGAAGTGGTCCCCCTAAATGCGTGGAAAGCGAGGAAGAGCAATATTGAGTCCCCAAAGCAGTTCACCCTCCCAAGAGAAGGATTCAGGAAGCTAAATTTTGACGGGGCCTCAAAGGGGAACCCTAGAGTAGCAGGATTAGGTGGCATACTCAAACATAACGAAGTGGACACACGGTTGATATATCTAGAACCATGTGGAATCACAAGTAACAATGAAGTCGAATTTGCAGCAATTGGGCATGGCCTAAGAATAGTTGTAAGACAGGGATACAAACAAGTGGAAGTGTAAGGAGATTCCAGCTTGGTCATCAATACCTTGAGGAAACTTAATAGTAGAACGACATGGGACAAATTGAGCAAAAGCTGGAGGACAGCCTGCCTCATCTAGGAGATAGGAGAACTCTCACAGAAGTTTGACTACTTAGTAATTAAACATGTAAGAAGGGACGGAAACAAAGAAACATATTTCTTGGCCAATTGGGTTGCAATCAACAAAATGGATCAATGGAAAGATGATGGCCTATATAGCCTAGGGATGAATGAGTAAAACCCATGGAAGAAATTTTACAGAAAGATATCCAACATGGACAAGAAAAAATAAATACTAACAACAATACCCCCAATCGAGGTGGGTGCCTGAGTATGTAGGACAAATATGGTTGTCAAGACAACTAAGGGCCAGGTACAACCCACCACAGCCCACATGCTCATGGCGATGGGTGCGGTGGGCTCCCGCATGACAATGTACATAGGGGAATGGAGAAGTGGTAGCCAATGCTAGGGTAGTGACAAAGGTGGGAAGGACAGGACAAGAGGATGGATGGGACAGAGAAGGAAGGAATAGGATTATGAAGGAATTAAGGGTGATGGGGAGAGCATAGCTACGGAGGAGAGACAGAGAAATGACAAGGAATATCAGCCTAGAGACCTGCAACAACACCTTCGAAGCACCATCGGTTATGTTATATGGCGCTACTTGTCTATTGCAATGTTGTTTGTGAGTTTCCATGGAGGGGGAATGAGGGATTAAACTAGAGAGGGGTGTAGGGAAATAGGTGGGAGAGACCTAGGCATGCTGGGAGGGAAGGGGACTGGGGTGGAACCTGTAAATGGAAAAGAGAGAGACCATCAGGGACGAGACCATGAGGAAACACTTGCAATTAAGCTAGCCTGCCAGATTACAAGTGAGTAAGGAGATTAGGTAGATAAGCAAGTGCGAGGGAGGGTAATTGGCAGTGGCAGAGAGGAGTAGAAGATGCATGGGGTAGAGAGGCGAGGGAAGGGGAGGAAAATGGTTGTAGTGGCTATCTGGTTTGAGGGGAGGGCAGTCAGGGCTATAAGTCTCATTTGAGTGGGGCACCAGCACACTACCCCCGGGAGTAGAGCAGAGAGAGGCAATAACCAAAAGGGTAGAGAGGCTATTGGTTGGTAGGGGAGAGGCACTGATAATCCTGATAGAGGAGAGGCATTACCACCTCGGGCAGAGGGGCACCAGGGCATAGATGACCGTGGCAGGAAATGCGAGGAGAGGGTAAGCGGTAGCGTTGTGGAAAGTCTGGAATTTACTATCTATGATCTAATCAGAAATGTATGTGAACAGTTTCGCACAGTAGTAGAAATGGCTAGACCAGCCCATGGAAGACGATGAGGCAGAAGGGGAAAGGAGCTACCTTGTGTAGCTGACGCGGGTGCCTCAGATCCCAAATGTGCAAGAATGTCAGTAGAAAGGCTTATCAATGAAGGGGCAACAATGTAGAGGCTAGGGACGGATGCAGACATCTGAGAGATCTTAGAAGATTGGGAGGCACAGATAAAAGAGGAGGCAGATTCAGAAGAGGAAATGGAGGCCTGGTGTGAGGTATTCCAGAGCCCAGGGAATGCTAGGGGAAGACTCACACAATTTAAGCAGACTCTATACTTCTATTGGCTCATGAAGGGCCTCATGGGGAAGGCAATGGAGCAATTATTAATGGAGATGGCAATGACCCTCCAGGACATGCCAAACTACAAGAAAGACCTGCAAACCATTCAGTTCTAGTTGTGCAAGCATGACATTCTCCTAGATCGTATTCAAATCTATCCCTTGTTTTATAGAGTTGGAAAATGCACCAAGAGACTCAGCTAAAGGACCGGCCCTAGTGGACTTAACCTCAGATGATCAAAAGGAATAGTTCAGGTTCCTAAATGTTTTTTTGTTTTTAGCAGATAGCATTTATTTTACTAATGTATGCTTATGACAGAC